>JAUPFZ010000003.1:17975000-18575000 GCA_036937285.1 Euphydryas editha
AAAATAACATACATTCATCCAAACTTCCACATTTATAATATTCGTGGGACTACTTATAAACACAATGACAGACATTAATAATATAAAGACATTAATAACTCTAGACAATTTCTAATTATAGTTTAGTAAGTTAGCTCTACTTTTATCAAAGTATACAAAAATTAAACTATAATGAAGTAGGTAGCCCCTAGTGATATGTTACGACATTTTATGAGACGAAATAGAATGATGTAACACAATACCACAATTAATTTTATTGTTCCTCCATAGAGTAAGGGAGTTGATAGTTTAATCCTTATTTAAATATTGAATGACAAATTTTAGTACTTGTGTTAAATTACGATACTTATAACCAATCTTGGTTGATTTTTATAGTTACTGCTTAATGCCTATGAGTGGTAGCTGGTTATTTAATGGCTTATCTTTCTCAATATGCAAGTAATAGAATTTTTTTTCCAATTGAAATGTTAGTTCCCGAGATAAGCACAGTTTGATGGTAAAACAGAAAAAAAAACGGTTTCAAAAACAAAAACGTTTTAGAAACCGTTATTTGCCAAATATCTGAAACTTTATCAACAATCGGTGAAATTGACCCTAAGTTTTTAACTGTCTGCTTTTTATTAAAATAAATAAAAGACATTGCAAACAAAGAAATAAGATGAACCATCATCTCTTTGACTATAATTACTGTATTTTTCCATTGCTTTATATTGGTTAGTTCAATTGAGGTAGTGAGTGATAAAGTATTCTAAAATCATAAGTGCAAACAGCCGTCACACGTTACGTTCGACTCTGTCTGCTAAATCTAGCGCTCAAATACCGGAATAAAATTATAAAAATTCAAGGTTATCTTAAATTAGCATTTAACCGGTAACTATCTTTCATAATTTATGAAACGTATGTTATACATGTAACAGCAATTTTTTTAAAGTGTTAAAATTATTAAATAAATAAAATTACATATTGATAAATACACCGGGACAAAATATTTTTAGTAAGTAACTAAAGAAAAAAAAAAAAAAAAAAACGCACAAGCTGCCAGTAGCTGATGTAGGTAAGTGAGGTTACTAATTTACTATAATATAGTGTAGAGTGGTGTGGACTGTAGAGTGCAGATAGTCTTTGACACATAGCTAATGATAATGTGATAAATATATGTAATGTAATAATTAATAAATAAAATAAATAAATATAGTATAGTGTGAATAATAAATATACTTTTAATCTTTATTACAAGGTAAGATATTATAAATATCCTTTTAATTGCATATGATAGAAACTTTACTTTTCTAACTGGGTTCAACTTGAATGAGTTGCTTAGTACCAGACAAAATTAATACCTATCTTATCACAATAATTTAAACTCGCTTCGTTAACATATTAAAATCTTGTAAGTCCGCCTCTTATCAAAAAGATATTATATAAGATGCTTTAAGTATACCTTATCGGTTGCACTAACAAATCAAACTTTGTGTGAAACACAAGTATTTATATTAGAGATTTACATCTCGTGATATTTTTAGATTTAACGAAACAGAAGTAAATTATTTAAATTTAAGGTAACTTTATTTTTTATTTTCAACGTTATATACATGTATATATTTTAATAAGATTTCGTATTTAATATTTAATTTTATTATAGACTGAAACTATTAATAAATTACTATTTAAATCCCGACAATTTTTATTTGTAATTATTAATTACGTAGTTGTGATTATTATACGCAAATCTTTAAATTTTATTTTGTAGTATTTGTAATAGTAATAGGATAACATCACAATCAACATTTATACCGTTAGATATATGTTACATTGATACAAAATTTATTAATAGTTACTACCTACTTTTAAAAGAAAAAGCTTACACCTTAATACCTACGTCTAGCTATTTTTAATTTTGTAAACTTTCGTTGTATAATTGAAAAGGTAATATGGCAATTCATTTCATTAATTGCCAGACATTCGTTATAAATTTACGTGTATATATTAATTACTATTGTATATAACATAGAATGGCGGAACAAAAATCCCTGTCGTCAAAGGAAATCATTGCTCTAGAAGATCAATATGGATGTCGAAATTATGCGCCGTTGTCCGTTGCGCTGTGTCGAGGACAGGGTAAGTTAAGCAACTAATTTATTTAATATTAGGTACTACTACGTATAAACTAGTTTATAAAACTTAAATTTTAATTTTAAGAATTTATAAAATTTACATAAACAACATAATATTTAATTTATTTATCTTTAAAAAACAAAGTATTTATTTTATTAATATAAAAATTCAAATAAAAAAAAAGAATAGGCTCTTCATTTATTATAATATATTTTTTGTTTGATTATTACGATTTTTTTAAAGTTTGGTTAGATAAAAGATTTTTTTTTTGATATTTTATTCGTATTTTCCAAGTTAACAGTCTTTACTTTACTTTTAAATGGGTTTAACTACATCTATACTTCAGCCAAATTCGATATGGAATGTTTACCAACAAACCGTTGCTTAGCAACCAACCATAGGCAGATGTTTACAGCCTATTGGAAAATAATTATTATAATTATATTTTTTAATAGATATTTATACATAGTAGTACAAGCTACATAAAACTTGAAATAAATAAGTCAGAAATTAGATATATTTATATATTATCTATAATTATGTGTAAAATTTACTTATTAACGTGGGAGTACTAATTTCCCACTGAATGATTTCTAAATATTTTAATAAATATGTATATGCCTTTATTAAAAATAGCTACACTATCCATGAATAGCAGTCAAAATAAAACAACATTTGTTTTAAAACGGATTTAATATTATTAATAAAATCTATGTTCAGACACTCATTCTCTTTTATTATTTATTTTACTTTACTTACGTTGAATAAACATAATAATTATAATATTTGAAATTGTGCATAAAAATCGATAACAATTTACCTTTAACAATATAACGACTGATCAAAAAAAGACCAAATGTTGCTTATCTGCGAAATTTTCCTGTCAGTGCAAAAATTTAGGGTTGTTAGATGTATATTAATAATTACAAATTTGTTAATTTTTGTTATATGCAAATTTTCCCATATATTACGTATTTGGGGGTTAAGTTAAGTTCTAGGAAACAATGTTAAAGTAAAATTATTAATGTACAACTAGGGAATTGGTGATAAATTACAATTTTTCATTACTAAAAGTGTGACCACCCTATACACGATGACATTTGGTTTGTTTACATAAATTCCACATCGAATTTGGCTCAAGTATACTTTCTATAATACTGTCGTGGCCATAACGTAGAATTAGCCACATCATGAAATGTTCAAGAATATATTATATAATATATTATGTTAGGTTAGGTTAGATTTTTTTTATCATTGATCTTCTTAAGACACATTATGATGTGGCCAATAGTCAGCGAAACATTACATGAAATGTGACCAGTTCATGAAATTCTCGAGCATTTCATGATTTGGCCAATTCTACGATATGGCAACGACAATACTACCACATTTGCCATAAATAATAATATCATTAGTGTTGTTTATTTATCTTTTTGGCCACATACGTCTCATATGTCTTCGTTAAGGGATGAATTTAGAACAAGGTTTGATAAAAAAATTCAATATTCAAAAGAAAGTGAGAGAATAAAATTTTTTAATCGGATTCGAACGACGCTTCCGATTAGTGATTTATTTTATTTATCTATTTATTGATACTACAATTGTGATGATATACGAGTAAAAAGGATCAATAACGGTTAGATTGAAATCGGTTATATAAATATAGTTTTTTGTTTCTACTTCAAAAATTAAAAATTAAGATTATTAGGTTTGTTGATTGAGGTATTGACAAAAAAAAAAACCCGGGATGTCTAGCAGTAATTAATTGTAAACACGAGTTATAGTCTTGTTTAAAATAGAAGAATATGTATTCCTCTTTATTATTAGTTTAATTAGTTTGTTTAATGAACTATCTTCAATTGTTCATTGAACCTAACAGACGCATGAGAAATAATTATATATACCTAAATAAAAAATTGTGCAATCGATTAACGCAAAATACTCGTAATAAAACCGGTAAGATGTTACGTTATACGAGTATGTATGTTAGTACATATTACTTCAATGAATTAAACTGAATTTTTTGTCTTATTAATAAAATTTATCTCTTCGTGATCTTTTTAAGCTGTGTTTAAATTGGAATTATCTGTCCTTGATCTTTGAAAATGATGTAGTTTACCTGTTATATATTAGGTTCCTAAAATACTTAGTACTTTTTGGTATTCGAAATTGTATAAAATTGTTTTGCTATTAATCCGCTGACTAAATTGTAAGTTTTTTTAAACATATAATAGGAATACCGTATATTATGCGATACGTAATATACGTTATATTTTAAAAGGCTCTTGCATCTAAACTTCATAAAACAGTTTGATTCTTATAGTATTTTGTTTCTCTCAATAAGTAAACAATAATATTTATCTTTATTAAATAAAATCAAACATAATTTCACATAAAAGAAATAATTAATTAATATCACTTTTAAGAGTAACTAAAGTTACTTAAAATTACTAAAAAAAAAATTTGTAAATTTAATACTTAAGCTAGCGAATTGAGAGCTACTGAACCATCCGAGTAACCCGTTTCCCACAAAGCTAGAATTTTTTTATTTTTTCAATAATTAGATAAATTTCACTGCTATGTCCTAATAAGCACTCTTAAGTTTTTTAAACGCTTTTTGATATTCAAAATTTTTCTTAAGTATTGAAAAAAGGCCGTTTTTTCCCTTTTTTGAAAAAGGATAAATTGTAGTCACAACCGGTCAAAAAAAAAATGTTTGTCTTTAATTTCAGTGATGCTTCACATCGTATCTTCGTAATATTATACATCATATTATCTCTTTCTGATATTGGAACTTCAAGTATGTTACGCTCGCTCTCCCATCGAGCGTCATGACTCATGAGTTATGACTGTTATATACTCGTCTGGCAGACACTTGCAATCGTCAAAATAGTCTGGCTGTTTACATGTACTTTTTAATTATTGATAGCATATGCCCTTAAAATTTCCGCCTTGTGGGAGCAGGTTAAGATTTACTATCCTGATGACAACTTTACTATCGTCTAGTACTTACTTTCAACCTTCAAAATAGGTTAGCAATTTTTTTTACACTTAATCTTATGTAAATTACAACGTATTAAAATTGTAGTCTTGTGGGAGAAGGTTAAAAAAATATTATTCTTGACATGTTCAAAAATTTATGGGAAGATGATGCAACCACGAGATGCCTGCCAGACTTGCGATTTCATAATTGACCGATAATAAAACATAATTTAAAAAAATTCTAGCTTTGTGGGAAACGGGTTATTCGGATGGTTCAGTAGCTCTTAGGCGATACGATTATTCTCTTAAAATTAATTGAGAAAAACTTTAAAAAAAAAAAACCTAAAATCGTATTATGAAGTAATCTAATAAGTAATAATTATAGATATAAAATGGAAAATGAATTGGAACAAATAGTGAATATTTCGGATGACGGCAATTTTCTAGTAAGTTTCTAGCACCTTCTGGGATGTGTGAACGAGAGTTGTTGCGAAGGAGCTTTGTTAATAATGTTTAATTAGTTGTTTTACAGTGAGTTAGATTATCATCATTTGAAATTCTGGCTCATATTTGCAGCAATAATAAAATTGTTATGACCGGTCTCAAGAAGCTATGTGTCTTAAGAAGTCTAGTCTAAGAAGCTACGAAGTGTTATCACATAAGTCAAGCGGCTCCTTTTGATTCGTTTAGTTTTTATCATTGATCTATCCATGTAGATACCTAAGCAACCTTTATCTCAGTATTATTACGTAGAACAATAAAGATTATTATAATTATGCACGTAAATAGCCATAGCGATAGCACAATTAGCAGAATGTCCTAATTTTGAAACGACGATAAATGTTTATGATATCTTTTTCGTTTTCACCATTAAACTCCACTTTATCTGTCAGATATTTATATTTGCAACCTGTAAATCGAATTTTCTATTTTTAGTTGAGGTGAAAGGCCTGCTGATAAAGTCTGTTATCGGTGAAACAAACCCTAAGTATACAAAAATGTTCCATTGGATACGCGAAATGACGAAATCATATATTATGAATACAAATTAAATAAAGATGATGAAATGCTATAAATATAATTTACTCGTCAAGAAGTCGATCATTGATAAGCAATAATAAATAGTATTTAATAACAAAATTATCAAATTGCTCGAAAGCAGATAGTCATTATAGGCGTTTAAAGGTTTTTAATCGTTGCATTTACAAGTTTTTTTTAAATCGTTAATTATCAAAAATCTACCAAAGTAGTTATTAATCTGATAATATAATTATATTTTAACGTCTCGTGAGAAAATATCTAAAGCATAAATGTCGAATACTGAGAATAATTAACATTTGAATTTGCTTTAGTTAGCATTTCGTTACAAAAAACTCAAACAAAAATCATACAATTTAATTTAAAATAATTATAAATTAATTGTCACGCTTATTTTAGTTTCTTGAATACAAAAATAAAATACATTGGTGTGGTGGACGTGGATAATTTTTCTAGCGAACGACTCGAGTTAAGACTCATTGATTGACCTCTCTCTCGAAGTTGGATCTACCAAGTTGGACCTTTTGTCATAGGTAGATGAACTCATCCGCGGAGCGGGAGCGTGAAGCAGACGCTAACGCTAACCCGCTCCGCAGGATACGACCGGAGGAAGGAGACGCCGTTACGCGCTCCTTCACGCAATAGAGTGGGAGGGGCACCTATTATCTTCCCACTTGCCACCGGGGCAATAGAGTGCTCACGGTGCCTGCGAGCGCTCTATAGGCGAAAGCGAACCGCATAGGCAGGCCAACCGTCGGGGCGTCACGGTTGCATACGAAAGCGATTCCGTGGCGCCCCACTACGACGATGAGGGTACTGCTGGGTTTTAGGTAGGTATTCAGGCACGTTCTGCCATGTCAGTGAGTCCCACATACCCGTCACCTTGTGCGGCGGGATGCGTAAATGCATTTCCCAGTATTAGAAAAAAGAAAAGGTAGGTGTACTCGTCAACAACTTCGACAATAGAATTTCAAACTGATAATGGGGTCGGCATAACATCAAAATTCGACATGATTTTTGTCTTGCTAATGTTGATTTTAAGGCGCACCTGTTGGAAAACTCCATCAAGGTCACTGAGCATATTGCTGAAATCTTTCAGAGATTCGTTCATAAGTACTATATCGTCGGAAAATCGAAGGTGAGTGATGTACTCACCATTTATATTGTTGCCGAATGCTTTTCATTCCATAAGCTTGAAGGCGTATTCCAATACTGCGATAAACAGTTTCGGAGAGATGACATCTCCCTGTCTCACACCTTGCTGCATTCGATTCGCTTCTGTTCTCGAACTGACATACTAGCGTTATTGTACAAGCACTGCAACACTTCGATATACCGGTAGCATAGATCAAGTAAAAAAAGGTAGACAACGCACATAGAACAAAAAACTGAAGCCACTTTTTTAAGTATGTGTGAGTGAGTGAAGTGATGACACTTTTAAAAAAAACTCCCTGAAAAATTTATTAAGTGGAATTAAACATTATTAATTTAATATAGGTAAAATAGGAATGCGAAAATAAATCTGTTTATAGTTTTAAATAAATTTACTAGAAATAAAATTCTTCAACGTCAACAGTCCTGAGAGATGATGAACGTAGGAGGTGTGTAGGTTTTTTTTACTATGGGAATTTACGCATTCCGCCGTGAATATACCAGGAGTTACCCCTAACCAATATCCCAACCCCCCTCCCCCATCAGTTTCGCTCCTCCCCTAAATAGATCCCCCACGCGACTTGGTCTACCTCACCCCCGCGGGAGAAAGATAAGCAATATTTTTTTTGGAAATGGTGTTGTTTCTATATTATCCGAAGGAACATCGTTTTTACCTGGGTCCCATGACACCATTAATTTATTAAAAAATGGGTATGTAATTAAAACGCAAACATTTATTTCAAGGTGAGTGGCTGCCATTGTGGTTAATTTCGGCTCAGTCTTACAGCAGCTACCCATTCGTCTCTTATTAAAATATTCGTTGGAAACCTAAAACCATGATATTTGATAGTAAAATATGAGTTAACCATTGAGGTATTATGTATACATATTACTTCAATGTAGTTAACTCAAAAATTTAAACAGAAACAAATGCGTTAAAGATTAATATTTAACTTGACTTCAATTTATGTATTATAAAATCACATGATTAAAAAAAACAATAATGATGTCCAATTTCTACCCCCGTGAGATACTAACGAAAATGAGCGTAGTTTGATGCATATGTGTGCGTGAGCGCGTGTAAATACTTGAAGGAGCCGAGTTTTGCGGCTTCAGTAACAACATAGGCCGCGCGTTATCTACCTTTTTTTACTTGATCAAAGACCGGTAGTCAATATGTCACCTCTGGAAAGACTGCAGAACCGCCCATGTTTCGATCGAATCGAAGGCCTTCTCATAGTCCATAAACGCCACGCACAATGGCCGATTATACTCCTCGGTCTTTTGTATAATCTGCCGCAGCGTATGTATGTTTTCTATGGTGGTATAGCCTTTTCGAAAACCGACTTGTTCGTGAGGCTTGAAGCCACCAAACTTTATAATATAATAAATAATATAATAAAAAATAATAATAATAAATATGTTTAACACACACACAAGGCCGTCTGTTCCTAAGAAAGGCAACTTAATGCCTGTGTTTTAGGTAACAGCCGACTGATATACATTTTTTTTTAAATAAATATACTTACATATAAATAATACATATATAAATAAACATATATTACACCCAGACTCGGGGCGGGAATCGTACCCACAACCCTTGGAGCAGAAAACAGGGTCACTGCAAACTGCGCCAACGGGTTAGTCAAATATATTTATGAATATAAATATATATTTATGATATACTTATATCATAACGTCATCGTGTCCTCCCTATCTTTTCAGACTTCAGATAAAACCAGTATTTCCTATTGTTACCTGTTCATCTCTTCTTATCTCTTCTCTAGCTCAACATTTTTTTCATCAGACCACTGGGTGCGAATGTTGTGTGTGCTGGTCACAATGTCACCACTCATGACAGTGTCGTCATGAGTGGCAGCGAAATCTCACCTAGAGTTTCTTAACATCCCCTGCCTTATGTTACCGAGGGCGCTGCCGTAGCTGGTAATAGTAGGGCCACCGGGGACTGGGGGCCTGGGCTCGTTTTTGCTTGCCATATGGGAGGAGAGGGTTGCCAATACTCGCCACGCTAGCGTGTTGGCGAGAGCAGTGAGTTATGTCAGGATATAGTGACACTGCTGCCCACTACCACGGTCGGTACCAACTGGTCGGTGCACAGTTGTTCGCACCACTATGGCCTAGTTACCTTTAACGATATCTCGGCAAGAAAGAGGGCGGGACTATTCTTCTCTGCCGGTCACCGCACGGCCTGGCTTGGGGTACTTGATGTCAGTTGTTATGATATATAACAATTGACATCAAGTTAACTGTAAAAGCTACTGGTAAAAGTAGTCATTATAAAATGGAAGGCGATGGTCTCCTTCTGCGAGATAGTTATGTCCCAGAAGGAGGTCGACGAGCGGGTGAGAGAGGAGGCCGCCGACGTGGCCTCCATCCGCAGGCGACGAATGTGGGTGTGTAGGAGGCGCTACTTCATGCACCTCCAGTAACGCCCCTGTGCCCGTGTCGGGCCGGGATGGAAACCTGGTCCTGCTAGACACGGCGTCGTCGGGACTGTTCAGAGGTGAGCAGGACAGTCCCCATGGAGGAGAAGTCTTGCCTTTTCGTCAAGGCCAGCTTGTCGCTGAAAGGTTCCTGTTGGCTGCAGATCCGGGACCCTCCAATTAAAGCGGCTAAAGGCTCCCGCAGGGGTTTAGTACGGTATTGCACTCCCAAAGTGTCGAGTCCGACATAGGTCTAGGACTGCCTACCCGGGAGTCCTGGATATCATCCGTAAATATATTCCCCTGTGACACAAAAAAAAGAGTCATTATGAAAATATCTTAAAAAGCACCCCACGCTTTTTTTTTTACAATAAAATAAATATTTTTGTTAATCACACAATTTATAATTTAAATTATCTTAATTTTTATTTCCTACTTTTTAATTTGGTTATCTATTAAAGCGTGTTTAGTTTTTGGTTTTTTGTTTTTACTATTTATTTATTTATTAGTACATTATATTATTGTTTACCTACTGTATCAGACAGATGACACGTGTAAGAATATCTTAAAAGATGTATTTTCATCATTTCTTATCTTTATATCTAGTAGTGAACAAATACCATATTATTATACCATATGTTATTTGTTATCTTGTACAAATAGTAAGTCCATACAAATGTTATAGCACAGTTTATGAAATACACCGACAGTTGAAAACTTATTTTACAAATAAATTTGAAAAGAGAAGCAAAATAGTTTGCCTTAAAAAGTATAAAATTTGTGTTACATTACTCGACTGTAAAAAAAGCATTATTATTTGTATATGTATTATTTTGATTTGTATGTCCGCTGTTAATAAAAAAATAAATCTTGTTAAAAAGAAATTAGATAATCGTTCTGGTGTAGTGGTGCGAGTAATCACCTTAACGCCGGCGGTCACGGGTTCGGTTAACGCTCAGGGCAAATATGTGTATTGTACGTACTCGTATTTGTACAAATTATTGTTACTGGTCTGGGTGAACGTCCATGTGGGTCTCCTCACGGTGCCTTGGAGAGCATTTAAAGTAGTTGGGTCCCGGTTATTATCATATATACCCGATAGCGATCGTTACTCATGGTAGGGTAGTTATCCGCCAACCTGCATTAGAACAGCGAGGTGGATCAATCTACAACCCTTTTCCTTTATGGTGAAAAGGTCTTTGCCCAGTAGTGGGACATAACCAGGCTGATTTAGTTGTCAATAAAATAAAAAAATTCAGATCGTTGTTTAAATAAAAATTAAAAGTTGTTATTTTGTAAACTTTGACGTACATACTTAGTTCCGTTTTGAATTCTTCTAAAAATATATTTTGGAAATAATTTGTTCTATCTATTTAGTAAGTTTAAAATTATAGTAATGACTTAATTATAAATATATTTTATTTATTTTTCAGGAGTTAATTATAAATATATTTTATTTATTTTTCAGGAGTCTTCGTTTGGGACGTAGAAGGCAATAAGTACTTTGACTTTTTGAGCGCGTACTCAGCGGTGAACCAGGGTCATTGTCATCCCAGAATAATAAATGCGCTTAAAAATCAGGCTGATAGATTGACTCTTGTATCAAGGTAAGTTTATTTTTATAATTATTAGAGAAAAACATATATGGATCACTCTTTTCTCTATTGATTTACCTATATTATAATATATTTAAATATGATTTTATATATATATATATATATATATATATATATATATATATATATATATATATATATATATATATATATATATATATTTATTTATCTCTGTGTGGCACATAATAGGTATATTTGTTATACGATAAAAATGATAATTCTATACGAATGTTGGACATAAAAGTTATTTATGATGGTTTTAAATGAAATTATAACTGATACGTAATTAGAAAAGTTTTGAGATAGCAGTTATTTGTGCTAAGAAGTATAAAATTTTGTGAATAAATCTATATATATAATAAATCTCTTAACGAGTTCGTTTTATAATACACTATATATAATTAACAATAAATTTTACCAGCGCGATTTAATTTACAATCAGCGCCATCTATTGCAACATTTTTTCTTAAACGCGTATCACGTAAAAAGTACAAAACCAATGTAAATAACTTTTATACATAAAAATTATACATAACTCGCAGTAACATTTAGTTTTTGTTTCATTGTAATTAAATTTAAAAATAAATATTTAAGAAAATAGAAATAGGTACCAAATGTAACGCCATCTATTAACAGCTGGTCTAACGAATCGTAACAAGATAGATGGCGCAGTATACAAAATATAATTTTTTTGAATCGCGCTGTCCAAAACTTCGGCCGAAAGAATGACCCTCGCCCATATTTAAAAAACGTTTATTTTTGCATTTAATACCTTAGTGTACTAAGGTCTTGGTTGTTTGTTTGTTGTTAAAATATTTGGTCGTTATTTGTTTGTTGATTGTATAAAGTTGGATGGTTATAGCTATTTTAGTTGTAATCTTAATATATAAAAGCGAAAGATCACTCACTCACTCACTCATCACGATATCTCTAGAATTTTAAGACCTGGTAACTTGAAATTTGATATAAATATTCTTTTTGCCGAGTAGAGATCAGCTAAGAACGAATTTTACGAAATTCTACCCCTAAGATGGTGAAAAAAGGGGGCAAAGTTTGTATGGGATAACGTGATTCCTTGGTCCAATCTACTTCAAATTTTGCATAAATATTCTTTAACAGAATTGATTGAAGACGTGTTTCGTATCTTATCAAAATTCATCCCCTAACGGTGTTAAAAGGGGGTTGAAAATTATTTACTTCGAAGTTGATATCAATACTCAGTGCTTTTTGCAGTTTGAGAACTCAATCAATCTATTATAAAATATTTTCCAGTATCGACGCAGGTGTAGGTGATAAAAAATATAAATTTATAATTTTTTGAATTTTAGTTAAATACCCGTGCGAAGCCAGGGCGGGCCGCTAGTAAATATAAATATGTTTTAACGTACACACACGGTCATCTGTTTCTAAGGTAGGCAACAGGCATTAAGCCTGTGTTTTAGGTAACAGTTGACTCATATACATTTTTTTAAATAAAATTAATGTATAAATAATACATATATAAATAAATACATATAACACCCAGACTCGGGGCGGGAATCGAACCCACAACCCCGGAACAGAAAACAGTACCACTGCCAACTGCGCCACGGGCCAGTCAAAAAATAGAGGTCTACCGCCGTTTATTCTGCTTTGTGTTTTGAATTACACATGGCTTATTTTTTAAGTTGAAAGGAAAAAAGTTAATTATCACGATGTGAACGATGCTTTGTTACAAATATAAGACTGGTTTAAGATAAACAAATTAGTTTTAAAGGCAAATGTGTTGTGTTAGCTGTGCCTAATGTTAAATGAATGTTATTATAATTTAGAAATAAATAACGAGAGTCTTATTGTTAGTGAAACCAAAGTTTACTTAGGGATAAATTTGGATTCAAAACTTCAATAGAATTCCCATTTTTGTCATCTCTGACTGGCAGATTCAGCTAGCTCCGTAGTATTATATTTACGAGTAGGAAAGTTCTTCAATTGAACGACGCGCGACGTGGATACTGATCGATTAGTATATCTTATTGTTAGTTATTTCCATAATGACATGTCATTCGATTTGTAACTATGGGGTAGCGCTTTAGATATTGAGAGTATTTTTATTCTGCAAAAAATTGCTATTCGCAGCATTTATGATCTTGGAGTTCGAGTGTCCCTTCGGAATGTTTTTAAAAATGTAGTCATACTTACAATTCTTCAATAGCCGATTCTTCTCAGCATTCACATACAGGTAGCTTCACATTCTCATCATATACTCATCTTCTTAAAAAAACTATTCAAATGTGCTTATGAAGCCTACTCGAATAAAGAAATTTTTGATTTTGAATCTCATCAGATTGATTGATGTTTATTGTTATCCCTCTGCTCCTTTGAGTTTTCAATCTATGTTACTTCTAAATAATATAGCTTTCCAATGTTAAAGTATTACAACAAATCTAAGCTCTTTACTCTATTTACTTAGATGTTTAAGTATTCCAATCAACCCAAATTAGGCTTTGGAGAATACTAACGTTATTCGTAGAGCTTATATATAGCGGTTAAGTTTAATTAACCTTAAATTTTAAAATGTGTTTTAGGGCATTCTATTCAGACCAGCTCGGTAAATACGAGAAGTTTATGACCAACCTCCTCGGATATGACCGGCTGTTGCCGATGAACACGGGGGTCGAAGGAGGAGAGAGTGCGTGCAAGATCGCGAGGAAATGGGGTTATGATATTAAAGGGATACCAAAAGACCAAGCGAAGGTAAAAATGAGCACCTTTTAAAATACAGAAGGTCCTAAATTCATGTTAAAGTTTTTTTTTTGCATAGATAATGCCAAACTAAAAATAAACTGATAATGATTTTTAAGTTTATTTAAATTAACTGATATAAATAGTGTAACATTTATTGATACTAATAATCGCAATATGAGGTTGTATTTTCTGGTATAAGTAGTATATACCTATATAACATAAGGTCACGCAAAGAAGTCAGTATAATATGTACTTGTGATAACTTTGGATGTAGATAATTATTATGCTAATAATTGACACAATTAATAACCAATAAGTTCCTAAAGTAAAGAATAATTTTAAAAGTTATCGTACATGAAAAGTATCATATTGACATTACATAAGGAGAAGATTTTAAGGGGCTGTATGTTGGTATGCATGTAAAGAAGAACGAATAAGTCTTATTGGTAGTGAATAAATGGATGGTGAATACATTTTTATTTAATACTTTTCGTGGTTCACCTTTTATGGTTCAGCAAGATATTTTACAAAATGGTTGACGTTTATGTTAATTGCTTAATTTCTAGGAGTCGAAGCGTGATGTCTTAAAGATAAAAGCAGTTCGCAATAGGTAAAATGAATTGTTTTAATAAGACCAGACGATCTTGAGATTGTGTTATTTAAACAAAATTTTTCTTTATATACCTATATTAAGAATTCCATTGAAAGTAAATATTATTTTTGTGTTTAAGAGTCTACGTAATTCTTCAATATGAATGTAAATACATGCGATCAATACACGTAGGTACTCATATACGTTTCAAAAGGAATAAGTAAATTATTAAAATATAATTTAAAAACTATTAAAGACATAACTTTTTTAATGATGCTGATCTAGTTGCACTTGCGAACCTGCTTTATTTCTAATTTCATCAAACTTTACGTTTAACTTAAGCGACAGACGTCTAGTATACTAATAATAAAAATCATATCATAAGACAATACCACAGACAACTATAATAAAAAATAAAATAAAAAAAACAACTATTTTTCAGATAATATTCGCAGAAGGCAATTTTTGGGGACGAACGCTGTCAGCCGTGTCGTCGTCGTCAGACCCCACTTGTTTCCAAGGCTTCGGCCCTTACATGCCTTGCTTCGAACTGGTCCCGTACAACGACATTCCAGCACTAGAGGTGACTCACTCGATGTTATGTAATCATCTTTAAAATACGTCTCGTCTTATATCTTGTAAAATATAACTTAGTTTTCAACGCTGATTTTTTATTAAATAGGTACTAACTAAAATGGCGTCTAGACGCAATACGTCCTAGGTCACGCATCTATTTTTAGCCTTTTAGTAAATTATTCGTATTATTTCGTCTTCAAACGAATTTGCATGACACCGTTGTGAACGACGCTAATGGCATTAGTCTTCCTGCAACCCCCTAGTTGCAATTGGATAAACGGTCGGTCGTTCACGGGACCGTTGCACATAATATATTCGGGGGCATTCATATATTCGGGGGCATTCAGGGCACAGGGGGGGAGGGTAAATTTGACGTCAGATTAGGGGAGGGGGTCAACCAAAATCTCACGATATCTTACCAAGGGGAGAGGGGGGCAAAAAATCGCCAAAATTGTCTCGCGTAATTAATGGATGCTCCCTTACACACACATCATTATTCTATTTATAGTTATTATACATACATAATTTATTTATTTATTATATTATTTATGTACATATTAATTATTTAAACTAAATGAGGACTAAATTATATTTTCTAGAAAAAGCTAAAAGATCCGACGGTGGCGGCGTTCATGGTGGAGCCTATTCAGGGTGAGGCCGGTGTCATCATCCCCGACGACGGCTACTTGAAGAAGGTTCGCGAACTTTGCACCAAGTACAACGTGCTGTGGATCGCGGACGAGGTGCAGACTGGATTAGGTGAGATAACCTGAATTATTTTGTGCGTAATTTCCCTTCGCGGACAGCGCAAAAGCTCGTCGCCCGCTCTACATCTGCTTTAGTATAGTAACTATGATAGTTCTGTGGAAACACTGTGGAAATACACAAAAAATACACAGTGAGAGCACAGTGAAATCAATCGTAGTTACACAGTGTCTCCACTGTGTTTTCACCGTGAAGTCAAAACCGCTAGAGGATGAATTTTTAATTAAAGCTTAGGTTTTTTGTTTATTTAGGACTTTAGGTTATAATTAATTAAGCTGTTATATACAAATATAAAACAATACAAATGTATTTCTCAAGTAGGCCTTGTTGTTGAAATAAACTATAGGGAAAGCGCAAATAGTCAAAGAAGTTTTAAATTTGATGTCCTCAAAAATAATAATCGTTAATTTTGAAACAAAATACCGAGCTACATAATTATATCATTGCAAAACTAGATAAATAAGTTGATTAAATTTTGTTCATACAGAAAATATATATATATATATATATATATATATATATATATATATATATATATATAAATATTAAACATGTATGTAATGTTTTTACTATCTCACTTTACAAAACGTTTAGTTTTTTTATAATACAATAAATGATTTTATGTACAATGTATTATACAGAATGACTGGTGAATTACTATCAATATTTAAGGAGAATACTCGGTACATGATTCTTATTCGAATTATGTAAAAATTTAACAAATATTAATACACTTCTAAGTTACTCAACAGTTATCTAATTATTTACGCGTCGTCTGGACACCCTAGCAGCTAGCTGCACTATCAACACAAAACAAGTAGTTTACCAACGTCCAAACGTCGCCACGTGTTAACATTTTTCAACCATTCATTCTGTATAATAGAGGAGTTGAATTTCTTATAAAAGCAGTGAACGCGTAAATTTTTTTGTTAAATTAATTGATTTCTTCTTTTTTTTCTTTACTTATTTACTATATTATCTAAATTTATTAGGAGTTATTAAAAAACAAACAGGTTTTTACTCAATATAATATTTTATCTATAGGACGTACCGGCAAGTTGTTAGCGGTGGAACATGAAGGAGTAAAGCCAGACATTCTCATCTTGGGCAAGGCTCTCAGTGGTGGCGTACTACCCGTTTCAGCAGTCTTAGCCAACAATGAAGTTATGGATGTAAGTTTTAGTTTTAGTATATATGGAATTGTAATCGATAGGTTGGCGCAGTTACACGACGACGCGGGTTCAATCCCCACTCATGACAAATGTCTCGCAAGGTGTTTGTGTGTTTCAGGGAGCATCGATACAGGATTCTCATCTTACACGGCCTTATAAAAAATTTACCCTATTTTAAATTCCACACCGTATTAACATATTAACTTTATTCGTCTATAGAATGTAGCTAATAAAATTAAACTTTGGATATATTCAAAATATTTATTTAGTAAAAATTTATTTAATTAATATTTTTTTAATAAATAAATATTAATTAATATCTATGTGTGTCAGCTCCGACGCACGACTGGAGTTTATTCCTTGAGAACAATTCTCTAAATAGGCACAAATAATTCGTATGTGACACAGAATAAAACTTATCGCCTATTTTACAGTTTTTACGCGAAAATATAGCGTCCTTTAGATTTCTGAGGCAATAAATTGTCCGTTATTAATTTGGCTTCATCATCAAAAAGACTCGATAAGCGTGCTCTCACGTCAAGCTCGTGACTAGTAGTGGGAGAGTGCGGGGTTTGAAGCGGGGATCGGGCGCAGCGCACACCCACCCCTTCCTTAACTAACGATTCCTCGGAGCTCGCGCGCGGGCTATACGTCTTAATATTCACGATTGAAAAATGAAAATAGGTTGCGTACAAAAAGCGTAACGAGGTCATTCGATCAGTAGAAGTTACTCCTCATATTTTTTCATACCAGAGGCATTATATAAAAATCGATTCTTAAGTAGTAAACTCCAAATAAAAAAAACTCATGTAATTGTATATTCGTAAAGGTAATTAAGCCCGGCACACACGGGTCGACGTACGGCGGCAACCCCCTCGCGTGCGCCGTCGCCACCGAGGCCATTAAGGTAATTCATGTTGTTATTTTACTTTCATCAAAACTATTATAAATTTTAATAATAAAAAGTTAAGAAGAGGCAAAATGAAAGGTTTAATTTTAGGGTTAATTTTATTGTTGTACACGTTTTTATTTTTAGTGTCTATTCTTATCCATCCATATCATTTTATCTATAACATTTATCCTTGTCATAGAATTTTTACAATATTATACATATTAGGTATAATGCAAAACTTAAATTAAGTATTTACAGACAATTTTGGTATAAATCGTGTTCGCGTGGAATGGTGCCAAGAATACTGGCAGCATTTTTCCGTTAAATCGCAATTCCGATTCGCTGGGTAAAAAATGGACCAGCCCTTCTATCATCTGTGGAGGCTGTGAGACGTGGGGTCAATTCCTTTAGATTTTTTTTTACACTGCTACTCCAAGGTCCAAGTGTTTCGACTGCAAACGGCACATAGACATATTTTGGGATTTAAGTGACGAATGAATGAAAAAAAGGGCTTTAATATTGTTTATCGGTTATAAATAAAGTTTTTTTTTTTTTTTATAATAGCAAGGAGTGGGTAGTGTGCTTATTTAATTCCTGCTATTAGTTCATTCTCTTCCTATATATATTTATATATACATATTGTTCAAATTTTTAACCGTTAATAAAATACTTTTTATTCATCCACTCAAGTTCAAATAAATTATTCTAAACTTGTAGTGGACGACACTTGATGTTAATACAGTTTTTTTTTAATATATTAATTAATTCATCATCATCGTCACATCGGCTATTGGATGCCCACTGCTGAACGTAGGCCTCCCCCATTTTTATATGGGAGTAAAAAATATTTTTACTTTGTTGACCTAAGTACATAGTATTTGACTTTAATTTTTTTACATTACTTGTTTTATCTACAATACTAAAACATTATAGGTTATAATAATTAAACATAAAAAAATAGTGTAAATTTTAATATAAAACGTACCTATAACCTACTACTAATGCTAATATAAATAGTTTTTATAACTAGACACAATATAATGCACTTAGTCAAATATCCTTAAATATCACCGCCACGTGAATACATATTATTACGTTTTCAGAAATAAAATCTATATTGGGTACTTAGTGCCTGAGTGTGTAATACAAAGATAAACAAATTGTCATGAATATACGTGCAGTAATTGTTAGTTAAATATAAAATACGTGTGAAGTTAATGTCTACTAAAACATGTTAATTATAAAGACAGTTTTACTCACATTAATTATATGAGAATATTTACTAAAATCGAGAACGAATATGAATATGAATCTTAAAATTGTGTATTTTGAATCGTACTGTAACAGCTTCGAAATATCCCAGTGCTGGGTAAAAGCATCTTCTATTAAGAAGATTGGAGTACGCGAAGCTCTACTACGGATTGCGACGCAATTCACGATTCACTGTTGACAAACTAGGCACTTGAAAGTTTAGCGGTGTTCCGTGTTATCTCGTACATGAACCATCGAATTTTCAATTAAGATCCACATCTTCTGTTCACTTGGCTTTATCGGTTCTTATATTTGTACATTGTGAAATAACCCACAAAGGTATATATATATACAGGTTGAATGGTGAGTTACTAAAAATATTTAAGGAGAATACTCGGTACACGATTCTCATTAGAATTATGTAAAAAAAATAGGTAAACATTAACAAACTTTTAAGTAAAGTTACTCAACAATTACCTAATTATTTACGCGTCGTCTGGACACCGTAGCAGCTAGCTGCACTTTCGACACAAAACAGGTAGTTTGCCTACGTCCAAACGCCGCCGTGTGTTAACAGGTTAGCAGGATAAACAAGCATGATCCAGTCCCCCTTAATACTTTAATCCTGGCTTAGGATAGGCAAAAATACTAAGATATTTTACTCGTTTTAACAACAAATTAGTTGACTAGTTAAATGATGTGAACTTTGGCAATTTTTAGATGTGAACAAGCGGCACAGTACAACACCTGTGCATGTGCCGCCGGCATGACTGGATAAGTGTCAACGCTTCATTTATTTGAATTGAAATTTATGAAAATTTGGTCAAAAATCAAGTACCTATTTTTTTTTACATAATTCGAATGAGAATCATGTACCGAGTATTCTCCTTAAATATTGATAGTGACTCACCAGTCATGGTATGTATTTTATTATCTGTACACTGTATATATTTTATTATCTATAACATACGTGAATATATTTTATGTCACAGGTATTATTAGAAGAAAAATTATGCGAAAACGCAGAAAGACTGAGCGGAGTGTTCCGCGAGGAATTGCAGAAAATCCCCAAGTCGAAGGTGGTGAACATCCGCGGCAGGGGATTGATGTTCGCGATAGACGTCCACGACAGTACGTAACTTATTTATAGCGATGGATTTCCGTCAATTTAATCGTGGTTCAATTTCGATACTTACTACTATAATAGACATGAGTACATTATGGTTACCTACTGCTGCCTTTCTATTAGGCTTGGGCCTAACCGGTCACTACAGAGAGCGCTCAATTTAGTTCATAATCCAAGGATGAACTAGTTCGCTCTATTAGTTCATTAGTTCTTTTTTTGAAATAATTTAGTAAGAACAATAAATAAAGAAAAAAATATAGTTATGATCATTGGAAGTTTTGTTTATTGTTATTTAAAAAATACAAAGTATTACATGAAAATTTTACACGTCCATTTATGTAATATGAGATTTTTTATTTAAATAATGAAAAATAAAATAATTTATATTAATGATTAGTCAACAGCTAGGCTAGTTCCCAGTATAATGTGTAATTATATTAGATACTTAAAAAGTATGAATTTTTACAATTAAAGTTGACTTTTTTGTTATGGCACATAAAATCTTTTATCGAAATAAAAACGAAAAAATAAAATGATTTATATTAATAATTAGTCAACAACTAGTCTCGTTCCTAGTATAATAGGTAATCATATTACAATACTAGAAAAGTACAATTAAAGTTAGCATTTTTTTTATGGCACATAAAATCTTTTTCTTAAATAAAAATGAGAAGATAAAATAATTTATGTTAATAATTAGTCAAGAATTGGTCTCGTTCCTATTATAATACGTAATCACATGACAATACTTAGAAAGTGAGAATTTTTGGAATAAAAGTTCTTACTTCTATTTATGGCACATAAGATCTGTTAAACAAATGATAATGATAAAATCTATAAAATGGATTTGAAGTTGTTTAGTATCGATATCGATTATCAAAATATCAAGGCGCGCACAGTAAAAGTAAATAACTCAGTTGGTCACATAGCGCCACTGTCTAGTAAAGTGGACGCTAACAGAAATATAAAAAGAACTGAAAAGAACTAAGAGCGGGATTTTCAATGAACTAGTTCGCATAGTTCACCTAAAGGAGCGCTCTTCCCACCTAGGTCGTTCGCAAACTACCCAAGACTACTTTCTATATGACGAGGTGTGACGATGTTATATAGGCATTATTTATGTAACTATAATATTTTTTGTAGTCAAGTTAAATAGTGTTTTATAAACTGATCTACAGAAACATTTGTTAAATATATTATTTTACGTTAGATAATCTCTTAAAATTTTATTTTATTCTATAATTAAAATATTATGGAATAAAACTTTAAGAAGTAAATATATATTTACGCCACAATTTTAATTCGAATGATACCACCAGATGCTCTAGTTTTATTTATAAAAAGTAGTATTCTATAATTTGACATTTTTATAAATATGTATGCATGTGTGTAATTTATAAAATAATTTAATTATATAAAATAATGATAATTTAGTGATAATAACAATTCAGTTCATAAAAGTATGCAATTTTTCATCAATGTTTTCTTATGACGTTATCACGTAAAATTATCGCCTGTAAACCGATATTACAGACAAACAATTTTTTTTTAATTTATAGGTATTCCCGCTTACGACGTATGCCTTCGGTTGAAAGAAGCCGGTATGCTCGCGAAGCAGACGCACGGGCAGACGATCCGCCTCGCGCCGCCCCTCGTCATCACAGAAGAACAGCTCAGACAAGGCGCGAAAATCATGCAAAAAGTCTTCGAATCTTATCAAAAATAATATGTTTATATTAAATTGTATTAAATAAAATTTTATTATATATTTAGAAAAAAGCAGCACATTACTGTCATCGAAAATGTATTGCAAATAACTAATTGTAAATTGCTTTATATTATTGTAGCTATCATATAGGTATATCATATATTATATCAACATACAAAATGTATCACAAATGTACAGGACTCATTAAATAGCAAAATGAGGATGTGTATTATTTTAATTAAACCTTGTGCTCTATGTTCGAAGAATTGTGGCGCACTTATGTCATTGTTCCTCGCATCGCATATTTTGAAATTTCATTCGTAAATAAGATTTGCCACAAATATATTTTATGTTGTAATGTATTTTCAATAAGCTTGAACTGAACCGAATCAACTTGTAAACGTCTCACTGTTGGCCATAGGCCTCTTCTCCATCTAGGGGAAGGGTTAGACTTGGAAGGGTTGGCAGACAAGACCGCCGGCGTTGACGCGACTACTCGCACTACTACATCAGAATGGTCGTCAATAAAATTAGAATTATATTTGGAAATATAATGTCGCTTGTGGATAATGCTTGACTAAGGATTACCTTTTCTTACCTGTGGGTTTATTATCGATACCTGGGGGCTGACGCTACTATTATAATTTTATCACAAAGTTAGATCATAGGTTTCATAATAGTTGTTAGTGACTATTTTGGTATTCTAATCATACAATTTACCACTGACATTCATGATATTTTCTTGAATTGGATCAGAGCAGGCTCCTATTATTATTTACTGGGCCCTCCGGGCAAGTATCCAGGACCCTAAAAACAATGAGGATTCCTAGTTCCTACTAGATCAGTACCTATTAACCAGTATTGCTAG
The DNA here is from genome assembly GCA_036937285.1 of Euphydryas editha. Classification (NCBI taxonomy): domain Eukaryota; kingdom Metazoa; phylum Arthropoda; class Insecta; order Lepidoptera; family Nymphalidae; genus Euphydryas; species Euphydryas editha. The sequence continues at coordinate 17,998,022 of JAUPFZ010000003.1, forward strand.
TTCGTTTGTTTATTTTGATATAATTACAGTAGAAGCCTCATTATCATAGTGACTAGAGCCCCCGGTAGGTAGACCTTCTGTTAGTGGCATGTTCATTTACAGTACAAAGTTAACTATTTACTTTCGGTGTAAGTATATTTAATACAGAATAATATAAGTATATTTATAATTTAATAATTTCGATAAACCTTTTAGTTGAATTGATATTTATTTAATTAGTTTCATGAATACTAATAATAACTAATCATATTTTGATCGAAAATAGAAATTTGTTTTTAGCGCTGCTTGGTGTATATTTTTATTGAATAAACACAAAACAATTAAAGGTGAAAGTCACTAATAATTTGATAAAATATAAATGGTGTAACCGTCTAATATTGGACATTAAAGCCACACAGGGCCAGATACGGGGCTACAGCCCCGAGGTCTCCATAAGGGAGAGCCCCTAAATTGACAGATCCGCAACTTTTTCGTCTTTTTTTACATTTTAATAAGAATACTTATACAAAAAATATTTAAGTTTTATTTGTTCCCAAATTTTGAAATACTTGACTGAAAAAAAAAATTAAAAAAGTCCTTTTATTTAAAATATAATTAGAGGTCTGTGCTGCTTCGCTGCTGCATATAATATGTAATAATAAAGTAAATAATTTTTTTCCTGTCTTTTAGAATTATGGTTTCTGATATTTAGGCTAACAATATTTTTTTTTTTAATAAAAGTATTTATATTTAAAATTAGAAGCCGCGTGTATTAGCCTAAAAAATAACGCGCGTATCGCGTACCTCGATTCACCGAGCTTCTGTAAAGTTATAATTTTAGCGAAGTGACGCCGTATACGTACGTCAAAAATATTCATAATCCTTTTATGAAGGTCAAGCACCTGAATTTTGTTACTTACAAGTTTTATGAGTAAATTTGATAAAAATATGAATTTGTTTAAATATAATGTTCGTCTGAGATCGAAAAAGTTAATAAGAAATCTATACTCTCTTTGAAGCATTATGAAATATTTATTTTCATTGCGACTTTGAGAGTTCGCGTGTAATAATATAAATCATCTTTAAAGTAATTAGAACGCACGCTAAACAGTAGAACAAACGACAAAAATAGAACGGTACCTCCGTAAATAAAACATTCGAGTGCAATAAATTAGCATATATTTATTTTTAAATATATAAAATACTATACGTGTCACAACACACTTTGATCACAGTCGGTTGAGGTAAATACTGTACTCGTATGGTAAATATCATTATTGGATTTCAATTTTGCACATCACCATATCTGTTTTCGTAATCACATAATATCTACCGAGCCTAACCTAAATTTTTGTTCTATACTGGCATTTATTTATTTTGTACTTTATCTTCTACTAGTTAAAGTTCACTATCGAGTACTCCTAACTGGGCTCTCATCGTATCACTCAACTTCGACATAAGGATGCTTTCGTCCAAACTCATTTTAGGACTTTCGAGCAATCCTGAAACAAAAATATCAATCATCAAACTCGATATACGGTTACAATTTATTAATATATTAAAATTTTAAACAATATCTACATTTATTATAATATATTAATGATTTATTAACAGTAACTCATGTTAATCACGTTAATTGTCTTAATTACCAATGTGAGATTTTTTTTTTTAAACATAAAAAAACCATTGAAGTAATTCTGTACTGTACTGTATCAGCCTGTAAGCCACCCACTGTTGAGCGAAGGCCTCTTCTCCATATAGAAGGGTTAGAGCTTAATCCACCCCGCTGCTCCACTGCGGGTTGGCGGATAATTTCTCTATCATGGATAACGATCTTTATCAGTTGTATATAAAAACTGGGACCGACGGCTTTACGTGGTCTCCGAGACCCAAAAGTACATACACCCAGACCGGAAACAAATATTTGTACAAATACAAATATCTGCCCCGAGCGGGAATCGAACCCGCGACCGCCGGCGCGCAGCTTGAGGCAGCTACTTGCGTAAAATAATTCAGTTAATGTTAATTACCTTGGTTGATGCAGTCCCAACATTCCTGTATCTCATAGCTGAGGCCCGCGCTGTTGTGGAAGTGAAACTTACATTTGCCCTTAGGCAAGGTCCACTCTGTGCTGTTCGCCGCCGATATGTGAAGGACAGTCGGACACCAGAAGTAGTCCAACTAAAGTTACGAAACAGATTCTATTTATTATAAGAGTAAAAATACTGAAAAAATATTTTTTAAATATTAATCTATTTAATAATTTAATTATTACATTATATTTTGTAATTTATATCTTCACCCTTCGCATATATGAAGAAATATTGGTTCGATTTAAAAAAGGTTTAATTCGTTTGAAATTTTATTAAAAAAATTATCTATTCCCGCTAGATCGCGAACTTTAAGATATTGCATTTAAAATCTTAGGAGAGAAAGAGAGAACTTAGCGATTGTATGTACGACCTCGCGTGATTTTCGCTGGTTCTGGAATCTCACGATATTGCTTTCCTCGGCTACGGGTCATAGGAGCGGAGCAGTGACCATAAATGCAAGTAAATTTTAAATATACTTATTAAATTAGACACGCAATACGGTTATCGCTGTTTAAAGAGGTTTTTGAAATGTTTGTATATTTTTGAAACGTCATCTTATAATTAGGTGACATCACTCTAATAATAAGTTCTCTGTGAAACTGGTTATAATTAAAATAATATAACATAAGCGCATGTGTGATTAAGTGGAAAATTTTGAAAGTCTAAATATCCCAATGTCATCCAACAAATAAATATTAATCAACAATGTTAAGTTAAGAGCAGTTTTACACGAATGACAGCTGTTCTTGTCATAACTATCGTACGTAAGATAAGTATGGTGATAAATTAGTTGATAGCAAAATTGTTATTTTGTTAAAATACAAGAGTATTGATATATTTTGTATGTTCATGTTCATTTTCAAATAAATATGCTCTTAAAAGTAATTGTTATTATACAGGTGAATGGTGAGTTACTATCAATATTTAAGGAGAATACTCGGTACATGATTCTCATTCGAATTATGTAAAAAAATAGGTATATAACTTTTGACCAAATTTCCATAAATTTCAATTAAAATAAATGAAGCGTGGATACATTTCCAGTCAAGCCGGCGGCGGGCGGCGCGTGCATTAGTATTCTCCTTAAATATTGGTAGTACTTAATTCAAGTCACCTGTATAATTAGTTCCTAACTGTTAATTTTAAGAAATGTAACAAGTAATGAAATGTCTGTAAATATCCACAATTGAGCAGAAGACCATAAATTTTCATTTAGTTTTAGATTAGCGTTACTTAGTTTAGTTTTTAGTTTGCCTCATAATGTATACAGGTGTGTATAGTATGTACCGAGTATTCTCCTTAAATATTGATCCTAATTCACCAGTCATCTTGAATATATCGCTTTTATGCATATTTGGAGCGACAGTGACACATTTGCAAAAATACGCGAAAATGACTTAATAATTCAAAAATACTATGCATACACATCTGCGTGCCGTAATAATGCTTCAGAATCTTCTTTTGAACTATGAAATAACCTTTATTCTGATCTGATGTAAAGTTAACTAATTTGCATTTGTGTCACTGTCGCTCCAAATGAGCGATATATAATTTCTCGCTTTTATTGTATAATACACTGAACTGTACAGGACTGAATCAGCCTATAACGTCTAAAGGCATCTTCTTCATATATGAGAAGGGTTGACAACTGTTCTGGTGTAGTGGTGCGACTAATATTTTTAATACAGCTTTATTTGTTTCGACCCCGGGCTAGTCCCGTTATCCCAGGATCCAAATGTTTCTGGATTATAAATAGTCAATGGTAGTCCAATGGTTTATTACAATTCGATATTGAAGTAATAATGGTTGGTTTAAAAATTTATGATTATTAGTATATTCAATATCATGCCAGAATTGAATAACTAAATAAACTTCCTGTCAAAACCGACTATTATATGTATTCAATGACGGACCACTGATCTACCATCGTAACACGATTTGTAATTATTTATTTATTTATTTACTTTACAAATGTTGGTACAGTAATCTTAATTTATATATGCATTAAAAACCACTGAGGTTTACAATTTGCATATAATTTACAGTTTTTAAATAATTTACAGTTTTGCAACAATAAAATTGGATTATTAATTAGGTTAGTTATAAATTTATTTAGAGACAAAATTCCAATCGTGAGGTCCAGTTGACCCACTTATTTGTTTATACCATATCTTTTTTGTAAGTACATATTTAATGAAATCTTCTTAAGAGGGCGTCATGACGTCAACATACTCGTCTCGGTATGAATTAACATTGTACATACGTATTTTTACGATAACGACGACATGTGGTATTTTTAATTCGGAGAGGTTAAAGCAATTTATTAGGTCATGTGCGATCATTTTTTTGATTTTAATTATTTTATTATAAGATATTGGTGTCAAAATATAAGTATTCGCGCGCTGATGGTAATATTAAGATAATATTGCTATTAACAGCGCTAAACATTTTTTATGTCATAAATACTATTAAAAATCCAGTTTTGTGCTCATTTTAAAAAACGTTTTAAAAATATAATATGCAATTTAAATTATATTTTCATTGGTTTCAATAATTATATAATTTTATCGATTTGGCCTCGCTTATTATTTGTTAATTAAACTCACCTAGTTAGTGTTTCCAGATGTTTCCTACTTTGTAGCGTTAATTAGTAGGATAACATTACGTTTTTATTACGTATTTTATACATACTAGAAGACGCACACGGTTTCATCTGTGTTTTTGATTACCGTTCCGCTCTATATATTGTAACTTGTAGCGTTATATTATTGAATCAACACCAAATTAATCATATTATGTCAAAATTTTTATTTGTCAAAGTTTTCAATTTAACAAAGAAAAAAAAAATGAACAAGCGAATTATTTCCCTTTATAGTATAAATACTTCAAAAGATTTATACTTAGTTAAATTATACAAGATAATATATGGAGACTAAAAATAAATAAGAAGGAAGATAGCAAGGAAATCTATTTTATAATTGATGATCTAATTTATATTTTTTATTAGCTGTTGTTTGCGGTAGGGTTTACGATGGAATTTTCAAAAACGCTTATATACATGTTTATTTATTTTTAATTAAACGCCTCATAAAGTTTGATGTTTCCAGTTGTTAAATTAGCAGAACCCTCATACAAATATTTAAACCCGATTTTATTTCCTTACAAATATAATTTCCCAAATTCTTAGGTATTATGCTTCAATAGAGTTCGTTAGGTGATGATGAATAAGACTGTCAGGATGTTACTTTATAAGTAGGTATACATTATAAGCCTGTGTAGGTCAGTCGAATTTAAATTTGAGTAAGAAGCAGGCCTTGCGTTTATATCGGCAAAGTTCGAGGAAAAAATTGGAATATTATTCTCATTTATAGTGTACTATATATATTGTGTGTATGTACAGTCCCCGACATAAAGATATGCAAAGGTCGAAATAGCAATTACCTAAATTGATTTATATTAAACCTCGTTTAAGGATATAAAGAAAAGAATTATTTCATTACTTTATTTTGAGAAAGAAAAAACTTATTCTATTAATTAATGTATTGTTTATTATAATATATCAATATCGATGGCTTGGTTTAAAAGAAAACAGCGAAGAACACGACGATAGATGCGAATAGCGTCTTCGATGTATACTATAGGTAATGATTTGTCGTTATAACGATCATAGTAATATAAATTTATATACTTTGACAAAATTTAATTGACGAGTGGAGCTTCACTAATAGGGTATCTACTCGGACCCTACGCGTATGTGATCCTAAAATGTATTCTCCATCTAAAACATCGACGACGTTAGTAAACCCTTGAAATCACAGTAAAAAGTAAGCCTTTCAATAGATCTATTTATAGGCCTTTTTACAGGCATTTACACTTTTTAGAATAAATTAAAATAAAAAAGATATATATTATATAGCGTGACTTGAGCGTTTTCAAAATATGCTGATTATATATGATAAGTTGAACTGAAAACAATTGTAGACCCGATACAGTAGGAGAGCCTCTCAAGTCAGTCTCATTACAAATCAACATTTTTTAAATGTCAGTCTGCGTCATTTATAAACGACGATTTTATTAAAATTCCGTAATTAAAGAATGAAAGTTCCATATATTTGCACATAATCTGGGAAAAGAAAAATTGTAAAATATCTTATAAAATTTAACTTACCAAAATTGTTCCTTTAGTTCCAGTAATTTCAGCTCTGTTGGCCATCGTCGCTCGTGTATGAGCTGCTATGGTCGCCGTCTTGCCGTCTTTATACTTAAGAGCGCACGATATCGACTCGTCGACGCCGGTCTTGCTCAAGTGCCCCGCACACATAATATCCGTTGGGGGCTCCTTATACACGAATTGCAAAAGTTGTAACATGTAAACACCTAAGTCTAAGACCACGCCGCCACCTAAATCTTTCATTCTGAAATTGTTTGATCGCAAAGTTATAATAACATTAGGCGAAATTTTTTTTGGAAGTTTCATTAAGTATGATAAATGAAAGCATTAAATGATAAGTAAAAGATTCTTACAAGTTTCTCTCAATGTCGTTAATTTCAACCCCAAATTGAATGTTTATATGATACACATCTCCAAGCCCACCACTCGCAATGTGCTTGTCTAAAGCATCGTAAGCAGGAAAGAACCTCGACCACATCCCCTCGAGGAGAAAGAGTTTTTTTTCGCGCGCTAAATCCACAAGACATTTAGTTTGCTTGTATGTCATACCCATAGGTTTCTCACATAATACGTGTTTACCGTTTTCTAACATTAATTTTGTTACATCAAAATGCTGTAAATTAAGAACGCTGACGAAAACAATGTCTGAAAATAAAATTTGAACGCTGACGGAAATAAAGCCTGAAAAATAACTTAAATAAATATGAAAAACAGTAGGTCAAAGGATCAAAGATAATTCATGATAAAATGTTTTTCAAATAAATAATTGAAACTTCTAAATGATAAAAATATATTTAAAAAATTAAAAAAAAATCGGATAATTTATATCCAAATAAATATTTTGTGAAGGCGGAAAATTAGAATCGCCCTTAGCACCCTTGACCTTAGCCCCGCGTGTATGACTGATCCGGAAGAGGAAAAACTTATGTTAGTTTGATGTTGTTAAAAAAAGTATATACAGAATGACCCTATTTAATGCAGGAGACGATATACCATTATAACATACCAATGTCGGTGTCGCTCGCGATCGACTCGTAACCTTCATAGGCCGTGTCGATATTGTGGAGCGTGGCCAATCTATGAACACGATCTAGGTCTTTGCCGGCGATGGCGACGACCTTGTGCTGTTCAGCCGGCAAGGATGCCATCGCTGTCAGAAAGTCGTGGGTGATCATTCCAGCTCCGGCTATCCCCCATTTCAGCTGTTTACCCATCTAAAATTAGCGTTTTTGTCATATAAAATATGGATAAGACCCAGATACACTAATGAATGATTGTATAACTTGTTTATTTATCAAGTTATGAATGATAAGGTAAACCTCTTAGTGATAATAAAAATGTAAAATTGATAAATATGTTTAAAATGATACAATTCCACCTAAGTGCGCACAGCTAAGTTTAATGAAAGCTGAATATGCAATAATCATACTACTATTATGCTGTTATGTGAAATTTTATATGCAATTTAAAGCTTCTTACATAACAAACGTAATCTAAAACTGTTTCAATTATTTCTTCTGTAAACATATCTATCTATACTAATATTATAAAGCTGAAGAGTTTGTTTGTATGTTTCAATGTGCTAATCTCAGGAAGTACTGGTTCGAATTGAATAATTCTTTTTGTATCGGATAGTGCATTTACCGAGGATGGCTATAGGCTACGTAACATTACACTACGACCAATAGGGGCTAAGCAATAATAAGAAACGTTACAAAAACGAGAAAAAAATATTCTTTTTTAAGAGTTTCCATTGCGTACTTCATTATTCATCTTTCCGAGACATTTTTTTACTATAATTCCACTTTTAAAGTAAACATAACATCACGCTTTTTATTCCTCGGAGGGGTAGGCAGAGAAGCACATATTAAATGTGACACCTACTTTTCGCCAGTTATGAGTCCCATGTAATAGGGAGCGTGCCTATTGCCATACACCGGGCATTCCAGATTCTGTGCTATTTACTGAGAATTTTCGAAAAATAAAAAAATCCAATGCTACATCAAACAACCCAGGAATCGAACCTGAGACCCCTCACTCGGTAGTAGCGCTTGCGACCACTTGAATAACGAGGCGGACACTCTTAGAGTAGGTAATGGTTCAAAAATATTGAAGTAAGTTTTTTCTCAAATTAACGCGGATGAAACCGCAGGGCTACTATGTAATATAAGCTACAAGTATCTAAGAAAGAAAATTTTTATAAAACTTGATAATAAAAATCTCTTATCACAGACATGTAAATAAAAAATCCTAACACTTATCTTGATTTCACTTTATATTGCAATGTGATTTGTGACATGAAATAATCTATCTTTTAGATACTGGCATATAGAACAACCTATGAATATAATTACTGGTAATAAAAGACAGCATTTCAATTGGCCCAGTCTGTTGATTAGTAATTGGTTGTAAATTGTAATGTATATCATAATGTACTATGAAGGTGTAACAATTTTTATGATACTTTTATGAGCAATGACAATGTTTTAAAGGCTTATGCACATTCAAACATTTGTTGATTCATAAAAATATATATTTTTTTGTTAATTTTGCAACAAATATTAAACTTGTTTTGAGCATATATCAGCCAAGATTGAAAAATATGATTAATAAATACTATTACAATTATCTCATAGAAAATTACTTGCTTTATGATTTAATTATATATTTTATAAAAATTTATAATATATTCTTTGTTTTCAATAAAAATATTATAACATATATACATGAAAATTTCTGTTTAATAATTTAATCTATTAGAAGTTGAATATTTAAGTATTAAAATTCAAGTTGTTAAATTTATTATTTTCAGGCAACATATTATAATTACGTATTTATTTCTTTTAATGTTTGTTTAGTTGTTTACTCACCATTTTCCCTTGTTCTGGCATTCTTTATTGTTCCTGTAATATAATAAAACACGAAAATTAGTTAAAAACTTGCCTTCTATCTCTTCGAAGATTAGAAAATATATGTATGTATGTAACGTGTTAATGTTAACAATAAAAAACAAACAAGTTTATATGTATTATATTATTCAGTTACATGTTAAATTAACATAAAATGAAGTAAAAAAATGTATTTGAATAAACCTTTTTTTTCAGCTTATTTTTCATTGCTTTTTAATGAAACAATATAATTTAAATATTATTCTTTTATCAAATTCAGTTACGAACAAATATTTATTAATTATATATTACCACACGTACTAGATTAAAAAAGTAGATACCGATTTCAAGTAATTAATTGGCGTTGGTGAGTAATTTACCATTTAAAATAAGTTATTAATTCACAAAGCTACAACCTTGTTTGTTTAAAAGAATCTACAACAACGTAGAAAAGTATCGTCACTAAAAATCACGAGACGACTGTCGACTGGAGACGTCAGACAACTGACAGCGGTCCAAGGAATTTATATACAAAAACTGGAATGCGCACGTGCGCTCAATAAAACGATTCTAAGAGAGGATTGCATCTCTTTCTACAATGGATTCAAAATTTCAAAGCAACTCGCAAGAAAGTAAAATACCAGTAGTCAACGAAATGTTCGGAATGATTTTTTCACTTTACATATTTGAAACAAATGTCAACCTTATAGTCGTTTTCAAGGTGCATATTTGAATATACAGTTTCATTAAGTGAGCGTTCCAGTCACGAAGAATGGATATATAAGGAGTGCGAACGTAATGTTAAAAAAATGGCATCAATTTAGGTAATAATATATAATAAGTGCGCTAGGATCGAAGTTGTAATTTACACGGGAAGGCTTGTTGCTATTGACAGCTCTGAATTTTGAAAATTATTGAGTTTATAGTTCATTTTTAACCTTTCTATTGGCTGTGCCCAGTCATAGGTGGGCGATTATTGGTTCGTAATTAAAATAGTAAAATAATGTAATTTATAATTTTCGTCTCTCTAACATAATTATGAGAAAAAAAAGTGAGACAAAAACATCCCGCCAGGCCACCATTTTAAAGATATTCGTCTTAATATTCGTCATGTCATTTTAAAGACATGTAGTCAACATGATAAAGTTGTTAATTTATATTATTTATTATGTCTTCAATCCATGTTATGACTGCTTTAATTGGGTGCAGTGGTCCATGATGTGCCTTCCGAATTTCCTGTTACAAGAGGTGCTGTCTTGTTCTCTCCAGTTCTTGATTAGGTACTCTAGCTAAAAAAATAATTCATTATTTAACACACATAAAAATATACAAACGAAAATAAACGCGCCGATTTGTCAAAATAAATGCACCATTAGTCATGTCACATGTAATATGACATACATAACAAATTCCCCACGCGCCAGCAGTACTAGTAAGTTATAAATGATAATAAAATTAATACAAAATATGTTGGTTAGTTTTTTAACACACTTTACCTGTATATTAGGAATGCCTATCTTTTTTATTCTCTGTATTCCATTATGGTTAAATATATAATATATTTTAAGTTCACTAAAATAAATATATGTCATGTTTACTAAAATGTTCTGAACAAATGACACTATAGGCATTTGGTTTATAAAATTCTTCCTCTCTTTCTTGCGATATAATATGCCTTCATTTGTCTCCTTGAATTGAATTTTGTGTGAAACTGAAACAAAAGAAGTATTTAGAAAAGATTATTAACGTGTAACGGATACAAAAAAATCCGTCTCTTTTCTATGGGCCTTGATCTAAAGCAGTAATTTCGAATCATTCTTGTTTGTCTAAGACCAAGCGAGAGTGAAAGGAATAGCTGGATTCTCGGTGCGTGATGGTAAATTATGAAAATATCAGCAAATATTACGATTAATACGCCGATTCTTGAACAAATAATAAATTGACCAAAGATATACTTAATTACTTACTGAAAGTACGACACTCGATTTCTTCACTGCACACTTCGGCATCGCTATACGTTATACGCCTGACGCGACCACAAGCGAGTGAGAAGAAAACAAGGCAAATTCGCGATTAATGCCTTGTTTTGACGGTGCCATGTTTTGAGACGCGTTCGGGTATCTCACTTTTTTCATGCATCGATGTGTAGGTATTTGAAGATATTCCATAAAATTATTAGATGAAGAGATTAAAAATTACCAACAACAATTTTTTATTAATACTAGCAACTCGTAAGACAGAGACGAAATCCCATTAGTCAACGATCCTGCTCGGAACGATTTTTTCTCTTTACATCCTTATGCTAGTTATTTCAAGGTGCATATTTGAATATATAATTTTATTAAGTGAGTGATCCAGTATGACATAAATTCCTTGGTTATCATACAAGTTACGTTTTCATGTTTTCATTTTATTTGTTATGACGTTTTTATTGACATGAATTGGTAATCATTAATCAAGAAAGTAACAATGTCGTAGTTACATACTGATGGATGGAGGTGATTACCTCTTTTTAACTATTTTGTTTAAAGATATTATTTTTTTTGCTTTCATTTCTGAAATGTCGTTAATTTTGTTGAGATCTTACTCAAAAGCAAGAAACAATGTATTGTCGTGTGGAAACAATTGCAGTTCGTTTTCATCGTTATATACTTATTTTACTCGAACATTTAGTGACGAGAAGTCCTGTGGTCCAGAATTTATTAATAGTACTATTTTAATTGAAAACGGTTATAACGTTCATGAACTACCAGTGGTAGTGAGAAAATTGAAAGATCTAGAGGATTTAAACGTCCTTGCGTCGAAGGATACTCCACGATCTACAAATGACTCTATCAGTTATCACCTCATACAAGAAGAGTTTAAGCAATGTACCGATCTACGTGATGTATTTTCATTAATAACAAAATGCACGAAAATAACTCCAAATATTGCACTTGGGGCCATTGAAAGAATATATGATTTAGAAAAAGGTGGTAACTTATTTTTGCCTACTAACGAAAACATTCACATGAACTTTGCCAAAGGTGCTATATTAGAAAAATTATTGAAAGTTGTTATGAAGACAGAAGATACTCAGACAATACTCAATGTGCTTAAGACAACCTCGTCCATCATGGAACCTCATAAACACAAGTTTTGTGATGAGTTATTTTTAAGAGTTATTGAAAATAAGTTAACTGTGGAGCAGTTGTGTGATTTTGCAATGTTCCTTATGAAACACAATAATCAACAAAAATATTCAGAAACAATTGATAAATTGTGGGTTGGGTTTGTGGACAAAGAAAAAGAGATAAATGAAAATAATATAGTTCAAGTATTCTCCGTGCTGCCAGGTTTAAAGGTTAGCAAAAGAACAATTCTAGCTTTGCTAGAACAGAAATTATCAGAACTGTGGAGTAAAATAAGGGTCCCAGCTATGCAAGATATTTTTAATATTTTCTTAATAGAAAAATATTTTTCTTTACAATCTTTTGCAGTTTTAGGACATTGGTTATATATAAATATTCATGCTTTAAACGATGATGAACTATTAGATATTATTACAAAATTTACTCGATTAAAGTATACAGACCACCAAGTTGAGGCAGCAGTTGAAAAATTCTTAAAACATAGGGCATCAAAAATAAAATCTCAAGTTTTGCTTATAGGTATTTTGAATTACTGTATGCAATTTCAATTGTGCAATAAAAATATACTCAATATTAGTAGTCAGTATTTCTTAAATAATATGAAACAAGTGCCACCCAGTTTTTTAAAGCCTTTTATATATCCATTTGGTTATTTGTGTTTCAATCCGAGTTCTGATTTTTGGTCGTCAGTAGAAGAAGTCCTTCTGGAAAACTATTATAAGATTAACATTGATGATCTGAGCTCAATAATTCTCTCATACATATATTCTGGTCAATACCCACTAAAATTGGTATATAAAATATTCAGCCCGGAATATATAGCTAAAATAAATAATAATGATGTTTTAAAAAAACTTCATTTAATTGATACAGCATTATCATTAGAGTGTAAAGAATATTTAGGACCGCTGTTACCTAAGGATCAATGGTTTAAGCCTGTGTTACAAGATTGTAGAATTAAAAATATTGTAGAGAAAATTAAGGATTATATTATAACTGTGATGGGAGAGTCTTTAGAATTATCAACAGCTGTTGTATTGCCAAACTATTGTTCAGATGAAACATACTTAATTGATGTTATGTTACATCCTGCTGGACAAGGTGATAACACTTTCAACTGGAAATCTCCGTTGTTGAAAAATGGTAGTGTAGCAGTTCTCATACATTTACCAGATCATTATTGTTCTGATAATGAACAGTTGATTGGCCCTCAGGTCATGAAGAAAAAACATTTGAAAATACTGGGTATGAAGGTAGTAAGCTTGAAATACTCTTTACTCAGTCAGTTTTATACATGTCATGATAGTATATCACTCAGGAAATATCTCAAAGAGAGAATTGATAATGCAGAACCTTCTTTGTAAGATTATTTTAGTTGTATAACACAACAATAATTGTGTCTGGGAATTAAGAATGACTAGTGATATATTACGACGACCGTTCTGATATAGTGGTACGAGTAGTCGTCTCAATGATATTTGTATTTGTACAAATATTTGTTTCCGGTCTCGGTGTATCTCCTTGTGGGTCTCCACACCGTCCCTCGGAGAGCACGTTAAGCTGTCGATCCCGGTTGTTATCATAGACACCCAATAACGATCGTTACTCATGGTAGGGAAATTAACCGCCAACTCGCAGTGGAGCAGCGCGGTGGATTGAGCTCCAATCCTTCTTCTATATGGATAAGAGGCCTTCGCTCAGTAGTGGTCGGTGATGTAAAGTATGCATCATATTTTTGGTTATTGTTTGTTGTTTCATTTGTTTAGTAATAATTGTTACAATTATTGTGTAGTCAGTTTTAATGTTTTTGTTTACTTTTAGATTTGCTGTAGTAAATTATGGAAACTTAACATTTAATATTCCAACATTAAGTATCTATCTGGTCACATTAACTTGATATTAAGATAATGAGGTCCTTTTCTTAATTTTGATATTTTAGCAAAACTTGCATAATGATATTTCACAATTATGTCGCAACTTCTAAAACAGATTTGGCTACTAATCTATGTTATGTTAATTTGCAGTGTCGGATTAAGCAAACGCGGATCTATTGGTTACAATTTCGTTGGTAATTTATAGTGTAGTAGATTAGAATTAATAGTATAGGCCCTGCTAGGCTCGGATAACTACATAAAGCTAGAAATGAGATTGCCTGGCGCCAGAGATGAATTTTTTGTAGAACTTGTGCGTTTACGGTATGAAATTCAGTTTTATTTACACCAAGGAAGTAGTTCGTTACCGATTGACGTGGATTGTCTTACAATTAGTAGGAATAGTTGTAACGTTTTATGTTTTTGTGACGTCAAGTAAATTCAATATATCACATCTTAATAAGTTTCACTCAAACAAGCTCACGCGCGGGGCCTGTAGCAATTGCTACTCTTGCTACGTGGTTAATCCGGCACTGTTAATATGTATTAAATTCTGTAATTATTGAACATATATGTGAATAAGAAACTAACTAAATTAGTAATGATGAATTTAATAGATGTTAATATTTAGTTTTTAACCGATTTCAAAAAAAGGAGGAGGTTTTCAATTCGACAGTACCTATATTTTTTTTTGTGTGTTTGTTAAGTGTTTATTCCGTCAATTATCAATCATTTTGATGATTCTTTTTTTTAATCAGTAGGTCATACTTTAAAAGTGGTCCCATAGTAATTTTATCGGAATCTATTTAGCCCTTTTTAAGGAAAATCAACAAAAAAAAAAGTTTCTTCTTTCTCTTGAAGTCTGTTTTTATTTTTTAAACCTTTAATTATATTATATATTTTTATATCAATGTTTAGACTATCTATTTTAATGTTACAGTACAAAAAATGTTTATAAAATGTATTTGAGTGATCCATTGACTTTGTGATAACGCACCTTTAATAAAACAAAGATGTAACTCAAAATTTGTGGATTTGGAGATTTTACAATAAAACGCGTCTTCGTCGCGTAAAGAATAGGTAGACTTCGACTCCGGCGTTTTAACTATAATATGGAGAAAGATTTTTCTCTTTCAATCTCTTTTCAATTAACAGGAACTGACAAGTCAGTTCTTATAAAGTGGCGTGATTCAGGGATGCACCGGCAGTGAGCGGAGATTGAAGTGCTGTGGTTTTGAGTAACATCAAATAATTCGGTATTGGATTAAAAGGAAAGTATGGAATATTTTATTATTTAAAAATAAAAAGATGATTTTTTGTTATACTTCATTCTCTTAGAAAATGCGCTTGATGATGATGTGTAACATTTGGATTTACTTCGGTTACTACCTAAAATATTGTTCGTCTAATAAGTAATTTTTGCCATAAAGAGATTTAAGTCGGCATTTTTTTTTCGTCACCATTTTACAGCTATTATAGATTTTAACACAGTGTTTTTTCTATTATTATATAAATCTCTATAGTTTAAACTAATTATATCAATAGTAAAAGTCATGAAGAGCTTTACAAATAATCGGTAATTTTTAATCAAACACAATGCGGAAAAAGTGCTAAACTTCAAACGTCAATTCCCACAAATTGTAATTTTTGAGTTACATCTTTGTTTTATTAAGGGTGCGATAAGTGTAAGATTAAACTTTTTGGTGCAACTGTACTATTTTAATATATAAAATATTTTTCTAGTCTTGATTGTAGTCTTTTTTTGCAATATAAATAAATAAAAATATATACTGCCTATATTAAAAATTTATTTTCATTTTCATTTTTTATACTTTAACACAGCTAATCTAATACAGATAAATAAAATTAATTTTGATATGTTTGTAATATACATGTTTCTCCAGCACTAAGTAACAAATTGGTACCTACTTACTCCATATGAAACATATGAACAAACACGGTATTTTTATACTTTTAGCAAAACTATAACAGATCCAAATCTGTACATTGAAGATATTTTGTTTTTTTTTTTCTGTAGGGCACTATGTATGTAATAGACACTGAAGCCAAAAATGTATTTTTGTCATTTTTGTGCTAGTATATAGCATGTAGCTTTTACTTTTTAGATACATATAAATAATACATATATAAATACACATATTACACCCAGACTCGAGGCGGGAATCGAACCCACAACCCTTGGAGCAGAAAACAGGGTCACTGCAAACTGCGTCAACGGGTCAGTCAACATAATTATTATACCGTTTTTGAGAAAAAACGAAAATTCAATACTAAATTGAATATTAAAAAAATACATAAACTAATATCGACGATCAAGATGTCACAAATTAATAAAAAAAAATATTGACCTTGTTTTAGTTTAGAGCTCTGGTTTTTTTTGGATAAATTGGTCTAAAGCACGCCATTCACGAACGTGCCATCGTTCCAAATGACTTATCACTCCAAAATGCGCTCGTGAATGTCAAAACCCATGCATTTTAACCCTTTCCCAGCCGTCACCGTAATATTCCGTGTTTTCATGTTAATGCCTGTGGCGCCAAGCCCGTAATATTACGTTCTATTTTTTCCATATCTATTTCTTGACTAGATATAAAAAATATGAAGAAATTTTATATTATTTATAATACTTCAGGATGTGTACTTTACAATAATCCAACTTTAAAACAATAGCCTTAACATTCTTTACATTCTGATACATAAAAATGCAATTTAAATGCAATAGTCAACTTAGGCGCTTTTACAACCCTAACACACAGCGCCGAACCCGTAATTTTACGTAGGCTAGTGATGCACTAGTAAAAACTAAATAATAGAGAAGAAATCCTTTTGAATTATTAATTCTCTTGTTAATACACGTCTAGACTATAAATTAATTATTTAATGTGTTTTTTAAACCTTTTATTTGAATAATAAACCATAATTAAAGAGAATCGGTAGAAAATTACGAAACCAAAAAAATATATATTCTTGATCTCGATATTATTTTGGGACGTCACTAATACAGTTACTGCCCGACGATCACTTGCCGCCATCACCGTGATTTTCCGTGCGGCGCAAGCGACACGGTCGGCATAGTTGTTTGTAAACATCAGTACCTGCAGCGCCGTCCCCGTAATAACACGTTAACTTCATATGCCTAGTGCTGTACAACATTATGTTGGACGACGACGAATTATTGAATATATTACAAGGAGATATCAACAACGACAGTAATTCCAGTTTAAGTAGTACAAGTGATGAAGAATCGGTAAGTTAGTGTTAACATTTTAAGACTTAATTTTAAAATTCGTCCGCGTGGAAATAAATATATGTAAAATAAATATTCGGCGGGAAACTAATGCAAACTACTATAAAAATAGTTTAAGATCCGAACTAGACACGATCTTCACCATATTCTTACTTGGTTAGCTTGGATCTCCTACTTATCATAAGTAAAGGTAATATTAGTTTTGCGAGTATCTTAACTTGCGACTCATCACTCAACTCGCGTGCTTTTTTATTTCTATGGGGATTACCCTAATTGCGGAGAAACTGAACTACTGTGGATATTTTTATATATTGTGATATTTTTATTATTTTTTGGATTTGTCTTCGTCGGGAATAATACTTATTAAGATATGGTATTCATCAATGAGAAAATAATTAATAAAAAAAACAGTTCAAATGTTTCATCCATACTATATATATATATATATATATAATAAATCTGTCACTCAATCCGTCTATTAAAGAATATTTTCCAGTATCGACGCAGGTGTAGGTGATAAAAAACGGGGCGGGCCGCTAGTGTGTAATATCGATAAAAATTATTCAGATGTCCCATCACTGTTTGAAATTATACCTAAAGTTGTCTGGCCGTGGGGGCACGATTACTGTACCAAAATCTGGCTGGGAAAGGGTTAAAATTGCAATATCCAATTTAAAATAAAATATACTGTCGAGTAGCAAAAACACAATTTAATTTACATATATACTTACGGATCGACCAAAGATGAAAAGATCTTATAACTGTAAGAATAGGCGTATTGATACTGATTGTACAGCCTATTAATATTTTTAACGAAAGGTTTTTGTGATATACAAGTTATAAGATTTATACAAAAAAAAAACGATTTAATTTCCAATCGGTGTACCTAGAAATAAGATTTTTTCGGTAAAATGCACGTTAGCAGCAGCGTTAACGTGCAGTATAGTTAGGTATATATAAATTTTGTTTAGAAGTGTGTATAGTGATTATCTGGGTAGGCTCTGCTTCTGTTAGTCATAGCGTATCTTCTAACTTCTTTAACTTTCCTAATAAACAGGCTAAGATTGTCTTAATCGGTATATCACAAACTTCCTTTTTATTGCTTTAAGTATATGTAGGTATTAAACAAAAAAAAAAAAAAACTATGATATTAATTATTTTAAACCGGATAATAACTAGGATTTTTAGCCTTGCGTAAGTTAAGGTTGAATATCATTAACGCCTTTATAGTCTAGTCAACAAGTGTCATTTTGGTCAACTTTTTTCAGCAGTCTCCGAAAATTATGATTCGATTTGAAACGGCATGTAGATGATTTAAAAAAAAAAAAAAAATGAAGTTCCGCTTGTAAAAATTGCAAAAGTTATGAACAATTAACTAAAAAAAGGGTTTTAGTTTTTTGTGCAAATATCTCAAAAACTAATTAAGATTTTTCAAATTTAAAAAAATATTGAAAAAAGCGGAAGTAATTCCCGACTCCCGGAACTGTAGGAGCAATATTTATAATTTTTCCAGATGGATGAAAATACGGCCTAAAATGCTCTAAACGGCTCCTTCTCAGGTAAGCCACGCCTACTTTGGATATTTTATAAATAAAAATTATTTTAACACATTAAATATAGAATATGTTGTATATAGTGGATAATCCGTTAACTGGGGGTAGCTCTGATTTCGAGCTTCAAGAAAATGTACTTTTTATGTCAGGGTTGCCAACACTGAAAATTATGAATATTTTTGTTTTTTCAAAAAAAATGGTAATGTGGTCATAATTTTTACAAATTAAGGTATTTTAGTGTACTTTTTATTTTATTTTATTCGGGAATACTTGTACTATCTAATAACATTACTATTTCAGACATCATTTATTCTAAACTTATGAAAATTAGCGTTAGGAGTTATTTTATTTTTATTCGTTACTTTTTGTCAAGATTTAACCATTGATTGTGAAAAAAAGTGCACTACACTAGAATTGCCCAGTATTAAAAAAAAATGTTTAGTTTGTTTAGTTTCCAAAAAGGTATAACAATTAGTGCTTGAAAAGTAAAATTACTTTGTAGGAGCGAAAGAGCTTATCACCGTCTCAGTGATTTAGAGATTCAGGCAGCCAGATACGTGAAATACTTATACCATTCATTTATTTACATGTAATAATTATTATTTTATGCAAGCGTTAAGTTATGAATTGTAATAGAAAACGCTAAGGTAAGAACGGATCTAAGTATGGTAAGTCCGGACTACCCTGTAAAATGATTAATATGCTTGTATCTTTAGGTTCATATTATAAATATACTGTACTGTATTGTATCAGCCTGTAAACAACCCACTGCTGAGCGAAGGCCGCTTCTCCATATAGAAGAAGGGTTGGAGCTCAATCCACCACGCTGCTCAACTGCGGGTTCTCGGATAATTTCCCTACCATGAGTAACGATCGTTATTAGGTGTCTATGATAACAACCGGGATCGACGGCTTTACACGCTCTCCTAGGCATGGTGGGCAGACCGACAAGGACATACACCCAGACCGGAAACAAATATTTATACAAATACAAATATTAGTCCCGAGAGGGAATCGAACCCGCGATCGCCGGCGCGCCGCGTCAAGGCGACTACTCGCATCACTATACCAGAACGTTAATTACAAGTACCATACATACATACAGACTAATTACAAGTAACAATATGCTATTAACAATATATTTACTACTTATACATATACAGGTGACTGGTAAATTACTATCAATATTTAAGGAGACTACTTGGTACATGATTCTCATTCGAATTATGTAAAAAAAAACAGATAAATATTAATAAACTTTTAAGTAAAGTTCACCCTAGCAGCTAGCTGCACTTTCGACACAAAACAGGTAGTTTACCTACGTCCAAACGCCGCCACATGTTAACAGGGTAGCAGGATAAACAAGCATGATCCAATACCCCTTAATACTTTAATCCTGGCTTAGGATAGGCAAAAATACTAAGATATTTTACTCATTTAAGCAACAAATTTGTTGAATAGGTAAATGATGTGAACTTTGGCAATTTTTAGATATTAACAAGCGGCACAGTACAACACCTGTGCACGTGCCGCCGGTATGACTGTAGAGTGTCAACGCTTCATTTATTAGAATTGAAATTTATGAAAATTTGGTCAAAAATTAAGTACCTATTTTTTTTACATAATTCGAATGAGAATCATGTACCGAGTATTCTCCTTAAATATTGATAGTAATTTACCAGTCACCTGTACATGTGTGATATTTAAGATCCTCCAATCTGCGTTCTTATTTTTCATTAACCAGCCGAACTTATCCAAATCTTTATGTGTATCTATCTGTATTATCTTCGTGTGTATGTCACTGAAATCCTCCTAGATGGCTGGGCCGATTTTGATGAAATTTTTTGTGTGAGTTCAATGGGACTCGAGGATGGTTTAGATTCACAATTTGGCCAACTGGAAAATGTTTATTTAACTTATTTTTCATTTATAAGTAGTTGTTAATTTTGGAATGTTTTACATTGTATATGTATATGCAGTATATGCATACTTACACTCACAGTAGGTATATACTCACATGCTACCGATCGGTCGAATTTGGATAAGTGTACATGTAATGACGTTAGATATTAAAATAACTCTTGGATAATAATTTTCATCAAAACAGTCCAGATTGTTACAGCTTATTGAAGAATGTTTAAAATTTTCGAATTAACGACGTGTGTACAGAACAACGTCTGTCGGGACTGCTAGTAAATTTATAAATAACAAAAATTAGATGCCATATAATATTCATTGTTCGAACTTTTTCGATTGCAATTTTCATATCTTCTACTGTGTAGAAAGTCGCACGTAGTCTTTTTTGACATTGTTAGACATGAGAATTCGGTTAGTAAATAAAGCTACAAGAATAATATTACTTCTATATTGTATATGTGAAAAGGCATGTAAAAAACTTTCATGAAATTCAATATATATTTTTTTTACAAATTTTGTGTAAATTTTGTTACGAAAAAATGTAAATTCCGTAGGTTCTAATTGCCTTAGGCCATCTGTGAGAATCCTTTGGTTGCTACAACTCAATTTATAATTTTACTTATTAAAAAAATTTAACGAACTTTCCAAAATTAGTGTAAGATCGATTCTCATATCCGAAATAGATTTGAGTAAATGGTATCGATGAAACAGTTTAAAAAATAATTTACATAAACAAAAACTTATCAAATAATAAAATATCAAAGAAAAATAAAAACCAAGGGGAAGTCCGGATCAATGCAAAAATACGCAAGGACGTTTTTCGTTTAATTGTATATATAGCACAAGTATAACGTATTATTAGTCAGAAGGTAAAAAAAACGGGAAGAAGTAAAATTACCTTGCTTTCTATGTGGCCAAGACTAAGAAATGTCCTGTACTTCGCAGTAGATTATTATAGATGTTGTACGATCTTACCTTAGCCCGTATCTAAAACTTAGCCGTATGCACCATATGTCATTGATGAAAAATAGTCAATATAAAATGAATATTAAATAATTAATAGCGAGGAAAGACATCGCAATATACTGACTACTATAGTAATGTTCTTTTAAGTATATAGTAAATAAATTACTAGGGCATTTTAAAATATCATAAGCCAATAGTTGGTTTCGCATTAAATAGTTAAGGACTGGTATGAAGTTTGTAAATTATAAAGATATCATAAAGATTAAACGGAGACCACGTGGGGAAAGTAAAGGACTGTGACAATTAATTTTATTGTTTGAAGCACGAAGAATGGATATACAGGAGAGCGAACGGTAGACGTAGTTCTATACAAATTTCACGGTACTTATGTACACAAAAATAAACAAAGATCATAGTTCTGGTTTTTGCCACTGGGTGCGCGAGTATTCGTGAGGTACCGATACTATTATTATATTACTTATTATAATATGTGTAATTAAATATAGGTAGTAGTTCTCTAGAACAGTTTTATTTTAGTTGCATATTTAATAAATATAATTTTATGTATTGAATGCTAATATTTTGGAAGATGAAATAAAACAAAACGAATTCAGAAATTTTATTAAAATACATTGTTTTTTATTTTTGTACTAATAGTAATTTTATCTAGAATTCTCTGAATCATCTGATTTCTTGGACAGAAGTATTGATATTTCTTCTCTATAAAAGATAGTAGAGCATGATAATTGATGCTATGCTAATTATGTGAATTGTCTGCGAGGCTTCTTATGATATTTTATAGCTGAAAAATATATGAAAATAACAATAAATTTTATTATTCTAAATAATGTTATTTTGAAAAAAATTAAATTTTTCACCGACTACTATTATCATAATTTATCAAATATTTAATTAAAATAACTTTATATAATATGAAATAAAAAATTTTTAAACAAATATACTTAATCTTATAACATTACATTATATTTTTAATATTTATTTAATAATTTAAAAATTACGTACCTGTTATTAAACTAAAAGTTTAACCTTTAATTTTTAATCTCCAAGAGTATTTTATGTTTGTGATGACTCAAAGTTATTAATAACAAGTTACTACAAAGTTTAAAGATAAAAACAATATAAATAATAAAAAAAATCTTATGACATATTATCATGTTGACTACATGTCAAATATCTTTAAAATGGTGGCCTGGCGGAATGTTTTTGTCTCACTTTTTTTTTCTCGTAATTATGTTAGAGAGACGAAAATTATAAATTACATTATTTTACTATTTAAATCAATAATCGCACACCTATAGCACCTACCAATAGAAAGGTTAAAAGTGAACTAATAACTCAATTTTCAAAATTCAGAGCTGTCAATAGCAACAAGCCTTCCTGCGTAAATTACAACTTCGATCCTAGCGGACTCTAGCGGCAAAATAATTATCTACTACCTAAATTGATGCCATTCTTTTAACATTACGTTCGCACTCCTTATATATCCATTCTTCGTGGTTTGAAGGTTATTTTAAAATAGGAATATAAAATAAATCAATAAATAATTATTATAATTATTTTTATTATACTCATAACATCTTTTCCTTAAATTTACTCACATTCTAATTTACTAGAATTATTATTTGAATAATTATTTTATTAATTTTTAAGACAGCTTTTACAATTAAAAACTCGTGAAGTTTCCGATGAAATTTGCAGATCAAAAAGATATTTTTTTCGTAACAAATGAAATGAAAGTTATATTTCATACTACTCCGCTATTTGTTATTATTTATGACGTTCGAAACAAAATATTTTTTTAGAAAGTTCTGATTAATTCTCAAACAATCGTGTCGTTTGCAAAAATACGTCTAAGGTTAGTTATAAAATCAAATATAATTTTCATTTAAATTATAATTAGCCTTTATCAATAAAAGCTATAGGCAGAAACGAATACTCTCTATATTTTATAGCCAAATGGTGTATCACAGCAACTCTAGCTTGAAATATCAATTTTTAATAAATGTGTTTACGCTGGCTCACAGCCTAAAATCTAAAGTAGACATCTTTATTTAAGTTACAAGACACTCGATAGAGTTACATATATTTATTAAATCTTTATTATTAAGGTTATTCTAGAAATAGGTATCTTTAAATAGATTGAAAATACGAACACGATATTTCATTCTATTTGAAATTTATATATAACTATGTGCACATTATATGGTGTACGAGTATAACTATTTTAGTCAACTTAACATTTCTACCACACAATATTATTTCAAAAGCTATTACAAATACACCCACAAGGTCATTGAATTTCAAATTGTTTTTCTTATGGTAACTCTACTTGGTAGTTCCTAATTTGGTATTCTCAGTGCAACTAAATTTTAGATAAATTTTGAACTTTGGCACATAACAATGGTGTACTTAATGTGATATTTTGTTTCATGGATTCCTTTTTATAATGTTTATCACCTGATAATGCGAAGTAAAATTTTATTATTCTACGTTTCTGTAAATAATAATTTCTCTTTAAATTTTTTAAATAGTTTATTATTATTTTTAATATAACTCAGGTAGACGTCATAAAATGACAAATAAAGCAAGTTTTGAACTATCTTTGACTCAAAATTTATCATTGCCTATTAATAGGCATAAACAGTTGAATATACTATTTATAAATATAGTTATCATGTCTGTATGTGGCTTTGTAAAACTTAAGATATGTCAACTAATATAATGATTCTGTATATTTTATATCACTAAGTGATGAAGAACACATCCACATATATATATATATATATATATATATATATATATATATTTATATATATGTTTTATTATTATATCTTTTAAAGAATCAGTTTTATAAATTGAAAATTAGATATAATATCTACTTAATTTTATTAAGTGAAATCTGTTTATCAATCCTCAGTACCATTCCATTATGAACATCACACAATGTATCACGTTTTAAATCACGGCACAAATATCTACAAGCACACTTTTCTTATTCGTTAACGATGAATGGTCGTCACATATTATACCACTTTTATATTGTCTAAAATATTTCGATATTGCTGTTACAGAATTATATATATACGATGTACGGAATGTGTGCGGAATAAATAATTTTTCAACGGGTGTTTCTCATGGCTTTACAAAATACGAGCCCCATTCGAAATATTAAAAAATACAATGGTTTAAAAATATATGTACTTACGTAGTTATTATTTAAAATATAATTATAATTCTGTCGCTATATTAACAGATTTTATTTCTTATAGTTTCAGTGTTTTGTCTTAGGGTAGTATTTTAGGTAAACATATACATTATCGATATTAAATAAAATTTATATATAGTAAGTTTTATAAGGATTAAACAATTTATTATACATAATAAATTTTACTTTACTTTATTAATAGAACTTATAGCTTTTTAAATAATCTGTCACTGGTATTGATGTTTTTATTGAGTACAGTTTTAGGTATATATAAATAGGAGTTCGTTTCTCTTATTAATATTTTTTTTTTCATAAGATGACGATGGAGTCAATGTAAAGTAGTCTACATAGAAATTAAATGTTACTGCCATTAGTAACTTTAATTGATATAATTAAAATGATTTTTATAATTACACTAATTACGTTTATCGACTAATAATCCCAAAATTGATCATGCACTATACTTAGTTCTATATTTCAATCGACCTAATTTCCTATTATTACGAAGTATCGAATGATGAATCAATTTAGAATTAACTACCTAATCGCTTAAGGACTGAGAAATTACAACATCAAATTCTATTTGGCAGTAACCTAATACATGTTACCATAACATTTTACATAGTGTGTGTAGTAAAATTGACAATTTTACTTCATTATGTATAGTTATTTTTTTCCAGTCACAGATAAAGGATGAAGTTGTTGACAGTGGTTATATTTTTGTTTTTTTAAACTAGATAAGGGTTTGATAATCACTTATTATCAGTTAAACCGACATTACTGTATTTGTTAAGAAAATATTTATAAATTGTTTTAACTACTTTCTGAAGATCAGATAGTATAATGTTGGTATTCCGAAAAGAATTTGGTAAAGATGATGTTAAATATATGACAGTGATTACCAAGAAATATTTCAAACATTTGTTAATAGTAACCCTAGGCCTTATAACTAAAAATCTTGACGAGGATTTTGGTATTAGTCCTTTAAGTTGTTATATATAAGAAAGATTATAATTTTCTTACGATTAAAAGACCTATTTTTAAGTAAATTGGTGTAAATACATTATTATACAGATGACACAAACATTATATAAATGATCACAGTAAGAAATCAGCTAACTACGCGAATGTGCGTAAAAATTTTCATGGATTGACACTATTAAAAAAAGGTAAAAAAAAGCCGTACATTTATTTGTTCCATTTAACAACGCAAAGATAAAAATATATATCTTATTAAAAACTCGCATAGTATCTAAATTTCTATATAAAACAAATTGATTAATCATTATTTTAACACAAATTATATAAAATATAAATATACGTAGTGAAAAGGAAAATATTGATAATATTTTTAAACGTCCAAGAATGACTAGACTAGTGTCTCTACTGTGATTCGGGAGGTAAATATTTAAATTTCATCAATTTTCAGTCCCATGGTATCATTAACTTGAGCAGACAATATTCTTAGAACAAAATATCTATTTACAAAGTTCATTTAATTTAGATATAAATCCATCCCATCTTAAATGATTATAAATTATCTACAATTTTGTCAACATTATAAATGTTATAGTCAAAAAACTAAAGCGATAGAGTAAATATTTAAATGCGTGTCGGTAACTCATAATGAAAATTCCACTTACAACAAATCTAGATAATAACAGAACAAACGTCGAGCTAATCTAAGTTAAGGCTCTTCAAGATTCACGAATACATTATTTCACACGTATGCATGTATACAACAGTGAATATATTTTTATTAATTAAATCACCACTAAGCATCAAATTTAACAAAATTTAGATCTAATCTAACATTTACATGTCAAACAAACATCAATATAATTTCAGTAGTCGTAAATAAATACGATATACATATTATACAAACTAATTATACAACATAATATTCGGCCCGACCGTCCATTCATCCGATGTGTGTTTATTATGCGATTGTTAATTTTACAAAACTATCAACAAGACGCAAACTCCAAACGTTTAAAAGATTCAATAAAACAGAGTACGAAACAGTTCCGAACATATCACGTAGACATTTGTAAATTCCGTTCGAAGACGCGAACGTTTTTACAGATAGTTTAAAATAGATTCCTGTAGTAAAAAGATTAATATTACGAGGCGAGGGAAAGACGCATTACGCGTTCACGAGTAGATGGTAATCACTTCACGCCCTCCGCCACGCACCATCAACACTTTTTCTAACCCCTCCGTCAGTACCTCAAGGAACTCCATATCTGTAATTTAACAAATATCGGTATGAAAAAAAAAAAAAAAAAAAAAACTATGGATAAAAGGTACTGTTATAGATAAATGACGAAAGGTGTTCCTAGAGTTTATCGAAAAAAACAAACACATTTAAATGATAATATACCAGTCATATTATCCTTTATAATATATGTAGGATTAAGAGTGATTTTGATTTTAGTACGTAAATGTATTTCATAACATGATTGCTCGAAGAATGATTTTCTACTATTTTTATAGTCAGTTTAACATAATTATGTCGTCGATATTTGAAATTCAGTAATAAGGTCTTTAAATTAAATTGCTCAAAGTACAGAAGATAAAGAATATTTAGTTTCCGGTGAAAACTTATAGAAGTCACTTTAGCACTAGCACGTTAGCAAGAAAAGTTCGGAAATATTGTTATAATTGTGAAGGTAAAATATTAACCGGAGAGCAAGATTTTGAAATCGCTCAAGCTTATTCGGTTGGTCATCTGTCAAATTAAGATATATTAGATCTATTTAATCTGAGATTGAATGCATAATTTACATATGGATTTAAAGAATAAAGTTCCGCCGTATCGAGTTCAGCGTAGTAAAAGTTTTTTTGCTGACTTCGTTAATTCTAATGACCTAATGTTTAAGAATACTCCATGGTTGTTAAAGGAGTAACCGTAAGGATCACAGTAGTATTCATCTACTTTTAGACGAAAAGAAAAAAAAAACTATTGTGTAAAATAAATAAATAAATTTTATTTTGGATGCGTAAACTTTTAAATTTTTTTAAAAATCGTTTTTGGTCATTTTCCTTGTTTATTAGCCTAATCTAAAGATTACAATAATGCGGCTGTTAAAATTGTAGGTGTCGTACATACGTAGATTTATTAGCTACATTTCTTTTTTACTAAGTTGCTACATGTAATTAAATGAAAACGAAAATTTTTATATCTTACAATTAGATTCCCTCTCGAGCTTGGTGTCACGAGGCGGACCGGGCAGGTTCAGTATGACTAGTTGTGCGTCGTGTGAGCGCGACACTATCACCTCGTTTAACTTCACAGCAGTGTGCATTCGTCGAACAGTGCCCTCGTCACTGTATAGTAAATAATTTTTGTATTTTTTTATATGTTTTTTTTTTAAATGTTTAACACACACACAAGGTCGTCTGTTCCTACGGTAGGCAACTTAATGCCTGTGTTTTAGGTAACAGCCGACTGATATACATTTTATTAAAAATAAATATACATATAAATAATACATGTATAAATAAACATATATTACACCCAGACTCGGGGCGGGAATCGAACCCACAACCCTTGGAGCAGAAAACAGGGTCACTGCAAACTGCGCCAACGAGTAGGTCGAATTTTTTTAAATTTCGTTTAATTAATATTATAAAGAGAAACAACTTGTTCGTTTATTTTTTTGTTTATATCTAATCAATAATTTTGCGGTTACAAGACTGATTTTAACTATTATATTGCAATTAGTAGGATAAATTAAAAAAAGTTTCGGAAAAGTTGCCATAAGTGAAATGGTGAATAAAACGAAAAATTATGTTTTCGATGTGACACTTATAATATCAATTTTAATAGAATGGAAAAAATATTTATAGCTCTTAAAATCTGCTTGTATATAATTTAGATTATTATATTTATGTATGTACTGTATCAGCCTGTAAACCACCCACTGTTGAGCGAAGGCCTCTTCTCCATATAGAAGAAGTTATATTATATTTGTATTTATTATGAAATAAATGTATGAAAATCGACTTACGGAGTAATATTGGGCATGTTGGGTTTGGGGTTAAGCGCGTCGCCGTTGGGGTTGCCTTCCTTGTGCTTGTCGGCGTCGGGCGGCGGCGTCTCACACTGCGAGCGTTCATCGGGCGAGTCCCACATTGAATCGATTATGTGCAACAAACTACTTCGAAATTCGTCCTAATATTTACCCAAATTTTTCATCGTTCCATTTCAAAATTTCGTTTAAATTTGTTTCGTATCGCGTACCGAGCGTTGCACATGACGGATTCAAGGCGAATGAAACACGGGATGTCATATTTATTTAAATTGTAAAACGATCACTGACTACTGACATTCAAACATCCACTCTTAGCTAATGTGGTATGAGAAACTAAAGTGAACAAATTAACGTGAATAAACTCATTGCAAACATATGACCACCGTGTGTAAATTCGCTAGGACTCGTTATGATTAGCTATAACATGCAAAACTTAACCAAAACAATTCAAGAAACAAAAACGATTAAGCAATGCAGTTGTATTATTTTTCTGTACTATACATTTATTTGTTCACTTCTTGAAAACAAAACGACATTGCTTTCAAGAACTGAATTCATAAATTAATGTAGTCGTAATTAAGTGGTTATATATTTTATTGTTATCAAAAGTTAGTGCTTTTAGCTTGATGTTAAATAAAATAAAGTAAAAAAAAAGAAAACAAACACTGTGATTGATAGAAACATAAAAAGCAAAAAATTAGTCTCTGCTTAAGAATTGGGGCTTCTAATTTTAATTTTTTTTTTAATTTCGAAAATATAAAGAAGTGAACATGATTCAGTTAAACCCATTCATATCCTTAGAGTTGAGATTAAATAGGATTAAAACAAGATAAATATTTATATTAAAATTTAAAATTCATATAAAAGTAGGTTCACGACCCGTATTAATATTTTTAAAATTTGCAGCCTACTTTGTAATATACGGTGAAATTACAGCTAGCGTACCACATTATCAATATTATAAACAAATACCTTATCATCCTTGTCTTTGTCATCATTCTCGGCGAGGGGAGGAGACGGTGCATCATCAGGGACGGGCTCGGTGCCTGGCTCTGCGAAACGGACCTTGCTTGCTGTTTTAATATCCGTATGGTGGTGGTCTACTATTGCTTGTACCTGCCAAATTGTATTGCTTAAATTAATAAATGGTGACGGTTTTAAATTTCAACTAACATTTCAGAATTTACAACTACGACAAAATTTGTAGATAGCGGAAAATTTTTAGTAAGAGTATTTACTATTTACATCTTCTCTTTAAGTAAACTCCTTTACAATAAAATGAAAGTTTTAACATAATAAAGCTAGAAAATATATAAATATAAATATGTTTAACACACACACACAAGGTCGTCTGTTCCTAAGGTAGGCAACTTAATGCCTGTGTTTTAGGTAACAGCCGAATGATATACATTTTTTTTTTAAATAAATATACATATAAATAATACATATATAAATAAATATATATTACACCCAGACTCGGGGCGGGAATCGAACCCACAACCCTTTGAGCAGAAAACAGGGTCACTGCAAACTGCGCCAACGGGTCAGTCTATTATGAATATGAAGTATGTATATGACTGACACATTACATAAATGACTAAATCCATATTCAATCTACGTGTTTATATTACGTGTTACAATTACACTAATTTACTTCTAATTTAAAAAGTGCACCACAACAACGACAATTGTATTTTTATAAGATTATTATTATTTAGGAAAGTGGAAAATAAATAGGGAGAAATAACATCGAAAGCAAATATGTGTTTTATGAACATTTAGCGTTGTAGCACATGTAAAGAGTTAAGAAAAGGAAACAGTGAATGCGATGGTAAGTTATTAAATGCTTAGCATTATATGCATACAAAAATTAATATAAATATAGAAGAAATATTCAAAACATATTTATAGTAAAAAATAACAATTTTAAAGCAAAGTTCAATTGATTAAATCATCAGATCTTAAGTAATGTTCGATAAACATTGGTGAAGCAGAGGCATGACAAGAATGATATGGAAATACGAGCTAATAATAAAAATATTAGGGAACGAATAAGATCTAAAATGCTATTGAATGTGGACTCGACGATCGAGGGAAAAGTATCCAGTTTACCAGAGGTAATTTCTCCTCGGCGTTTTGTTCACGATAGTCCACCAAATTTTGCATCTGTATCCGCAGCGATAGACAAACGGCACATTAGTTATTGAAATTTATATTGTCGAGTTGAACAAGCCACGATTTATTTTACAAATAAATAGCACATTTAATAAGTACACAGCTAATATGAAAATTTAGCTTGGAATCCACAATGGTTTTAGTGAATAAATTTAATCGCTTGATCTGAATTTAATTGAACTTACCATTCCAAGAGTTTCCTTCTTATTAAGTCTGAGTTCACGTAACATTTGATTACGTTGTTCCATCATCAGCGTTCGTTCGTAAGTATAGGCGCTAATATCGCTATCAGTCTGAAATTTCAAAAATAATAAATAGTAATATATTGTACTGTATCAGCATGTAAACCACCCATTGCTGAGCGAAGGACTCTTCTCCATAGACATAGAAGAAGGCTTAGAGCTTAATCCACCACGCCGCTTCACTGCGGGTTGGCGGATAATTTCCCTTTTACCATGAGTAACGATTGTTATCAGTTGTCTATGATAACAAGTGGGACCGACGGCTTTTCGTGCTCTCTGACGCACGGTGGGGAGACCCACAAGGACATACGCCCAGACCGGAAACAAATATTTGTACAAACACAAATATCTGTTTCGAGCGGGAATCGAACCTGCGACCGCCGGCGCCCGGTTTGAGGCGACTACTCGCACCACTACACCAGAACGGTCGTCAACTAGTAACTATATAATAAATAACTATATATAACAACTAGTAATATATAATAGTAGATTTTGTTTATTAGGATTACTGTGAACTCACTAAAAGCAACAATTATATACAATACAACAAAGATAATATCCTAAAATATATTTAATGACTAGACACAGTACGATATTTGTATTTCCTATTATATGATATTTGTACAATATTTGTATACATCCACACCACCTCCTCTAATTCAGGGTCAAATTCCGAAATATCTCTTGTTAGTCAGATTCTATGTAGCAAAACAAAATATTGGTCTCAATTTCATGTGGCTTCAGTAATTTTAGAGATTATTTGACGAATCAGTCAGTGAGTGGCATTTCGCTTATTTACACATATAGTTTACTTATTCGCTTAGTGTTTGAACTTCGAATTAAAACAAATATTAATTATATCCGATATTCATATATATATACATATATATGAATGATGAGAATTGAACTGAAACCGCCAGTAAATGTCAGGCCTTTTATTCTATGCAAAGAAGGATTGTAGCTTAATCCACTAAGCTGGCCCTCTGAAAGTTGGTGGATAATTTCCCTACGGAGAGTTATGATCCTTATCAGGTGTTTATTATAACAACCGGGGCCGACGTCTTAATGTTTTCTCCAAGGCAAGGTATTTAAACTCTACAATGATAAACACCCGAATCAAAAACAAATATCTGCTTCGAGGGGTAATCGAACTCAAGGCTATCTGTTTTAATGGGACCTTTGTTAACATTATACACAAACTGTAGTCAAACATTTAACTACTTAATATATAATATTGTACTATGTATATATTATGATTACCATTTCTACGACTTCCACTTCAGCTTCCAAACGTAGCTGATAAAGGAACATCTTGAGGTCTTTCTTCATTTGTATAGAATTATCTTCAATCTGGGCAACAGTGAAAATACGCATCTTGCAGTTTTTCCACGTGCGGTGTTGTTTCAGGAGGAAGGGAAGCAACATTAGCATACCACCATCATGAACAATCCACCAAATGTCTATATTACCAGACACCTACAATGACATGATTACTTTTTAAATATTGGTAACATATATTCGAGTAAAAAATAGGTGTATTGAAACGAACGTATCACAAAAAAAGGAGGTGTGTAACTAAAACAAATATAAGGTAATTTATTTTAAGTATATTTTCAATTTTGGTCTGTTGTGTGTGTAGTTAAGTGTTTTTAACTTGTTATTTTTTTTACACCATTATATTGTCCTTTAAAAATTTACCTTCTCAGTTGAATCAGGGAAGAAGTTGATTCCCTTAGGCACTAACATTGCCATTCTTGCGGCCGTGACGGCTCGTACAGTGTGTAGGAACACTTGCCAAGTTCTCTCATCTTCTGACTGTCGCCAGCCATACGGCCATCCCACAATCACTGTATTAGGTTTTAATCCACCAAGACCCGTTGTTTGTACACTGGTGATATAAGGTGTAGAAAAATATCAAATGCTTAATAAATAAATTATGTATTTCAAATAAGCGATTATGATATTTAAGCGATATTGATATTTTTTAGTCTTTGAGTGAAACATTATACAATATTAATATAATTTGTTGTTATTATTAACACATGTTAATGTTATAATGAATACAACGTAAAAATACAGTGAAAATAATAAACAAAATCTTACAAGTGACTCAAGCCATCCGCAATATCAGGAGCTACAAGAACATCAACGAAGCCTTTAACTTTTTCATCATTCATACATTTGCGTAAGTTTTGTCGTGCAGTAGATGCTTCCCCTGCCCGTCGAGTAAAGTCTCCACCCAAGACTGACACACAAACCGTAAGACCCTTGCCTGTTAATATTATTTAAAAATATATTTATCATTATTATTATCTTCAATATATTTATGTGTATATATTATAAGTATTAAAACTTACCAGCTTTTAGTTGATTGGCAAACGCTAGCATTTTACGATACTTTGGATTGAGGTCATCATTTAGTTTCGCAAGAACAAGAACTTGCGGACGCCAGTTTTTCGTATGTGGAGGACCTTCCTCTAGACGTAACAGCGAGTAACGAGCAGCGGAAAGGGCTAAACCGCGAAGACCGTCTCCCCACTCTTTTTCAGCCCTGAAAAGCATTGAAATATAAATATACTGAATACAAGAATGCAGTAGTAGTAGGCTGTGTTTTAAGGTTTGCTTGATAAATTACCCTCGATATTCAATATATTTGTAAATAAGTCCAGCCATGCCCATAGCAAGAATAGCGTAGAACCATGATGTCATAAACATGATGGAGATGCACAACGTTAAGCCAGCAAGAGAAAGTGACCTGAAATCATTGAAATAACTGTTACAGAATTGTTCAATTTTTATGTACCTTTTGACAAAGAAAGTGACATGTTTGTTTATATAAATAAATTAAAAGTTACCAATGATAATATTTGAATCTCGGACGCCAATTGGGTGTTTTCAGTAGAGTTTGTAGGGCGCAAGCCAAATTAACAAAACCGTAGCACATGAGGAAGAACATCGAAAGCAGCGGAGCGAGTATATCAACGTTGCCGAGAAGAAT
Source organism: Euphydryas editha (assembly GCA_036937285.1). Lineage (NCBI taxonomy): Eukaryota > Metazoa > Arthropoda > Insecta > Lepidoptera > Nymphalidae > Euphydryas > Euphydryas editha. The sequence goes on from JAUPFZ010000003.1 coordinate 18,032,537, forward strand.
GCCACACTGGCAGATCAACATGGTTAATAATAAAGCCCTACAAATAAAATATAATTAATAATTATTTATATATTCTAAAAATTACAATTAAATTTATATTGAGTATTTTATTTTAAAATAATATAAAAACCTTGTAGGTTCTCCTCTGCTGGAAGAAACAGCGAATGGAGCAAGAAATGGTATAATTTCATCTTTAGCTATCGCTTGGAGTAAGCGCGGAGCGCCTGTTAACGATTGTAATCCAGCACCGAGCGTTGAAAGGAATGAACCAATCAGAATAACCCACTGGTTTGGCCAGGCCATGTTAGCTACTACAAGTTTTCCGCCAATAGATTGACCAAATCTGGAATATTGATTATATTGCTTAGTAGGCAGCAATTGTATTATTTTTAAAATACCTCAATTATCCAGAAAAATAAAATAATTAAATATTGATACTTACTTATCACGAAGCAACAAATTGTCTACAGTTCCAGCGAAAAGTAATACACAAGATAAATAAACAGTCGATGTCGTCAGGATAGCACAGATGGTACCAATAGGTATACTTTTTTGGGCATCAGCCAAATCTCCAGAACGATTAGATCCAGCCATAATTCCTGTAGGAAAAGATAAATAATTAATTCGTAGCAAGAAATTTTCCTATAACTATATTACACGTATGCTTAAAGAATTACCTGTTACTGATGGGAAAAATATTCCAATTAAGATAGTGAATGTGGTCGTACAATCAGCATAAATCTGGTTATAAGTAGGACGTTCCATTTGTTCAATATCTTCTGGTTCCTTTCCGTAAGCGATATATTGACCAATTTGTAGAAACGAATCATGTAAATTGTCGAAAAATACTCCACTTGACAAGCCCTGATGAAATAATAAGTATATAAGGTATAAAATGCAAAAACTTGGTAAATACTTTACTATTCTGTTAACACAAAAACCTGTAAATATGCTTCATTTAGCTAAAGGCGTTTTCTGTAATTAATAAAAAGCGTTGGAGTTCGATCTGCCACTGCGGAGTAGTATCTATATTTTATAAAATAAGTACAAAATATTCTGAAATAATACCTTAATGCCTTGAACGATGCTAACTTCATGTGCTTCATAGTAGGGATCGCAAGTATTGTTAGCGCAAAATAATTGATATAATTCGCCTCCAAAATCTTTAGTACAATTGTCAATATGTATATCCTTCAACAAACGCTTTCCAAGTACACACATCCTAAAATCAGATATTATTGTGTTTAATTTACAGATAAAACTTCGACTGAAATCTTTTATAGAATGCACGAAGTAAAGAAAATACTGGAGAGTCTTACTGAAGTTTATCGTTTCCATTAAAGTTGACGAAAATACCGGCGTATACAGCAGATATTGAGAGTATAACGCAAGCCAGCGCAATCGTGGCGAATTTATTCACGAACTTCACTCCAACAAATACCACCATGCCCATAATCAAGAGCAGGCCGGTTCCATAAACTCGGAAATTATTGTACATTGCTTCTGGGTCCTTTGTGAAATCACCGAAAATGGACAGCCACGGTGCCATGTATGTCTAGCAAAGAAATTAATAAATTAAAATTAAACGATTATTTTATTTTCTCAAGGATTTTGTAAAGGTAACCTATCCATTATTTTATTATATATTTATTATTATTCAATAATTTTTATTATTATTCAAGCAGGTAGAAGGCAAAATATAATGATGAAAAATATAATAAACGAATATTATAATATTATAGCCAAATAAAGAAGTATTCTGAGTTGACTTTGACTTTGAAACGTTTATTTTTAGGCAATATACCTATTTATAAATAGGCAAAACAGGAAAAATTTACTAGAGCAAAAAAAAAAAAAAAATTACCAGAACAATTTCAACAGCTCCAACGATATACATAGCCGCCGCAAGTGTCGTGCCTGTGTAGAATAGCATACCGACTGCGCCTCCACACTCCGGCCCCAATGAGCGACCGATCATAAAATAAGATCCGCCTGCAGGTACCACGCCGTTCGTTGCAATAGCGGACATTGATATCGCTGTAAGCATCGTCTGCGCGAAAAAGTTGGCTTGGATTATTTTTTTTTCTTTATTAATATAATGTGCTTAAATTTTCGGGGCAATTTAATATTAAAAGGGGAATATTGAAGGTATTATGGTACATGTGATGCAGTTTCTGGTGATGAAATTGAAAATTTCATTATATTTTATAGTATTTTAATAAAATTATGTCGGTTCTTACCGTACAACAACACGTGAGCACGATTAAAAATCCTTGAATGGCGCCAGCTGTGCCAACCACCCATGTCAGACGAATGAAAAGAATGACGCCGAAGATGTTCTGAATGCAGGGAAGGTACACGCCAATAAGCGTGCCCATACGTGCTGGTGGTGCCGGCTTGGGAGCATCCGGGTCCGCTGCCGAAGCAGTAGGGATGGTGTTCGAGTAATCCGCCAGAGAACTAAGAAATGTTGCTGCTCGGGGTCGGTCTTCGATTTCCTCCTGTAGTGAAATATTGCAAAATTAATAATAAAAAGGTTTGTTTTGTAACTTATAATTTATGTGTAAATCAGTAAATACTTTAATTTATCTTTATATTTAAATATATATTCCATATATTCTACTTTTTATATTTAAAAACGTAATTAATACCTTTTCGAACAATAATTGACTTTTTATGATCGTGAGTCAAGATTCAATTCAATACGATATACAGAAACTCGTTGGGAAGAGATTTACTCGAGCTCGACTTTAAAGTGCTCGTTTTTTATTCACGGATTATTTACATCGCTGGCTGTGTTTGTACCATCCGACTTCAACGTTCAAATGTTGAAAGGAGCCGTCAGGTTTAAAATAGTCTCATTAGCCTGACTTTGTGTACTAAATACGTATTCATAGTTGACTAAGAGATTTTAGATTCTTTATGGGAAAAAATAAAAGTAGAGAGTTTGAGAATAATTAAAAATTAGAAAAGTTGCTTTTCCTTTATGAAGTTATATTTGTAAAATTTGAAGAAAAAAAAAACTAGATCGAATATTTTATGTATTATTTGGCAGTTAATATGACGGGCTTGGCTGCGTTTTATTTCATGAAAAATGTAAATGAATGAAAGTTTTCCTGATTATTAGATAGCGCAAGCTTAGTAGGTATTATTTTCCAAACGCCCAGTGTTGTAAAACATCAGTAGATAATTATTATCTTATTAGTTACAATATTGCGAATTATTATTATACGGGTTTTGTTCGTGAATATCAAATGAATATATAATATATGCTTCTGAAAACATACTTAAACTACTATATACTCGTAGTTTGACATAAAAATCTTTTATATGTGTCTTAGAAGGTGTAAATAACATAATATTAATAAAAAAAATCAAAACAATAGGATATTGTTGAATTTTATAGTCAATTCTAACCGAACTACAAATCATGAAACGTTTTAAACTGCCGACCGTTAGAGCCGTTGTAAATTTTCACTCGCAATAAAACAGCGGGACGCAACACGATATATTTATTACTCGGCTTCTTCTATTTGTTTCCATTTGTCCTGTCACCATTACGCACCGCTTTATTTAAAATGTAGATCTCTTGAGGATTACTGCCGCAATCAAGTTTGTTCATTGGGATTCGATGTAGAATTCTTTATGAACAAACCTTATACTAACGCGTAATTAATAGATTACCATTAAATGAAAACTTTACTGTCCATACTTCATGTATTTTTATATCATTAGATATTACTTAAAAATGTTTTGAAAATTTGTAATTTATGGGTAATAGTGCATTTAAAAAAAAACCAGGGACCGGACAACACCGCTTAAGAGTTAAGCCTTTCCGCAGGGTAACCCGTACATGGGGTAGCCCTTATCGCAGAGTAGCCTTTTATTCGAGTTACACCTCGAAACCCAGCGAAATGGGTAACACCTTTAATATAGTAACCACGTGAAGGGGTTAACCCCTTCAGTGGGTTAAGCCTATGAGGAGGTTACCTACACGAAAAGGTTTTATTCGTGTTACCCTGAATTAACTAATAAACTTGAGCTGCATGTAGAAGAAGGGGGATACTTACGCCTGAGCATGGCCTCATTACCTTATCTTTTGTTTAATTATTACGAATTTGACAATAAGTGACGACTGACGACGACGGTCGGTTTCAGGTATGTTGTGATAACGGTAATGGTTTCAAATATCGTTCATTTGGTACAACATTGACATAATTGTACATTCTATGTTTTTACAGGAGATTGAAATAAAGTACATTTTTTTTTTCAAAATTACGATTCGTAAGCAATACAAAATATAATATTGTTGTAACTGACTAAATGTAACTTAAAAGATAACCGCAGATCTGATAATTATAGGTTCTTTGTAGCTTCTGGGTATATTTAATACTTTCTCAGATTTTTTTAACAGAACACCCGTAATTGTGACAATATTTCTACCAGAATACTGTTAATTACACACTATGTTCGCCATACAAACTAAGGTACTTTATGACAAAATAAAACTAATTTAATCAACTTTTGTATTTATTTGGCCAGCTTTTGCTATTTGTAATAATAATCTTAAAAGAAAAAAAACTATAAGTTTTTATATATACTTTAAAAAAAATTAAAAAAGGTGCGAGTCGGACTCGCCCATGAAGGGTTCCGTAGCAGCAAGTATCGTCATATAAAAGTTCTTGTTTATTTTATTTTTTATATTTGAGTTGATTGCATGAAAGGTAAATTGCGGTTTGCGATTTATGACGTATTAAAAAAAAACTACTTACAGGCCGCTAAAAACTTACCAAGTGTTACGGCCTTGGAATAGCCCGCTTTTTACATTGTAAAAAAGCGGCCTATTCCGTAACATTATAAGGCCGTAACACTTGGTAAGTTTTTAACTTAGGGACACACATCGGTCACCTAAAGGCCGATACGTCAGGTATAAACACTTTTAGGCACTCACCTCCCCTGCCTCACGGCGGGGGGAGACATACCCATCTCCCCGGTGTCCACAATGGACGCCGCGAAAACGCTCACAGTGGAGAAGATTAAATGAAATGAAATGAAAATATGAAATGAAATGAAAATATTTATTTCGTCATAACGTGATTTTACACACTTAACGAATGTCAAAAAAAATTCATTTAAAACAAATACGTCAAATGATTACAAGTTAATGTCTCGGCAGACATAACATTACTATTATATCATCGGCTTTATTAAATGTTACAATAAATAACTTAATCCAATGTCCCTAGTGTTGGCCGAGAGGAAAAAAAGCCGGAGGAAAAAAACTCTCATTATAGATCTTCTCCGACGTAAATACCCCGAGGCCTTCCAGGGCCTCACTCGCGATGCCTGCGAGGAAACCGCCGTCCCGGGTTCGATTCCCGAGGGACCGGCCTCCCCCGACCGAGAGGAGGACTGGAGACCGTTTGGCGAGATGGAAATAGTGTCAGCCGACTCGGCGGATGAGTATGGCGACACACACTCCTCGCTGTCAGGGTCCGACGCGCCGACCTCCTCCGCTCCTGTGGCAACTTCCAAGCCACCCGCCGTCGCTACGACAAGCCACACACCAGCTGCAGCGCTGTCGCAGGCTCCCAGTAGCCAGCCCCGTCCGAAAGCCCCCCTGCCGCTCTAGATACAGGACAAAGCGGCGTGGAATCACATTTCCCGCCTCATGGCGGACAGACGAGTGCACTTCACGCACGCCCGCTCCACCGCCCAGGGCATCCGGGTCCAAGTTCAGGACTCGGAGACCCACCGCCGTCTCTCGACCCTTCTCAGGCTAGAGAAAATTGCGTACCATACGTACGCACTCGAGGACGAGAAGAAACTTCGCGTCGTCATCCGCGGTCTTCCCGCAGAACTCGAGACGGAGGTCATCTTAAATGACCTTAAGCTCCAAAGATTACCCGTAGAGGAGGTACACAGGATGTACCATCCTAAAACTAAGGTACTATACAACATGGTGTTAGTCATTTTGGAACTTTCCCCAGAGGGAAAGAAAATATTCAATTTGAAAACGGTGTGCCACCTTTCCGGGCTCGCCGTAGAACCCCCCAGCAACCGCGGCTTACCAAGACAGTGTCACAACTGTCAACTATACGGGCACTCCGCCCGCAATTGTTTCGGTCGTCCTAGGTGCATCAAGTGCCTAGACGACCACGGCACGAAGGATTGCCCACGCAAAGTCCCCGACCCCGAAAACCCACCGAGCTGCGTGTTATGTAAGACGCAGGGCCACCCCGCTAATTATCGCGGGTGCGCGAAGTCTCCGCGGAGACGTGCCCCTAAGCGCGGTCAATCGACCGCCGCACGCCACCCACCCCCGGCCACTCAAGCCGCCCACAATACCCCGCAGACGGCCCCCAAGGCCCCTGCCACCCCTGAGGTCCTTCAGACCACCACTAAGGCCCCTCATGCCACAACCAAGGCCCTTCAGGCCCCACTCAAAACCTCCCAGGCTCCCCCTAGGGCCCCTCAGGCCAACGCCTGGGGCAAGCCCCCGCCGATGGTCCGTAAGGCCCAGGAGCAACCACAACCGATCTCGGAAACCCTCTCGAGGGCGACATCTATAGGATGAAGGCTTACATCGATGGGGTCACGAAAAAGCTCGCAGACCTGTCCGCCATGTTAGAGTTCACACTCAGTACTGTTCAATAAAAATGGCAGCACAGAGTGGAAGAACAAAACCGCGTTCGCTCAGTCTAGTGACTTTCAACGCAAACGGTCTTGTCCATCAAATAGATCTCGTAAGGGAATTCCTAAGGGAGCACCCGGTCGACGTCATGCTGGTGCAGGAGACCTTTTTGAAACCCAGCAATCGGAATCCGAAAGTTCCTAACTACCATCTGATCAGAAATGACAGAGTCTCCGCTCGCGGAGGCTCTGCCATTTATTACAAAAGATCGCACAGCATTCCGCTCGACCCTCCTAAACCAGCTAGGACCTCAGTTAGACCTCCTCCATCCAACTAGAGTAGTACTAGATTGGAGAAAACTCCACATAGAGTTACAATCATTAGATTCACCGTCCCTCAGCGAAATACCCGACACAATCGATTCAGTAGATGTAGCGAAAACAGCCGCGGGTTGTCTAACTAGATTAATTCAAGAAAAGATCAACAACTGCTCTAGGGAGGTTCTGATACGCCCGAACGAGCGTTGGGAGCTCCCGGAGGAGCTGAAAGATCTTATTAGACGTAAAAACGCACAGTCTAGAGCCCATGACACGTACCCGTCTGACGACAACCGGAGGCGACTCCGGCCCTGCAGAGGGAAGTGAAAGCACGCTACGCCGAACTCAGGGATGACCGCTACGGTAGACGCCTAGGACAGCTCTCGCCATCTCACACGGCTTACTGGGAGATGGTGAGAGCTCTCCGAGCAGACACCGTGTCCACCATGCCTCCTCTATTAAGATCTAATCTCCTGCCAGCCCTCGACGATCTGGACAAGGCCGAGTGCCTCGCTAGCAGCTTGAAGAGCCAATGCTCTCCGAGCACTGAGCCGATTAACCCTGGGCACCTCTCCGAGGTCAACCTGGAGGTCGAACGCAGAGCGGCCGCATCACCATCGCCATCAGACGAGCCGCTTCCCCCGACGACCTTAGACGAGGTCGAATCGATTCGGAAGGATTTGCACACAAAAAAGGCCCCAGGACCCGACCGAATCACAAATAAGACGCTCAGACGTCTCCGACATCAGCTAATTATGCTGTTAGTAGCGATTTACAACTCCCTTCTAGCCGGCTGCTCCTTCCCCGATCAGTGGAAGGAAGCAATCGTAGTAGGTATCCACAAGCCGGGTAAACCCAGAAACCTCCCGAGCAGTTATCGTCCCATCAGTCTTCTCAACACACTTGGAAAAGTGTATGAGAAAATAATTCTAATTAGATTAAAAGAGCCACGGAGGCAATGGATAGGCCCCTTATCGACGAGCAGTTCTGCTTTCGAGCCGGACACTCCTCAGTCCACCAGGTGCATCGCTTAACGGAGCACATCCTAAATGGTTTTGCCAAGTCCTGAGCCCACACCACAGGGGCATTGTTCTTCGATGTCGCAAAGGCCTTCGACAAGGTCTGGCACCACGGCTTAATCTACAAGCTGTATCAACTAGGATTGCCAGACCGACTCATGCGCATCATACGAGACTATCTGTCGAATCGCACTTTCCGCTATCGAGTGGAAGGCACACTGTCTTCACCCCGTAGAATCCTAGCCGGAGTACCTCAGGGCTCTGCGCTCTCACCGCTTCTATTTTCGTTATACACGAACGATATCCCTAGACCGACTGACGGTCAAACAAAGCTAGCCCTCTTCGCCGACGACACGGCTATCTACACAACAGGCATCTCCGTGGAAACCATAACCCGTCGACTCCAATCCGCAGTCACCGCCCTAGGCGAGTGGTTTAGCAAATGGAGAATAGAAGTAAACCCCGAAAAGAGTGCCGCAGTGCACTTCGTTAAACATCCCAAATTCGTTCTCTGGCGACAAGGTCGACCGGGGGCCATCAACCTCTTCGGGACACCGATCCCATGGCAAAAGGAAGCCAAATATCTAGATGTAATTCTCGATAGTAAGCTAACATTTAAATGTCACATCACCCGAGTCAGGAACAGGGCGGCGTTCGTACTGGGAAGACTGTATGTGATGCTATGCGGGAAGAGTAAAATGTCTCTTAGAAATAAGACGACATTGTACAAAGCCTGCGTACGTCCCATCATGACCTATGCGAGCCCCGTTTTCGCGCACTGCAAGCCTGCTTACTTGTGTAGGCTGCAAATAATACAAAATAAATTCCTACGCATGGCCAGAGCCTCTCCGTGGTACGTACGTAACGTAGACTTACATCGAGACCTCAGAATCGATTCGATCTCGAAGCATCTCAAAATACTCTCTACAGCGTATTTTGAGACTGCACGGCGACATCCCAACCCCCTCATAGCCCAGTCATGCTCCTACGTAGGTAGAGGAAATTTACTGACGAGACAAAAACGTCCCATGCACGTCTTGACCGACCCCGACGATAGGATTACGCTAGCAAATGCCCCCTACATACACACACAGAGATACACACACCGCCTCCGCCGGTCTCGGAGGCGAAGACGCCACGCTTCAACTTCCCGCACACGCCTAGGCGCGTGAGGCCGTCACCGTTCGACTCCGAGCTCTGCGTTTTGTGAGCGCCTTCCACCCCTTTCGACGTCATCCTAAACCGAGGTGCGATCTCACAGGAGACACCCTTAAGATGAACGCTCATAAAGTGCCTCCTTAGCAGCGCCCGCCTCCGCCGGTCTCGGAGGTTGACTATCCACGCTTCGACGGCCTACTCACGCCTAGGCGCGAGAGACCGTCACCCGATTGGCTTCGCCCCTCCGGTTAACGACTTATCCCCCTGTTCGACGTCGTCCTAAGCCGAGGTGCGATCTCACTAGGAGACACCCTTAGGACGAACGTTCACTCTGTGCTCCATTCTGGGAGCAGCCATTGTTTTCTCGGCCGGTATCTTCGTACCCGGCCGCCCACCCACCACCCACCAAAGCCGCTAGGGCCAACAGCTCTAGTCATTTCGAAAAAATAATAATAATAATAAATTATTCAATTCGATTCAAACATACATAAACTCAAACACAAACTCAAAAAGCACTTTTTAGAGGAATGTGTATAATAGATACCGCTTCTGCTTACGGCGTTGATGCGATGGACGGATCAATTCAATTTTTATATTTAGATTACATAGGTACTACTATAATTTTATATATTATTACTTACGTATAGTTTAACTACAGTGCACAGTAAAGCTAACTGTTGTTTATGAGGCACTGCATGTATATGTATATATTTTAATGTATTAATAAATAAATAAATAAAAAATAAATAAAATATATATATATATATATATATATATATATATATATATATATATATATATATATATATATATATATATATACATAAACAGATACATAAATGCATACATAATTATATACAAACATAATACTTAACAAGCAACACTCAATATTTAATAAATAAATACTTATACGTCATAATATGTTAATACTTAACTTACTAGTGGTAGCCACAATATTATAATTCTGAGAATGAACAAGTTCAGACACGAAAAAACGTGCCGTTGTGGTTAAGCAATCCTCAAACTAATGTCGACTACGAAGAGTACATATTTAATGTACTTAGTTGGATTGGCTTACCGTGTTACAGTGTTACAGGGTATTGAAAGGGTAGCCCGTATCGAAAGCGGGTTAGTTAAAGCCGTTCACGGGTGTTACACGTAATAGAGGTTTTATATTTTTAGCGCTTCAAAATACCCCTTGAAAAACTCTTTCAACGAGTATCCGGCCGGTCCCTGAAAAAAACACATCTTATATCCAATGGGATTTAACTACACAACGCGAGAATTACTCTACCTTTTTTATGTACCTATCCCACTTAGATATTGTTAGTTAATATGAGCACTTTGAATATCAATTTATAAACTTCTAGATTTTGGATTACTCAAGCAGTACACTTTTTCTCGATTTAGCTTTGTACACTTACACTTGTGTTTAAAATTTATTCATTTATTATTATTATTATTTTTTAAATATTATTTATCTTTTAGTTTTATTATTTTATTTATTTATTAGTTTTGGCGACTAGTAACGGCAACTACATCTATAATTTAAAGCAGTTTTGATCTGTTATTATATATTAATTTTATACATAAATTTATTAATTTTAATACGAGAATATGGCCGTTAGTGATAAGGCTTCTCGGTCAATATGTACGAAAATAATAATAAGCTATTTTATTTCTTTTATAATTTTAAACAAAGCCACGCAGTATAAAAATATTCAAGACGTTGAAAACCCTAAGTAATTTATTCGCAGAGCGTAACTGAAGAATACTTGACCTCTGTGAGATGCTCAGAGCACCATTTCACTTATTTTGGTATTGATGGCTCTTGGGCTTTGATGCGGCCTCAGCTCGAGAACCTCAGATAATCTACGAAGGCCATCCAATATCCGACCTTGTAACGTTTTATATAAAATTACGTGCCTTATATCTTAACGTGTACAATCAATTTTTAAGAATATTTCGAAATACATTTCTTTGTTATTGAAAATTATACTGTAATCAAAAATACTTCGAATTTTTGTACAGAAAATTATTAAAGGAAAATCAGATATAGTAGAGAAGAGATATGATTATTTTAACATTTTTTATTTATTGTAATATTCTCCGTTCATTTTGAAAAAGGAACTTGACTAAAAATAGTAATAAATATATAAATTATCCTATTCAAATATTTTTCCATTGTCGTGAACACTGATTACGTTTTATATATATATATATATATATATATATATATATATATATATATATATATATATATATATATTTTTTTTTTTTTTTGGAAATTCTTGAACATTTTTATAAAAAATAAAAAAAAATTATGGAAAAAGAGGTCAGTGAAATTGCATCGACTTTTAGATAAACGGTTTGACCAAGAGTTCAATTATTTAAAAATTGTTGCGCCAATTATACGCGTTCTGTTATAGAAACAATGTAAAAAAGGAATATCTATTGGTGTATTTTTCGAAAAAAAAAAAAAAATTTTTTTGATTTTGAATTTTTTATTAGTTTTACAATTAGTGTAACGTATCATATTTTCAAAAGAACTATAAGTAAAGTGACTTTTAAAGAGTTTTTATAAAATAATGCTTTGTAAAGATAGTTTGATTCTAAAATTTAACAAACAGATGAAACAGTTTTTTTTTTTTTATATTTGGATCTTAGATGAGATATTAGTTAATCTTTCAATTACCTTTTTTATCGAATTTCATTCACAAATTTCATAATATTTTAATGTTAGATACAACGAATAGTGTGGACAACAACGAGAATGTAACACGAAAAAATTAAGACACTGTCATTTAAAGCTTTTTATTTTTCTCGTAAATTCTAGACGACCACGATTTTTTGCCTTTGTAATAAAGACAATTTTCATCATGAAAAATTTCATCAGTCAGCAGTTATATTAATATATGAGTAATTTAGAATTCTTGAAAAGTTTATTTATTATATTATTGAGTGTGAAGCTTTTATATTATTTTTCTCTTTTAATGACAATTTTAATTGATTCAAAATAATTTTGCTTAAAATTTAAATCAATTATGTACCGTACATTTATTAAGCTAAATTAAGAAAGAAATAATGATTATAAATAAAAAATGTGTGTGTGTGAGTGTATGTGTGTGAGTGTGTGTGTGTGTGTGTGTATTAATGTATACACATATGAAGTGAAATTTTTTATTATATATTTAACATTAATTGGTCAAGTGAAGCTTACGAAAAAAAGTGTGCGTGGACTTATGTACGCACGTAAGAACTTATTCTTATAATAAAACGATGCGTCGAGTTAATGTGTAGTGCGCGCCATCTGTAATTAGACCCTGGTAACTATCTAAAAACAAAGTACTCGTCAAGACGAATCAAACGAGCCAAAAATCGCGCGTCGTTTCATTACAGAGTTCCTATGACTACCTTCCAGCTCCATCATCATAACCTGGTAACCATCTAAAAACAATTTAGGTAGGTACTCGTCAAGACGATTCAATCGAGCCCAAACTCGATGGGGTTGCATCGTTTCATTACAGAGTTCCTATGGATCAGATCCAGATCCATCATCAGATTAAACCCTGGTAACCATCTAAAAACAAAGTACTCGTTGAGACGAATCAAACGAGCTGAAAGTCGATGGGGTTGCGTCGTTTCATTATCGTACTATACAGTACAATGCTATATATGGTCCGAAAATGGTGGGTCTTCCATCGTACCGAAGAGAGCACGTGAAGCCGTTGATTCTGGTTGATATTACAATCACCTAATAACGATCGGCATTTTTGATAAGGAAATTATCGGCCAAATCTGTAGTAGAGCAACGTGGTAGATTAAGCTCCAACCCTTCTTCTATATGGAGAGGAAGTCCAATAAGGGGAATTTAGTCCAGGCGTGGGAAATTTACAGGCTATTATTTCGCATCAGTTCAGTTTAGTTAAGTATTCTTAATCACGACACCTACTGTATATTTCGGAATAATAATAAAGAAAAAAGAAGCTCATAAAATGTAAATGTGTGTGTGTGTGTACTTTTATATGGAAACGGTTTTTTTCATGATATTTTATAGGCGCTATGAACGTGCTCTCTCTCGTTTCGCGTAAAATTTTCAATTTCGATTACATTGTACAGTCACATTATGAACATGGCTTTAACGTGGATTCACGCGGAACCGCTTTCAATCTCCTCGTTATTATTTCTTCTTAGAGTCTTAAAATAGCTTACGCGGCTTTATAAGTAATAAGACATGATAAAGTAAGACTTCAATCTACTTAACTGTTGTTTTAAAATATGTAATCTGATAGTTGTGACAGCCATTCTATGAAGGTTTTTGAATATATACATACATATCGAAACATTGTATCGCGGACGACAGTACAAGAACATGTATTTTAAATAACGCAGAATTTTATGATTCAATATTATTTTCTGGAAATTATAAAAATTGTATTTTTATTCGAAGTTAAATTGAAATATCTTAGAGTTAAGTTAGCGTGGAATCGAAGAAGCTTATTCACGTAAGAAATTGGGTCGTAGCGCTACGACGTTACGTTCCGCATCGCCTTGAAAAGTGCTACGAATGAGTTACGCGCGCTACAATTGGTACGATTGGGTTAGTAGCAGATTGTATCGTAGTTCATCTGAGAATGTAATATTTTAAAGATTTATGGCTATTTTTCTTTAACTAGTTTATATTTTATCTATATATGTATTAAAATTATTACCCACGCATTATGGTAATATGTTGTATGGTAATAGTTTGGAAAAAATACTGAAAGCTAGCTTGATAAACATTTTTAGTGTTATAATAACTAAATAACTCATAAAATTACACGGTTTTCTCTTCATCTAACTCCAAAAGAAAGTCATATGTATAACATGTAAAAAATTATAAAAAAAAATGTGTTGAAGTAAAGAATAAAAATTAGGTTTTCAATTGACTAATTACCGCAAACAAAATAAACCATACTGCAATGGAAAAAAATACATATATATTTAAATATCATAAAATCTATTTAATTAATCAGGCAGATTAATACTATACGTATAGTTTGGAGCTGTAATATAATCTTTTTAGAATTAAAATATTTAGTATTTTTATTTATTTTATAAGCTGTTTAATGTAAAGAATAAGGTGTATATTTTAAAGACGACGTGCTCTATACATAAATAAATTAACATTCATACAACAGTCACGTACATTTCTTTGAATATACATATATTGCATTACATCTTCTCCTACCCAGCACTTTCTAGAGAAATACATAATTTCTAAATAAATATTTACCTTATATAAATATTGAGTCTGGATATTTTTCTTGTCTGAATTTGACACGGAAAATTTTACTCTGAGCGATTGCCACTTGCATTCTTTAATTCACGAGAGTATTTCCCCTTCATCACATTTTTGCTACCGTCATGGGTGTTTATGTTAACAAATAGGACCATCGGGCTTCGGGATCTACAATTATGATTAGACACGAATATTTGGACGAAAATGAATATCCGTTCCGAGCCGGAATAGAACACAACCGTCAGCGATAACGACATCCATTGCGATATGTGAAATGTCAAAATACATTCACCGACAAAATAAGTAAGAAGGTGTATAATGATCACGAAAATTATATGTGAGATGGGGAGCTATTTATTAGTTGTTATTAAGAAATAATATTACAAATATAATAGCAGTGTTTAAGTTTAAATGGGATAAAAAATATAGTTGAAATTTTGTCGCAGCTCCTTATTTTACGAGTCCGGACGATGTTTACAGACCAAACAATATTAAGTGCTATGCTATCCCGGCGATTAGCCGCGTAACGTACCTGCGATTATCTTGAAATATATAGCAGTATTAAGTAAGTGTACCTACACTGTAAATTTAATCGATGGCTGAATAAATCTAAATAGATTTTAATGGACTCTTGTAGGACGTAGAAGATACCCGTTGTTAAACGTAAGTTAAATTTTAAATTATATTTCATTAGACATCGAACAACAATTTATTTTATTGACCAATCCCCTCTAACATAACTAGCACTACAGAGTCCAGGCTTTTAGTTCCCAGTGGTCCTGCTATTGACACACAAAAATAGCACTTTTTATTTTATAGGGTTATCTGAAGTCCGAAGAAAGGGAAAGTGACTCTTTGTGATGAACACTTTTTTCCAGAAGCCATCTTACAGGAGATGGACCTGGATGATTTCTCATAGTTCCATTAGAAATGAGGTATAATTCATCATGACAATTAGGCGACAAATATTAAATGAAGTCTGCGTGATCCATTGGGTAAAAACAGGGAACGATTATCTATTTGTTAGGGGCACATTGAATATTAATGTCTAACTGGAACAGTCGCGCCTGATGAAGTCTTCGACGCCTGCTGAAGAAATCTATCGCACATATCCAAAACACTGAGAGCTTTCAGCTCGAACTATCTAACAGTTTTAATTGCCTTGATGATTGCATTTTTGCCGACGATATAAACAACAAGTTGGTGAATACTGTTCATACAGTAGGGAGTAAATTTGATAGATCGTGTCGTAAGAATTCCCCCCTTAAACTCTCTGATCAAACTCAAAATCTCTATTAAAATAAAAAATAACTCTGCACTCAACATATCTCATTGATTGATTTATTTTTAAGCGAAATTACGAGTTCTGATAGAATACGTTGAATATATTTAGAATTATATCGTATTTTTTGTAAATATGTTATACGCATATGCGATAAATAAGAGTTACTCACATGATAGAGATAAAGGGTGGTGTCGCAGTTCTTGTCTTTTTCTTTTGGGAGGCCATGTTCGTCGGTGTCACCTGAAAAGAAATAAATATATATTTTTTTAGAAATATATCATCAGACATAGACTATAACAGTTTATAACATTATAAGTATGAGTTGTATCATCATCATTTGTGAACGAGAATTTGTTTAGAGTTGCATCCCAGACTTAATTTTTTTTTCTCAATGTGTTTCCTTAATACTAACATGAGTTTTATATCAACTTACTATGCCATCCATCCAACTCAGTCAATCGATTCATTTATATAGGTAAATAATTTAGTTGACTTATTTATTATCATTCAAAAAACTTCTTAAAAATTCTACATGCATATATATCTATACAGAGGAGAAATATTTTAAAATTTTTAATATTTATTTTTATTAAAAATTTCAAAATATTTCTCATAAATAAATCTTTTTTTAGTATTTGCCACAGGAAATGTGTTTGAATGTCAACGTGGGTCAAAATATACTGGTAAGTGGTAGGATAGCGTGTAATCAAAACTCAGTATGGAGAAATTCTTTGTTCAAGTATAAACATCAATGTATACTAATAATAACTATCGACGTGTATCGATGTATTTACAAGGTCAAGTTCGAGAAATTCTGCCACACGTAACCCGTGCACGAGTTATCTAAAAGGTTTCCAGCGACTTTGGATCTTACCACTTTTCTATTTAAAATCTATTAAACTCTAATAATTTTTTTTTATATTATTACTAATTGAAGTTAAATTTGTATAAAATTGTCGACATTTTGTTTTATTTTTGGACGACGAAGTTAATTTAATTAAACAGTCAACTATTACGGATAATATAAGAAATTACTACGAAACCGTTTCATGGCGATTTTCGAAGATGTTGCCTACTGTTTTATAATATTTGGTTAATTTCGACTTTATAACTTTGTGATTTTAATGAGAAGTTTTTGATGAGTTTCGTTGAATTGAAGTTATAGTAATTTTCGCGAATTCTACTTAATTCGTAATTACTGCATACTGATTTTTGAATAGTTATACTTTTTATACATACTTTGTTTTTTTTTTGGTTCGTTAGTTTATAAAATTTTATTTATGTTGGTTGAAACACATTTAATACTTAGTTAAAAAAGCTGTGAAAATATTTTGTCTGTAATATATCAAGTTAATATGTAGCTTTTAATGTCATTTTAAAAATTGTATTTCTTAGGTCGTACACGTAAATCACGTGGAATGAAACGTTCCTTGCAGGACGCAAGTTGGTAGACTAAGCCCGAATTACGAGCTGGCAAACAAGTTGGAGTGAGTAAATAATGTAAATGATTTACTTACGACCCAATTTTTTGAGAAACGAGAGTTAAAGAACACGGTACAGTTTTTTTTTATAACGGAAAAAATATTTTAGTAGAACTTCATTGAATTTAAGGCATAATAAAATTTATCTTACATATAGTTGAATATAAATTTCTACAGTATATAATAAAGAGGAAATGTTTCTTTATGGGTACGTTTCCTATAAACTATAAAGCTACTGAATTAATTTAAATAATTCTTTAAGAATTAGAATACTATGTTATCCAGGACTATTTAATATATACCACACCTCGAATCATCATAGGGGAACTGTTTAATCCCAAATCACACTTACACTACGGGATTTACTAAGAAAATACGACCTGTGAGGTGAGATGACTTTTATTCAATAAATCAAAAGGAAAGACAATTTTTTATGGAGAACCATATATAGTTTTTGCAAAACCAAACGATAACGCTATACAGTGGCTGACCACAGGTTAGTACAATACACCAGTACGACTCAGCAGTGACTCGCGTGTACCTTTAACACATTGTTTATTTATATGATTTTTGGATTATTAATTATATAAAATATCAAAATACATCACATTTTTGATACAGTATGGGACAGGAACGATAGCCATAAATGTTGACGCAGGCGAAGTTACGAGGGACTTTTAGCAAAATTCCTATGAAATGGATAAGGCTGACAATGAATTATATTTATTGTTAATTTAGGAGTGTTAAACAGTTTTTATATACCTATACTTATAAAAAGTTATATTCATTTATCTATTCCTCATTGACCTGATGATTATCGTAGTCAGCACGAATACGAAAAAGAGTCTATTCAATACAAGTTAGAACATAAATTAACCTCCAGAATTCAGTTTACATACATTATTAATGGTAAGCAAAGGCGTGTCTTTTATGCACATCATGCAGTCCAATAGTATTTGAGTAACCTATGGAAACATTACCTTCAACCGCTATCAACTAATTACACTACACACTACGAAGTAATAAATTTTCAAAATTGTATAAAATATTAAATTTAAAGACCAAATGGGAATGTGTGACTATAATTGAAAGTAATTCGATAAAGAATTTCATACTAGAATGTCATGGGCTGACCTTTGCTAACGATAATGCGATAATGTCGACAGGACGAGTATTTTTGCTGTGCCTGATCATATTATCGCTACGTCGCGTCGGCTTTCTAACTTAGTTATCTACACCACTTACATTAAGAACGTTTGCACTGATATTACCATGTATATATATCATCATATACATATATAATAACGATATGATTTTTCTATAATAAGTTTATTTTAATCTTTTTTATGCAATATTTTTTTTGTGTATATATTTTTGAGGCGGCCTGAATAAAAACGCCAATTGATGAACATAGAGGCCACAATTTTTTTCCCAGATGACCAAACATGAATACCGAGTCATGCAGGATAGTCCTTACTTTGTCTGCAATGGAATATCCTGAAGTTCTCTTGTAACCCATTTAAAAGAATTTGGAGCAATTCCAAGTCATTATCATGTAATTCAACCGGGCCTGTTATTTTAGCGTTTAATATTTCGGTCCATATATTTATTTTAAATTGGTCCCGTAAACTGTCTTCACGCATGAGATGTGTTGTCCTGATTGCTAGTCATAGCCATAATACAGGTTTAAATAGTCAATTTTTAATGATGATTTATTATACTATTAAATAGAGATGCCACGAATATTCGGCCACTATTTGATATTCGGCTTATTCGGTCACTTTTTTTTAATATTCGATATTCGGCCGAATAGTACCTATACAGTATTCGGTCGAATACCGAATATTAAAAAAATTAAAAAAAGACGCAAATTTTATTAAAAATGTATCTATTTTAATCACAAAAAATATTTGAATACTTAAAATCTATCAGTGGCAGGTTGTGATGAATGAACACAATTTTTTTAGTGTTTGTTGATAGCAAACGACTGCATTTTTTTTTTCATAAATAATACCCGCTTATTTTATACAAATATACACTATTGCCAGGAGACGATAGATAAATCTTAGGAAATTTTGTAGGGATTGGAGACAATTTTGCGTTTACTGACCACTATTTGTAAAAGTTTGCAGTCCGATTTAAGCAGGCAGTTTTTAAATAAAAATCAATCTCATTTGCCACAGAACTTTTATATACATCTTTATATTTTTAGTAAGTAAGAACTAAGTATAAGTAACACAATACGATGTAATAACTAAATGAACGCACGCATCACAATAAGACAAGTCGTAACATGTCACTCACAAAATCCACACATCTGTTGCCGAACATTCGGTCGCCGAATATTCGGTGCTTAGGCCAAGAGCGTAGCCAAATATTCGGTATTCGGCCAAAACACTACTCATGGCATCTCTACTATTAAATGTTTATAAAAAACTTCGGGCTTTCATTAATTTACACCAGCGTTCGTCGGTAAAATTTTTGTCTCGAATTATTGTACCTTGGTTGGAGATATTACACACATGATACGTGATATAAGTGAAATTTGTTTCTTTTTACGACTTTTTTTTAATAAAGAAATTGTATTTAAGTACTTTAGAATTTTTATTCATGGCATCTAATATGAGCTATTTCAAGATGATACAATCTTTACATACAAATATATAAATTATTAATTTCACAATCTTATACTCGTTATGAAATATGTAATACTACAAGTTATTGATTTAGAAACCATTTTCATATATTTTACAATCATAATAAATTATTTTGCAATTGTAATAAACGTGATTAACAACGAGATGATTGTTAATCACAATTATTGCAACATTATGTATATTGAATATGTACATATCAACTATTCTATCGGGCAAAATGCCTAACCGTGATTAAGACATACTAGTAATATTATACACTATTTAATTTTATACATAAAAATAGTGTTTCCCTATATGATAAGAAATTTAATTAAAAAACTAAATCGTAATTGATTTAATTGTAAGATAAATTGAAACAAAAAATAAAATTAAAGCTATTCATCCTTTTAAGAACTATAATGCTATTCATCCTTTTAAGAACTATAACTAGAATTACCAATGAAAAAAAATCGTATTTCGCTATAAAGATAGAAGTAATATGTAAGAAACCATAAAATGGACATTACCCAATAAAACAAATACCTAAATATATTTTAGTAAAATACTAAATACACGTCTGAAATCGCTTTGATTGTTCGTGTCCAATCATTGAAATTTTTTCAATACTCATTGGTTCCCGGCTACAGTTCCAGAGTGTGGATATAATACCAGTCGTATTTTTATGACTTAAGAATGACAAATTCGTAATACTGAAATAATACAGAAATGTGAATGTTTTATTCAAATGCATGACATTTTACATTTATATATTGAAATTATCTTCTTGTTTCAAAGATAAAGCAAGTAGTTCTGAATATTTTAACCGAATAAGTTTATTTTTGGTTCTCATAAGGTAAGTGGACACAGTACAATAACAACCTGAAAAGGTCCCAGAGTTGGCCAAAGGTGTATTAACCTATTACGGAATTGCTCCACAATGCCCTGTGGATTAGCAAATCTGTTTTAATGTGTCAGGATTTCCCCCAGACATGCAGGTTTCCTTTCTACGTTTTCCTTTACCGCCGAGTACGTGATGGATTTTGGGTACATTTAGCACACTAAATTCAGCGGTACTCTGTTAAGTTAAATCCGCGACCCTTTGTTAATATTTACGTTTCCTACCCACCAAATCATCGCAGCTTGATTGTTTCTAATGCTAACTTTAGTTTTTTTTTTACTATTAGATATTGCCATGTACTTGACAGAAACGAACGTGGTGTTGAAATTATGAAAATTTCTGAAAAAAAAAAATACTACCTCGTTGTGCTAATTAAATTTTTGTGAGTTCATTCGCATTTTATTTGTTTGTTTTGTATAGGAGCAATAATTTAATTGTTTCTGCATTCTGAACACCTGTATGCAACATGCGCTCATAATTTAGTGAGTGAATGAGTGAGTAATATCGAACGGTCCATAGCGGGCCGGGTTTAAAGAGTTCGTACATTTGATGACTTTGTGGGCGACATTACTCACTTTTGTAAAATTTTACCTCTTGTTAGCAATTTGATTCATGAATTGGCAGGGCCGTATTTAGAGGTCTGGAGGCCTTGGGGCAACAAAGGAGTGGAGGCTACTTAGCCCCAAATTATTTTCCATGTAAGCCATGTAATGATTTCATGTAATCATGTTTGTACAAATTACTGTAGGTAAAGGTAAAACGCGAAAATAAATAAATAAAAGGAAAAGTTCTTTTCCTTTTCTGTTTACTAGTCTGAATTTTTTTTCCGGAGTCTTTATTGTGGGGTGTCCTCTTTTGTGTAAAATAGCCCCGGTGATGTAGCCCCGGTTGCCCTCCCCTAAATCCGGCCCTGTGAATAGGCGATGTAAATATCTTGTTTATAAAATAAAGTTGCAATGTGATTTGCTATTGGCTATTCTTTTATTATTGTACAGATATAATATCCAGTTATTAATTTACTGTCATGATAATTTAACCTTTATTTAATTTATGCTCATTCAGTTCATTTAAATATATTCAGTGTTGGGTTCTCAAACCCAATTTTCAGCTGAGTGATACACCTTTTTTTGGGCACAACACATAATTGCAGACATTATTTACACTTTATTTTTTGTTGTTGTTTTTTTTTTAAATGATATTTGTGGTGAATATTTTGTACTTGTTTTAAACTTTTTCTTAATAATTTTTTTAGATATTTAATTTAGTGTTGTTTTTTTTTTTGTTGTTTTAATTGTTTGTTTTTTCTTTCTTTTTTTGTATGAATATTTTAGTCATTAAGTGTCTGCAATGTTTGCGATGTCGCAAATAAATATATTTTTACTATTATTTTTACTTTACTTTAATTACTTCTTCACTGAGAATACTCAATTAATTGCTCGTGTATTTATTATAACGATTGTTACTAACTAAATTTCACACACACACACCTACAAACGGACTCTCTTGTACGTCTACTCTCTTGTAAGGTTGGCTGGTAGAGAATGCTTTCATCATTAAGCCCGCCTTTTGTACAATTCTTTAATGTATTGTGCAATAAAGCAGTAATAAATAAATAAATAGATAAATAAATAAAGTATAAAAAAATAATACTAAATATCATTGCGGTAAAAATATAAATATTATGGAAAAAAATAAAAGCATATTTATAAATAGTACTCGTAGCATGAAATTGAAAATTCATAAATATTTTATTAGACGTCTGATCGTCATTGGATTTAATTTGTTAGTTTAGAAGAAATTGACTTCATGAGTCTTAGTTATATTCGGCTCCGATGTAGCCGTCCGTTTTACTGTTTGTTTTTCATTTTGGACTGTAGTTTAAAATATATACATATTTTTAAATGATTATATATTAATAACCTCTGTTGACAGCAAGTGGTCAGGTTATGGAAGGTGAAACTGGAACTAAGATAAAGTATGTACTTAATAATTTACGTCTTGAAATATTCAATTGTTTACATTGTATAATTCTTTTAGAAAACTGAATCGAGGGGCACGTTAATACAAGCCATTTGGGTTTACCGACCTTGACCTTCGCTTTTCTAATAAAAGTAGGGCTGTTGCATGTATTCTATCTAGGGCTATTCGAAGTTATGGAATCTCATACATAGTTAGTATCAATCTAGTTTCTTATAAATCTAAAAAGTTTCGATTGATCTAATTTCTGGTTACTTTCGAAAATTTATCGCAGTGATGTGTGTAGCAATTAAAATAAATATATATTTTTATTTAAAAAAAATCCAACATACTATTTTTTTATGATTTGAAATAATAATGTCTATTAATAGTGATTAAAGTAAAACTGAAAAAATAATTTAAGATTTTTTTTTTCGAAATTACATTAAGTTTTTAATCATATTATACTTATTCATTCGTAGCTTTCAGCTTAAATCCGAGAAGCAGGATTATAAAAATAAAGTGGGGACTAAAATATAGAACATTGTATTTTCATACAAATTCATGTAAATGTAAATTAACGTTGACAATGTTGTAACTAATCTGTAGTCACAAGAGAATCTGGTCACAATAAAGTCATAAATTTCATCGCCTCGTCACTGTTGTGGAGTCTGACGTAAGATATTGCGTCCATTATTATATTAATATTATGCTAGCGGTTGCCAATGGCTATTTCTGCATTGGATTATCAAAACACTTTCTTATTATTTTTCTCCTTCTCCATATTTCCATAATGTACTCGTATTATTGTTTTCATATGTATATCCAGGCGTCGAGAAAAGAATTTTTGGAAGCGATAGATAGAAAAATATATTTTCTCGATATTGGATATAGTAATTGTTCAAAACTACCATTTGATATAAAAAAAATTAGCATTTATAAAGTCGGTTTTGCTCTAATAGCGAAGAGCTTAAATAATAATGAAGTTATTGTAAGTGTAATTTTAATCTCAATATACCTAATGTTAATAATTTTTTGTAAATTAATATAATAATGCTGTTTGTTTACCTCAATAAAGAAAAAAAAAATAATAATTAATGACTGATTTTTTTTAAAGCAAGAGTGAGATTTAGCTTGTGTTAAAGGAAGGGGAAGAGAGTTCCAAAGTCGAACAGCTTTAGCAGAGAAAAAATAAAAGTAGAATGAAGTAGTACGAGATGGAGTTTTAAGAATTCAATTAGAGTCAGACCTAAGGGAACGATCATGAGCATTACAAAGAAATTCCATGAGTTCTTTGAGGTAAGGAGGTATATCTGGATGGAAAAGTACACAAAATAATAGCGAGAGAATGTGAGTATTCCTGCGAAAGTGAATCGGGAGCCAGTTGAGTTAGTTGCGAAAATTAGAGACATGGTCATATTTGCGAAGACAAAATATGAACCGTATACAAGGATTCTGAAGGTGCTCAAGCTTATTTAATTACTCCTTTTTAAGGTCGAGAAAGCAAGTATCAGTATAGTTAAGAATTGGTAGCAGGAGTGACTGTGATAACGCATTTTTAGTGGGCAAAGAAAGAAAATATTGGAGCCGACGCAGTAATCCGATTGCAGCAAATAATTTACGACCCAACTCAGTCGAGGTGTCCAGGAGATATAGCTATCAAAGATCACTCCGAGATTTTTTACTTTATCACAGTAACTGATGACAATGTTATTAAAGATAACTGTTGGAAATATTAGTTTAGGACTGCTAATGGTAATAATTTGACATTTTGAAGAATTTATATTTAATCTGTATGAGCTGCTCCAATTATGAATTTGGTTCAGGTCATTGTTTATCTTATTTATAACTGTCGGTAGATCAATCAATTTTGTGTGGGAATAAATTTGGAGATCAACATATTATACTTATGCCTGAAATAAATAAATTTTGAATTTGAATTTGAATTAAATAAAAGTTACACAAGTAAGGCCGTGGAATTAAGTATGAAATTCCAATTTAAATATTAATTTTATATTTGTCGTGTTCAAAAAGCATCCGAATTCCTCCCGTATCACAAAGTTAATACGTTTTCCAGCTTCGCTTTCCTGACCATCAAAAGTTTATTTTTCACAAAGGACAAAATAACCAGCGAAATCGTAGAATTCAGTGAGATTAAATATCATGTGTGAGTTTTTATTGGATTCTTAAATGTCCTATAAAATTTCTGAACTGAAAAAATACAAAACACAAATAATAATAATATAACATAATTATAGTTTAGGTTATTAAAATATGTTTTATCTTTATTTAAATATATAAATTAATAAGAAAATATCTTTTTATAAAGTATATTATTAAAATTTATGCATTTCTTAAAATAGAACCGAGTTCTCATACTCTTAGACTCAGACTCATCAATCAACTTTCCGAAAATTCCAAAAAAAACATGAAAAAAAAAACACAAAACAGCCTATGTGTTTCAAGTTATTTGTGCTAAAAATTTACTATACAAGATACAGTTATCGTAAAAAAGAGATAAATATTTATTTAGAAATAAATTGCTAGGGATATTATGCTGAGTATCACATAAATCGAATTTACGTATAATATATTTCATCTCAGGAAATTAAAGGGTCCCAACCGTTAAAAAAATCTCGTTAAAAATAAATTACGATATAATTTTTGCGTAAAAATTACATAATCATACCAATTTATTTTACTCTAGGTTATACAACCAAATGATTTATTTTATTTCTATTAAGTGTTCATTGAACGCATCAAATATAATATATCAATTAGAACATAAATACAAATGGATATGCGAAAAGGCAGCTCTATAACTT
Source organism: Euphydryas editha (assembly GCA_036937285.1). Lineage (NCBI taxonomy): Eukaryota > Metazoa > Arthropoda > Insecta > Lepidoptera > Nymphalidae > Euphydryas > Euphydryas editha. Next base: position 18,058,027 of record JAUPFZ010000003.1, read on the forward strand.
ATATCAATCTATTCCTAGCAACCTTAATTACCGACTCGTAATATTTGTTTCCGGTCTGGGTGTATGTACTTGTGGGTCTTCGCACCGTGCCTCGGAGAGCACGTAAAGCTGTCGGCCCCAGTTGTTATCATAGACACCTGATAACGATCGTTACTCATGGTAGGGAAATTATCTGCCAACTCACAGTGGAGCAGCGTGGTGGATTAAGCTCCAACCCTTATTTTATATGAAGGGGCTTTTGCTCAGCAGTTTGTGGCTTACAGGCTGATACAGTAAATAAAGAAGAAAATGGACGAGTGCATATAAGTAATGCAAAATTTTAACTATATATAATACCTTACATAAAGAAATACGTAAATAAAAAAAATTTGTTGTTCGTAAAGTCGGTTTACGGACTATATTTTTACGTGTAACGTTATAAGAAAACATTAATATGAAAAATTGCATACTTTTATGAATTGCATTGAATTATTATCAATGAATTATCATTATTCACGCGCTTTTTATTGTGTATAATTGAATTCAAGAAAGGAAAAAAAAAAAATAGACAATTATAATTTTTTTCGATAAATTAACATTTATTTGAACTCGTTAATTCAAATATTTTTTCTTTTCTATTCGAACGCATCTGCCGATGGAGTGGAAGATGCGTCACAAGAAGAACGCTTAGGCCAATCGTGCCTCCCTATCGCTTATTTCGCGCTCTCGCTCGCGGAACGTGACAATGAGTCATGTTTTTTCATGCGTGCAGCCGGCGTTCAACGATTTACAAGACGTTATCACGTCAATATGTAAAGTACCTGGATGACCGAGCTTTGCTCGGTTAAATTGTATTTAGATATATTACATACTGATGAAACATAAATAATATTTTCGATCTTACCGACATAATAGTAAAACAATAGGAACTGGTTATTTAAATAAAAAATAAAAAGAGCTCTTAATAATAGTTTGTCTCACAAAAAAGAAACTTGAAAAAAAAAAGGAAAAAAATTGGTCTGTAGGCAGCGGGATTCGAACCCGGATCTTCTGATGTTGAATCCGCCCGATTTCCATCGGAGCTATTTTAAGCTTATTAATGACAGCGAAATTTACCTTCGTATTCTAACGATATTTTTTAATTGCTTAAAAAAAGGGATAAAACGACATTTTCTAAAAATAAATCCTAGCTAGATCGATTTTTCGCCCCCGAAACCCCCTGCATACTAAATTTCATGAAAATCGTTGGAGCCGTTTCCGAGATTCAGATTATATATATACAAGAATTGCTCGTTTAAAGATATAAGATATAGTATACCTATATATGTATGCTACATAATGAAAAGGATAGATAGTATTAATTGTACAAACGATTTTTAAATGTAAATTTCAAATGCATCAAAAAATTAAAAGCTTATGATTTTAAATTTTTTTAACAAACCGTTGAGAAATTTTATATAATATTCAAGAATTTTCCATTTTATTTAAATATTATAATTACAAGGTTCCAAATGAAAAGCACCCATTATATATTTAATTTAAGTAATGTAATTAAAGTGACTTTGTATTTATTAACCCCACGTCTCATAGCCTTCACTGGTGACAGGAGGGCTGGTGCATTTTTTGCATGAAGAATCGGAATTGCGATTCAACGGGGAAATGCTGCTAGTATTCTTGGCACCATCACCATTCCAAGCGGACATGATTTATATCAAAACTGTTTGTAAATAATTATTTTAAGTTTTGAATTGTAAATATGTATAATATTTATTAAATTTACTAATTATTGAAAAAAAAGATAACTATATAAAAAAATATTGCTGATTTATATTTTACAAAATTTTTATTTTTAATTCCTAAGAAATATAATTAAAAACTTTGTATTTTATTTTATTATTAAATAAAAAAAAAAAATCTGCAAATATTTTCGCTTTGTGTATTATATATGTATTAATATTTATATAACACAAAATTAATGATCTACCTATCTTTGCTTATAATTCAACAAGCCCATTAAAAGTCAGGTGATAAAATGAATGATAGAGTAATTTTTAAATTATATTGAAATACTAGCGGCCCGCCCCGGCTTCGCACGGGTATTTAACTAAAATTTTAAAAATTATAAATTTATATTTTTTATCACCTACATGCGCCATCTATCGTATAATAGTAGAATATCGTTTTTATATTTAGTGACATTTAACATAATAGTACCTATATTCATTGAAAATGATGTTTATCTAAAATATTAAAACGATTTCTATTCCTATTCGAAATATTTAGTAAACTTCTAAGTTTAACAAAATAATTACTCAAAAATAAGTTTTGTGAGTTTTTAAGATTCTTTAGACCAGATGGCGTTGGCGGCGTAGGTAAATATTTCTATTTTCTTAAATATTTATTTTTAAATTTAATTACAATGAAACAAAAACTAAATTATACTGTGAGTTATGTTTAATTTTTATGTATTAAAGTTATTTACATTGGTTTTGTACTTTTTACGTGATACGCGCACGACCAAAAACGATAAGAGATGGCGCTGATACAAAAAGAACGCGCTATCGAAATTTATTCTTGATGATATATAGTGTATTAATAAAATGGAGGTTTTAATATTATTATTTGTATATATTTTTTATATTATTTGTATAGATTCTGACGGATTTACACAAATGTTATAAGAATACGAACAGGAACGGGTGCTTCGGTAAGGAAAATATGGATTAATAAATAATGTCGGTCAATTAGGGGTGTTCATCAGAAAAAATTATCGATAATTTTACTATCGATAATTATCGTATTGACTTATCGATAGTTATCGATAATTATCGAATGAACAGTTATCGATAATTATCGGAAAAAAAATTATCGGCAGTGGCGACACTTATCGATAATTATCGGATAAAGGTCATCCGGCGTCCCGTACTGCTATAATCCTCCGTTCCCTATCAAAATACCTAAAAAAAAAAAAAAAACGTCGTCCGCCGTCCCGTATTACTATAATCCTCCGTTCTCTATCCGAATACCTAAAAAAAAAATTAAAAACCTCGTCCGCCGTCCCGTCTTCATTTAATCCTCCATTCCCTATCACAATATCTAAAAAAAAAAAAAACAAAAAAAAGGTCATCCGCCGTCCGGTCTCGAAATAATCTATCGATAGTTATCGGATCACACAAAAATATCGATAATTTTCGGATCGAAAAAAATTATCGATAATTATCGGATCGCAACAAATTATCGATAATTATCGAATGAAAACTTATCGATAATTATCGATAATTATTGAATGAACAATTATCGATAATTATCGAATCAAAATTATCGAATAACACTTATCGATAATTATCGATAATTATCGAATGAAAAATTATCGAGTAGTTACGAATTATCGATAATTATCGCACACCCCTATGGTCAATATATTTTCTACTTAAAGTACACCACTGTATTTCAACTTTTAAAGTGAGGAACATTAAGGTTGAAACGTTCGTAGCTTCGTGAATTTTATCTTTATATTTTCCGCGTTGTGAGCAGCTTAGCAAAGTTATATAACATTTTTTATCGCAGCATCACATTATTCTCAGATTATGGCGAGAATTGTATCAAACTCCATGAAATGAGTTATATCTACAATAATTTTATTAATAAAATAAGATATAATACCGTTAACTTTTGGTAATCTGGTCTAGATGACTGACCGAAACAAAACAGAACGGCTGTTTTAATGACGACGAAAGTTCCATTAACACGGTTGCCGGTTCGATTCCCGTTAGATGTTGATATTTTTAAACGAATAAATATTTGTTTATGCTCTGGGTATTTCTCCTTGTGCATCTCCCAGCTGCCTCGGAAAGTATGTAAAGCCCGATGCCGTTGTTAAGTAACTAGATAACGATCGGTAGTCTTAGTAGTGTCTTGTACTATGTCTTAAATCCAATTTTTTTTTACCTTTTTCAATAAGTTGTAACAAGTGGACCGTTTTGATGAAAATTTTTATAAAACAGCTCCGACGTACGACTGGAGTTTACTCCTTAAGATCGATTCTCTAAATAGGCACAAAAAGACTCTTACGTCAAGGTTATCACTAGTAGTCACTAGTAGAGAGTGCGGGATAAGAAACGACGGTCGAGGGAGGGGTGGGTGTTTGGGCGCGGTGCAAACCTGCCCGCTTTCTCAACCACCGATTCCTCGGAGCTCGCGCGCGGACTATACGTCTTAATACTTACGACTGAAAAGTAAAAATAAGTTGCACACAAAAAACGTAACGAGGTCATTCGATTAGTACCGATAGATTCTAAAGGAGTAAACTCCTAAAAGTTATTACAATACCTGACGTCGTCACGTGTACAAAAGCTATGTATTTTTGAATATTCAACACCGCGATCTCAGTGCTGTCTATCGGATCCAATGTAAAACATTCTAAGATGAAGAACATCTTATAAATAAATAAAAATAAAAATAACATTTATTTGCACTCGTTAATTCAAATATTTTATTACTTAAATTATACAGATTAATTATAAGTAAAAATGTGCTATTAACAATTTATTTACAACTTATATATAATACATTTGTGATATTTAAGATCCTCCAGTCTACGTTATTGTTTTTTATTTACAAGCCGAACGCTTAAGCTGACCGTGCCTCTCCATCGCTTGTTCCGCGCTCTCAGTCGTGACACGTGACACTTTTTCATGCGTGGAGCCGGCATTCATCGATTTACAAGACGTTATCACGTCAAAAAATATATGTATTTAAAAAAAAAACATTTTGTTGTGGACCGAATTGTGAATCTAAACCGTTCTCGAATCCACTTGAACGCACATTTTTTTTTATCCAATCGGTTTAGCCCTTTAGGAGGAGTTCAGTCACATATACACGCACAGAAGAATTATACTCGTATGTACAAAGATATATTTATAATAATTATAATATATGTTTTTACCTCTTTATTATATTAGTAGAGGTGAACAAAACAAGATCTTTCTTTACTTTTTACTTTTATTGAGCATACTTGTTATTGTAAAAATACGAAAATATTTATAGGATTCATAGTAATATAATAATATGAGTTATGTAGAATAAAACAAAGCTTTATTAACAGTTGGGAAGGATATTTTTCTGAACCTTTTGTAATAAAACGAGTTCTAATCCAAGCAGTTCCGCAATCCTGAATATAAATGTTTTGCGATATATCTTAAGCACAAGGAAAAAAATATTTTTAGGTTTTTTTTTACCCTTTATTTAAGGAGCTTAGTCAACATTGACTATGCCGCTCGATAAGATCTACGATTACAATAATTACATTTATTCTATATTTGTTAAATAAGTAATTACTCGTAAATAACTACTTATAAATTACATTACGTCGACTCAGTGCAATACCGACCATTTTATACACTTCTTTAGCTTCTTCAGACAAAGGGTATGCCAAAATGCGGTTACAAGTTCCAGTATTCATAAAGTCCTCAATTTTTCTCACAATCTGAGATCTAATGTCTTCGTTCCGAACACATTTCAACATGATATGATAAACATCTTCTACCATTCGACACTCCGAGCAAAAAGGAGATGCTACTTTTTTCATCAGAAAGCCAAATTTATTCAGTGGTATGTGTCCAGAACGAAGTCTAAATGCAGTTATTAAGGTATTTCTATTTATATTAACAGCCTCAAACCATGGTGATTTTCAAGGTTCATTTTGTAATGTTATATGTCATGTCTTTCTCCACCGATCTTTCGTCAAAATAAACTTTCCAAAGTAGGGAACAATGTTCTTTAACTAAATAAATACAATCGGTGAAGAAAGGCAGAACGTCACTACTCACGCCATCACAAGAAGCCTCTTTTGCAAGAATATCTACCTTTTCGTTCACCTCCAAACTAATATGAGAAGGAATCCATCGTAGGATAACTTCTTTTGAGAGGGCCTTCAGTTCAAATATTACTTTTATAATATCGTAGGCGATCGGTGTGCCTCTTAGATAAGAGATGCATCGAGCCACGTGTTGGAGTACCAAAAATACCAAAGGGAACTGACAGCTCTTAAGTCCGTCCGTGTCACAGATCTTTATCTTTTGAATCATTTGTTACTATTTTATTATTTATTATAATATTTATTTATTTATTTTATTTAAACACTTTATTGCATACACACAGTTGAGGTGAACATTAACATAGTATATTATATTTATAAATGTACAGAGAAAAAAAAAGTAAAGAGTAGAAAGATTTACTGACAGCATGCAAAGGCGGTCTTATTGCTTTAAGCAATCTCTTCCAGACAACCCCAGGCGAAGGAGACTATTCATAATAAAATAAAATGCAGGATAGTGTAAGCGTAGATAATTATAATTGTAGATACAAAATATAAGCGTATGTACTGACACATATAAATATTAAAAGAAAAAAAAAAAGAGAAAAATAAAAAAAGTATACAGAACATAAATTGATTTATATAAAAATATGTATACATATAAAATACTTACAAAATATATCTACATACATACATAAATACATACATAAATATACAACATATAATATCTTAAAAGTAGATTAAAAATAATCATCAATTATCTTAAAATAATATCTTAAAAGTAGATACATGTAACATCTTTTTGACTTCAAGTAGGCTTATTATTGTTTGAAGTTATATATATAAGTGATACTTAAAGATGTTATAAACGCGATTGATGAATTTTCCATTGTATAAAATTTAAATAATTATTGTAGGAGGAATTGACTAAGATTAATTACACCTACGAATAGGCATGTCTCGTGTTAAATTACTTCCACATGCTACAGGGCATAATTTAAATATAAAATCAGTGAAATCGTATATATTTTAATATGTATGACTACTGATATGTATATATATATATATGTATGTATCTATTCTAATCGTTACATTAATGGAAATCGAAGTCGAATCTGCACATTCCTTAACATAAGTTCGATGATAGAGGAAAGCCATCTCTATTAATATGTTTTTACATAGAATTTGTAAAAGTATTCCACAAAACTCGCCTATGAAATCGGAGATGTCAAACGTTTTTTTTTTCTCCTTTAATATGTTAAAACGAGTAAGATACTAGTGTATTTGAACGTTATATTGCAGTGGATAGAAAAATCCTTTTCCCTTTATATAATTTAATTAATAAAGGTGGATTACGTCATCACTTATAAAACGGAAGCAATAAGTAATAAAATAAGCCAAATAAACAAGAATTATGATACAACTTGGGTAAAATCGGGTGGGATCTAGTTATTAAAACATTTAAAACATTTGTACAGCTTGTATGTGCATATTATATAACTTACGTCTTACGGAATATAAATACTTGAGTTATTGAAGTTAAAAGGTATACCTAATACATATATTTAAGTATGTACTAAGTTAAATAGCAATAAACTCGTTTGTTAAACAACTTATTTTGCTTTAGATGGTGGCTTTCGATCGAAACAAACTTTGGTAAACAAATTCTCAATTGGAAACTTCGTCTAAGTCCGACGTTGATAGCGTGAAGTTGAGTCTAATTCAGCGTTGTGCAAAGATGACCGATTACCAAACTACTATTATAAGTTCGTAATAAGCTTTGTGATGTAGATAAAGATATACGAGTGTTAGATTAAATAAATAATTGATACTGTCTTTGATGACGACGAATGAATAGTATGAACTAAGACAAAATTTCAACATAATATATTTCTTAAATATATGTACTGACAAACGTTCTAGTTGGTATAGTGGTACGAGTAGTCTTAACATCAGTCGCGGGTTCAATTCCCTCTCAGGGCAGATATTTTTTTCTGGTCTGGCTGTATGTCGGTCTTTTTTCTGGTCTGACTCGGTTTCGCCATATTCCATTCCTTGGAGTTCTCTATAAAGCGCGGTCCAGGTTCTTATGATACACACACACACACACACACACGCACACGCACACGCACACGCACACGCACACGCACACGCATACGCACACGCACACGCACACGCACACGCACACGCACACGCACACGCACACGCACACGCACACGCACACGCACACGCACACGCACACGCACACGCACACGCACACACACACACACACCTGATAAGGATTTTTGCTTAAAGTCACGGATGAAAAAGTCACTGAAATACAAAAACTATATTTATGTATTGAATTAAATAAAAACTTCTAGACTTTTCAAAACTATATCTCTTATAAAAAAATAAATTTTTCGTAATTTGTAAAATATTAATCAAGAAAAAGATATTGATAACATTACTTTTGGTAGTATACAAATAAATATTATTAAATTATATGAAAGATTTCAGAGAAATATTAATAATGTTATCCTTTTTGTTATCTATAGCTAGACTAGCCTTTTTGAAGTTCTTAGTGTTAAAATACTAATTATTTTTTATTTCTATATTTAACGTACTTAATTCCTTTTTAAATATATTCATAAAACCAAAATAAAAATATAAAAAAAAATGTTGTCCTCCAGTGGCAAGTTGAGGCCCAGGCCGCTGGTAGTTAGGGCTACAGGCTGAGGAACCTCCTCATAATGATGATCTCAAGCAAGACTGCCTTTTGTATCCGACCGACCCTTGATCCAACAGTATAGCAAGAATTTCTTAAGGTGTTGGTCGAAATTCTTCACTAATAAGCCATTGACCGACACGACAATAGGAACTATTATTTTTGAGTCCACATTCCACATGACGGTAATTTCGTGGGCAAGTTCCAAATATTTACTTTATTTTTCTTTTTCCGCCTTTACGAGATTATCATCATGTGGAACTGTAATGGCAACAATAATTGCTTGGCGCGCTGATCGGTCTACGATCACTATATCAGGTTTATTGGCTGCTATAAACCTGTCAGTGACAATAGACCGATCCCAGTAGAGCTAAGCATGACCATTTTCAAGAAATGGCGTTGGGTTGTACCTATAGTAAGTTAACTCATTTTCCACGAGGCCGTACCGAAGTGCAAAATGTTGGTGGATAATCCTAGTTACTTGGTTATTTCTGTGCAAATACTCACCGACAGCAAGACGACTACACCCAGATACAACATGTCTTATGGATTCTCCTGAGTGATGACACGCCCGACGCTCGGCATAATATGTCGGGAGTTCCGTATTTCATGATATGTTTCCGGTAGTTACTCGTCTTAATAACTTTATGTATTTGCACAGACAAAACGCTATTATTAATACTACCAAAATTATTAGCGTATTTATGTGTAGCTGAAATTCTCCTCTTTTATGTTCAATCAGACAATACAATTTTTGCTTTGACATTTACTAGTCCTTAAAACTGAGCTATTTATTTTGTTTAATCTATAAACTTGAACGCGCCTTCAATTATTGCATTTGGCACAAAAGTGTTCACTGAATCAAACATTGTTCTTATGTTATTTGTTTTTCTTTATCTAAACAAGAGTAGTAATTAACTGAAGTTTTATTGTAGTGGTTTCTGTTCTCTCCTTTTAATTTAGTTTCGAAAAGTTCTTTAAGAAGAATACATTATTAGAAAATAAAAATAGATCGCATTAAATTAAGTAATTTTATCGTTTTCGATGAAAATAGTAAGAGGGTTTCGCAATATCTTTTTTTCTAATAATAAAACATTTAGTTAAGAAACGTGTATATTGTAGGCTATGTAGATGTTTGTAATAGTTACTACATTATAGAAGTTTTTCTTGATTATGTACCTACTTAATACAAGTGTCTAAAGTACATTATTCTTTCTGTTAGACAGTGTGCTATTAAAAGTATACGCAATAAAACCAATCGTAATATGAAATATAAAAATTGTACTATATATATACACATGTAATCAGTGTCAGTGTTTTATATAACATCATATTTTGGGCAGTTTTATGTTGATCATAACGAACCGATTGTTGTCTTTATATGTGCGTAAAATCTGTTATTTCGCTTATGACTTAAGAGGATAAATCAAAAGTTCTATTCTATATTATTTAAACAGATTCTGGCGTAACGGAATAATAGCACGTTTGTACTTAATATAAAGCCAATAGTTGAGGTCACAATACCATAGTTGTACATAGTTGAGCACGATTTCTACTAGATTTGTTTCCCAGCCCAATGCTACAAAGTAAGTTTTGGCTTGTTGCCAAACGTCGCTCCGTCATTTTCGCGCCCTAATTTTTTTTAATCCAAAATTATGTGACCTGTGTCGTATCGAGAACAGATATCTTAAATGTCATTTTGTGAAGGTCATTCTTTTGTTTGATATCACTTTCAATTTAGAAAATATTTATTGAGTTTTTTTTAAAGAAATAAAATTCGTAAAATCAGAACTCCATATGATAGATGTCGCGAGTTCAGTCTTTGATGCTAGTTTTTACTAATACTTATTGAAATAATAGTTTGTATACTGTTTCTGAGTACCTATTGTATATATGAACCTACTTTAATATTTACACAAATAACTTTTATAAAATTTATAGCTATATATACTTTTGTGCCATTAAGCACCCCATCAAGCTACTTTAAAAAAATGTCATTCAATCAATAGCAATCAAATAAAAGGGTGTCACATAAATTGGGTCTGGGTGATGTGTTCAATCATTTAACACTGGATACTCTCGTACAAAGAGATTTTTGAATAAACGAACCAAATTCAATATTCTGCAATAGCTGCCACGTGAAATTGAAATGAAGGCTTTTAATACTTTTTTATCTCTTTCATTTTTGATAGTTTCTCTTTTATATTTGTCTGCGAGATATTTTCAACGTTTGCTAATAATATATTTTTTTATATTCATACATTTTTTTTCTTACATTCAAAATAATAATCTAAATATCTCAATATATATTTTTTGTATCATCAGTACCTACACATTCACATATAGGTACACACATATGTAACATTCCGTAAAGGTTCCAGAGCTAGAGAAAAGCGTCTTTTATTATTAAGACGACATTATCTGCTCATATGAGCAAATTATCGATTAATATTATTTACAGTGCTTTAAAGTTTGCATTAAAAGAACTATACAAGGAGTTTCTCGTTAATTCTTAGACATTTTTATGTACAAAAAATTTTTTTGAAAGTTTCAGATGAGATAAGAAAAAGACTAGGAGAAAGAAGAAGGAAAGTCGGTCAGCGATAAAATAGGGCAGAAAAGTAAGTATAAGAAATATCGTTTTTATATAAGATATTGTAATAAAAGTTAATCAGACAATATCCCGATAAAATATGAATTATACATCGATTGTATAGAATCTTTGTGTTCGTTATACTTTTGTTTCTTTTCTACTTTTGTTATTATTACAACTGTAATCGTAACATTTTCATTAAATCTACTTCTAAAAGTCTAACACAGCGCAGAACCTTACTTGGTGTATATAGAAAAAAAAATCCCTAAGGTGTTCATTATTTTAAAAACTGATTTATTCGGGAGGCTGGAAGTCATCAAACTTGCTCGTCAGATGATATATAATGACCCTAGAGATCAGCTTATAATTGTGGCTTAGAAGCGAAATGCGACTGGAAGTCTTTGACAAGGTGTTATCGCCCTTCTTGAAGAAGAGTACCACCATGATTCTGTTCCAGGCCTCCAGCCGTACACCCTCAATCAATACGGTATTTAAGAGCTTCTGAAAGACTTAGTATCAGTATGGTGAGTTTAGTATTATTAGATTTTGTTAATTAACTTTTATTGTTTACAAAGTTAACGTATTAAATTAAGGTCAGCTTATCTTTAGCTACTCTGTCTTCAGTTTCAATCTGTCAGTTATTGAGTCACGAAATCAGAATTCGTTGTATTACTTGATTTTTGTTTATATATATGCCCGAAAACATAAGCATAATATCATCTCACAACTGCGAAATCTTTCTAATGTAATAATAAAAATAAAAAACAAAACTTTATTATTCAAGTGTTTATACCTGTTTTTTGTTTGTCTCGCATTGAATATATTCTATAAAAATAGGTTAGGCGGGACATTGGTAATACGATGTTTTATTCATGTTATTAGTAAAATGTTTTTATATTTTCCTGCATAGTTTTTATAATCATTACTAGAAAAGCGACAAATAAAATCTCTTATTAGAGTTTTGTGTTCCTTAATATTGCTGCCGTAATTTACAACAATATACAAACAATGTTTGTTTATTTGAACGATTATTACATTAGTCCACCTGCACATATCATATAATAGTTTTAGCCCGCGGCTTCGCTCGCGTTAAGAAGTATTATTGTTAATTAGTTATCGTTTTTGCGGCTTCATTTTTTTTTCATTTCATTTAAATTTTATCCCCTTAGGAGTGGAATTTATCAAAATTCTTTCTTAGGTGATGTCTACGTTATAGTAGCTTTATGTATGCAAAGTCTCAGCCCGATCGATTTAAAATTGATGTTTGTGGATGATGATGGATGTCAAAGTTTCATACAAACTTTCTTCCCCTATTGTATCCCTTTGGGGGTAGAATTGATCAAAATCTTTTCTTAGCGGATGGCTACGTCATAACATATACCTGCATGTCAAATTTCAGCCCAATCCGTCCAGTGGTTTGGGCTGTGCGTTGATAAATCACTATGTCAGACAGTCAGTCACCTTTGAGTTATATGTATTTAGATACAAATCAGAATGTTATTCGAAAATTACAATAACACCATTCTGATGCTCTTATGGCATTATTGATTTAATGTATATCAAAATCGTCAGAAAAATACTTTTTTATAACACGACTAGCTGTCCCTGCGACTTCGTTAGCGCGTGCGTAGATTCAAGTTCAAATTAAATTCAAATCAAATTTTATTAGGAACAACAACTACAATAACGAGTTCGAATATGTTATATTAGATAATATACCTATTTTGTACTTAAATATAATATTAAAGTATTTTTACTTAAAACCGAAATATAATTTATAGACAAATAAAACAATTATTTTTTTAAAACGTTCAAAATTTAATTTCAATGAAAAAATAAGTGAGAATTCGTAGTATAAAAGTATTTTTGAAGATAAATTTGGTTTTCACTATATTAGATAAGAAGGTAAAAAGAAACTTATTCAGGATGACATGACAGCAAACTGCAAACAAATGTCAAACACATTCGTTCTTTTTAAACTCAAAAGTGCTTTGGTGTTTTTTCCGATTTTTCTCGATTTCAAAAGATGACTTGGCTTGTTTTTACGGTTTCCGATTCTATTTTGTTTTGGCATCGTGTTGTTTTTCTCCGACGATCACTTGATAATGAAGATGGGATATCAAGTGAATCATTATTGTATTATTATACATAGTAAAAGAAGAAAAATAAGTGATAAAATTGTTTGAAATTAGGATGTTTTTATCTTGGGACAATAAATCTACGGCAGATAAAAAAAAAACTTTGGATATTTTTTTTCATATTTTTTGCAATTGTAATACCCAAGCTATACTTACCAAGTTATACATTCTCCAATGTCTTATAGATATGTTAGTACCTGGACGACCGAGCCTTGCTCGGTTAAATTATATACTGATTAGGCATGAGACCGATATATCAAAACGTAACTAATATCGGTTACGCGTACCCATATCATATCATATCGATAAACCAAAACGCATAACCGTTTTCACATAACCAACGAAAACTTGAGCGCGAACACGAAACCGAAACTAAAAACTAAAAACCGAAGAACGGTGACGGGCGCGCAAACGCTAAGAGCGGCGCGACAGCTAAAACCATATTATCTGCATATAACGGTAACTTCATACTGAATAAAAGAGATGAGGCGAATATGGTTTTCTGTGTTCAACTGTATACATCGCAAACTATAACTACAAGTTTAAGCAATAAAGTCAAGTCTTTACTCTTTTATGGTTATGATTATGTATTTAGTTTCCGTAATAAAATAGTGTGTGTATTTAAGAAAAAGTTTGTGAAACGAATCATTTTTAGTTTTATTGAAGTATGCCTTTTAATAATTATTATATTAAAATATTAAAAATTATAATAATACTATAATATTATTATAATATTTAATATTTTATAACCATAAGACGTAGTTTTTCAAAACATTTGATATTAAACTTGTTATAGTTTATATTTAAACTGTTTTTACCCGACTGCGACAGAAGAAGGGTTATGTTTTTCGAGTGTATGTATGTATGTATGTGTGTATGTCTGTATGTCTGTATGTATGTCTGTATGTCTGTATGTCTGTATGTATGTATGTGTGTATGTATGTATGTGTGTATGTATGTATGTATGTCCATTTCTTTGGCACGCCCTGCAGCCCAAACGGCTGGACGGTTTTTAACATATGAGGTGTCGTTGGATTTGTCTAAATTTTAGTAGTGACATAGGCTATATAAATTTTCAAAATGGCGAACGCAAATGGCGGAATGAGGGGGGGGGGGGAGTTGAATTTTTTTTCTTACTGTAGCAATATGGGTATCAAATGAAAGCTAGTAAATTGTTTTATTCTTTTTAGTTTATAATAAGAGTATTTTACGCAGTCGGGTTTTTTGATTTTTTTAATTAAGCATACTTGTAACCTTTGTGTTCAACCGTTTGTTTCGGTTTGTGTTTACGTTACGCACCTGATATTACTCTGATATCGATATCTGAAAACGGTTTTCAATATCGATATGGAAACTTAATATCGGCTACGTAGCCGTTTGATCTAAAAACCGAAAACGCCCATGTCTAATACTGATATATTACATACTGATGAAACATAAATAATATTTTCGATCTTACCGACATAATAGTAAAATAATAGGAAGTGGTTATTTAAAAAAAATAAAAAGAGCTCTGAATAATAGTTTTTCTCACAAAAAGAGAAACTTGAAAAAAAAAGGAAAAAAAATGGTCTGTAGACACCTGGATTCGAACCCGGGTTTTCTGATTTCGAATCCGCCCGATTCCCATCCGAGCTATTAATACTTAAAAAAAAAAAAACTTTTAAACTTTAAACTCTATACCCGATATTAAAGTTAGTCTATGGCAAGAAGGCATTGACACAAACACAACCTTTGCGCCTGATCAGTAGTTTTTGCGTGAAAGCCGGACAACAGACAGAGAGACAAAAGTTTCAATAAGACATTCAGATTTTCAAAATAAATTATAGCCTATATGTTGCCGAGAATTAATAACTATATAACAAAATAAGTTTCATCAAAATCCGTCCAGTAGTTTTTGCGTGAAAGCCGGATAACAGACAGACAAAAATTTTAAAATATTTTGTTTTGGCTTATGTTACTTGTATGAAGACCACTAGGGGTACAGAATTAAACTCTTCTACAGTTTTATTATATAGAAGATAGATTATAATGACATGTATGATATGCATCTATATATGACTCGATTGTAATGGCAAAATAGGCGTCTTGATGCAAATCTGATGAGCTAACCCTAATCTTGAATGAAAACTGATGTGTGCACACTAATTGATATTACGATTTAATAATCGTGAAAATTATTCCGGTTTCAACCACCATTTACTGCAAAAATTATTATAATCAAAAATTAAACATGTGTTCTTAACAAATAAATGTCTCAAATAATGTATGCAAATTTTTAGTTAGACAAAATGTAGGTTATCCTTCGATCGTCAATTTTAGTGTGGGAGCAAATAGAGTTAAGGCAGTCTGAGGGAAATTTTCGTTCGTTAGTGAGTTCAGAATTTGACATAATTAGTATCAATTTTTCAATCAATACGTTTTTGATAAAAATTGAAAGGCATAGGCTTAAAAATTTCTTTAGAGCTTAGGGTTAAGGGACAAGAATTTTTGATATTATTTCCTACAATTTCATAAATAGTTTAATGATTATTTTGAATGGCCTATTTATCTAAGATTTTTTACGCTATCAATAAAATTGTAACAAATCTGAGAACTTATGACGTATATTAGTACATTAACACATTGTAAATGATAAAATCAATATGTATAAAATGATTATAGTAATCACGTCGATATTTAGTGAAAATGTGCATTATATTCCACTGATGTCTATATGGACTGACATGTGTTGGATAGTAATTAAAATTATGACATTAATCCTACCATTATTAGTCGTTTGTGGAAATAGCCACAAAACGCAATAACCACAGTTTTCCGTAACTAATTTATGAAATGTTCGTATACTGGTAGATGCAATATTATTAACACGTGACATATTAGAAATGCCGAAAGGTCAGGTCACATATTAATCAAAGCGCTAGTTGAAAATGACAAATTAAAGTTAAAATTTGACATTTATTTAATGTTATTTAATGGCAACGACATGGACTGTGTAATGTTGTAGATGAGAACACTATTAATAGACAATTTTCAATGTATGTATGCGAGACCAATAAAGCCAACTGAAATTTTTTATATTATATATTATACAATTAATTCTCTTATACCTAAAATTCGTTTGCTAATATGTGATCGTTCTGGTGTAGTAGTGCGAGTAGTTGTCTCAAACCGCGCGCCGGCGTAACGGGTTCGATTCCCGCTCGAGACTTGTATTTGTACAAATATTTGTTTCCGGTCTGGGTGTATGTCCTTGTGGGTCTCCCCATCGTGCCTAGGAGAGCACGTAAATCCATCGGTCCCGGTTATAGATACCTGATAACGATCGTTACTCATGATAGAGAAATTATCCGCCAACCCGTAGTGGACTAGCGTGGTGGATTAAGCTCCAACCCTTCTTCTAGTGGGTAGTTTACAGGCTGATATAGTACTATGGTGAATAAGCAATTAATTTCAAATTTAATATAAAACATGTTGTGTTTTTTTAATTAACAGGAGTGACGACGATAGTGAGTATTGCGTTTCTTATTTCTTTACAAATAATAGACCAAGACCAATAGACCAAGCAAAAGGCCAATAAGTCAATAGGAACAAATAGCACAAATCTTCGGCTTACTCGACCTAACTTTTACGCTCAGTTTAAACTTTTAAATGAAAAAAATGTAATAAATGGAATTTGCATGCAATATTAATAATTATATCCTCACTGATTGACAGGCAATGGATAATGTAATCCATTAGATTGTAAATGTCAATCAGTTAGAGTAGGCATATCATAATCTGGTATTATATTATACTGTTCTCTTATATTTACGCGAATGTTAAAAGTCTACACTGGATTTTATCACGTTTATTTAAAAACTTTACAGTTTAAAGACTTTACATATTATTAGATATTATAATATATAATAATTATTAATAATAAATATTAAAAATTATTAATAATTATTCGGACACCAACCGCCTCGGTCCCCGAGACCATGGACGCTGTGAAGGGTCCGAAACGTTGGGAAATAATATTAAAAATCGTTAAACTGTATTTTTTTTAAATAAACGCAATAAAATTCGGTGTAGACTTTTAATTAAATGGTATTATATTGTTTTCTGTTATTGTGTGCATAATTTTAAACGATTGAACGTTAAGTGCTTAGTTATAATTTTAAATAAAATCAATGATATGTTACCGACGATTGGTAGAGGCAAAGGTCAAGAGTATTGAATTTTTAAAAGCTCCTTGAAACATGCCGTTCGCTGTTAAAAATGCATGTTAGAGGCTCAAGTTGTTTAAAATATATTAATTTTTAAATAATTTTTATAACATACATAATTTGTTATAATATACATAAATCACATTTTGACCAGTATTTTATGCAAAGAATATGGAAATTATGTTTCTCATTTTTGGGTGTCTCTGTTTTCGTCAATAAATTACGAACAAATTTTTTATTTGGTGGTTTTGCATTAAGAATAGCTCCTAAAAATAGTAATTTTTATTATACCTCCTCGTACTTTAAATACAGTATTATATCTTTATTATACATTTGGTGCATTTTGTGATATTTAACACAAATGACGAATTAACGCGAAGGTCACAGACATTGTATGTTATGTTAACGGAAGCGGACTTTATTGATTATACCCGGTAATAATAATAATAAAAAAATTATCTAGTCTTTTTGATTGGTTTGTTTCCGAATCTCGGACAGGATTGTACGTTTATTTTTTATTTGTTTACATGTTTGTTTTGTAAAGGTTTCTTTATCTTATATTACTTCCTATGCAGACTGAAAAAATGTAACTTCTTCTTACAGACTAAACAAATTGTAACGGCTTCCAATTTTAAGAGTAATGTTTTTTTTTTGTTTTTTGTTGGGATTTATATATGGAAATTGATTACAAAAATCTGCTATTCTGTGTGGACCTGTATGGCGGATTAAATTTCAATCATTCTACCCAATATGAAAAAGAGAACTTTGCTTAGGATTGAGATATTTACAGTAAAGATATTTTTAAAGTTAGCTTTTTAGCAAATATTATATAATCAAAGCCCTATAGTAAACGGTCATACTATTTACCTAAAATCTTTTATTTTCGAATTCGCAATTGTGCTTTTTGTTCGAAGGTTGCAAAGAGCAGATAATGAGATCCGATTTCTTTGTTAGTAACAATCCATTCAGAATAAAAATAAAAAAAATTACTAATATTATTTAGTGAATATTTTCATACATTACCGATTATGCCTCATTTCTTATATCCAGCAGGATATAAGTCATCTTGTGTACGCTCGTGCACCTAGCAAGGCCCTCCATGAAAGAAGATGGCAGGACTACCACCTTACCTACTTCAGAAAGTTGGTAATCTGTTCTTGCCTTTCCTTAGTTTTTTTCTGGTTATTGCGTATATAATTCAGTCACTCTGTTTTAATTTTTGGATACATATCGACCAGAAATTGATTTAATAGATTCATTAATCTATAGTTGTGAAAATTAGCATCAGATACTGTTTTTCTAAGAGACTCTTTTTTTATTAGATCGAGCTGCCCGATTAACTTCGGGATGATTATGAGAATAGTTTTTTGCTGCAGCTTTTGTTTTCTACGAAATTGCCTGTGAATCTCTTTCTGCGTTTTTTACCTTTCTTACTGGAAAACTTCTTTTGAACACCAGATTCTTCAGAATAATCCGTATCTATTTATATTAAGTTGTGACTCAATTGCAGAAAAAGATAAATTTATTTCAGCATTTTTCGAGGTAGAGGTCAAGACCTCTGACCTGATGATCAAGATCATATCTACTAATTCGGGAGCAGATTACGGCAACTCAGCCTTGTAAAGGCTCAAAGTTGTCTCAGTCGCTATTGCATCAATTTTCAGTAAATCAACAGGAATCAACACGTCAAAATATCTTTCAATAAATGAATTATTTTTATCCCTTGTATTCGCTTCCCAAATGTTGTAATATGTCTGCAACCTTAAAATAGTTGGAATTCAAATGAAAATATTTTTTTTGCTGATTTGAGTTCGCAGGTTTTGCCATAAGTATGCAACATACCCATATCGGCTAGGTAAAGGCGTTTCGGACAATAAGAAGTCTCAGATCAGTGCATTGTAAAACACCTAAATTTTGGTCAATCGTTAGTCACGTGGCTTACTATATAACCTCAAACTTGACCGACCATTGAAATATTGCCATAAAACACATAAGTCAGAGAAAAAATAAACAAGCCCCTTCGCTAAGTATTTGTAGCATACTGTATCGGATTTGTAATCCTTCGACTGTTATTTACCATTTTTGAAACAAACATAAGTTTAATCAACGAACTAGAATAAATTTTTTTTTACTAAGTAATTGAAATGAAACTTTAGCACAAGTAGCACAATAGCACAAAGAATCAAAAACTTTCTTATCAAATCGCGAAGGCCCTTAGACTTCCTTAATACAGCTTTGTCACAAAATCCGTTCTTAGCGGATGTCTAGTAACTATCAACTATCCCGTTAAATTTCATTTGCTTCTCTGCCAAATTTCAAGTTTGTTGCCCAAAAAATGAAAGACTTTCATACAAACTTACGAAAGCCCTTAGACCTCCTTAATCCGGCATTGTCGCAAAATCCGTTCTTAACGAACGTCTGCTAACTATTAACTACCCGCCTTCCAAAGAAATTTGTAGCACAAAAAATGAAGGACACGTCAAGTGGTTTTCGATATTTCGTTATGAGTGAGTGACTACCTTTTGCTTTTATATATTTAGATAGATATCACTAAACATATGAAGTTATTACAGCTATTGAATGACATGACATTGTGATTTTAGTACATCGCGTTTGTTCAGGTGTATCAAATTATCTAATGTTTTCGATAAATGTTATTTGCAATAAGATTTTTGTGTATCTACCGTTCTAGTTTTAATTCTCAATTCACTGGTTTTGTGTGAGCAAAACTACTGAACTGTGAAAAACCTTGGTTAAAAATATATATTTATCTTTAAAATAAAACCTTTTAAAATTTCTCAATAAAGCTATGACTAAATATACAAGTATTTTCATTTTAAATACACAAAAGAACATAATAGTACAAAACCCGAGTAGTCGCAGTCATCGCGTACGAAAGGATGATATCAGCGGAAAAGATGAAAGATGGAATCCTATATTAACTTTATTCAAAACCGAGTAGGATTACAGATAAGAAAACATAAGGAATGGGGACACTCTTGAAGGACCTATATATATCTTCTTCTTCTTCTTTTCAGCCCTTGGTAGTCCACTGCTGGATATGGGCCTCCCCTAATCGACGCCACTCCACCCGGTACAAAACTATAAATAAGAGTTTTTTTTTGAATGAAAAGAAAAAAAATCATAAATATATGCAATGAAACTGTAGTTAAAGATTCGCATTGGAATAACAAATTTTTTCATGCTTTATGATAGACGTTTCGCTAACTGATTTAATGTCTATTTTGAACTGTACTTTCAGATTTACATAAAATAATTACCGGATAAATATTTTGATACAAAATTTTCCGATAATAATATAAAACTGAAGAACGATCTGGTGTAGCGATGCGAAAACTTCATTAACGTTAACGGTCGCTGGTTCGACTCTAGCTCGGTACGGCTAACTGCATTAATATATTTTTTTACTTGTAGTCTGGTTCTAGTGGGTCTCACCGGCGTACCTAGGTGAACTAGAATGTTGTCCTAGTAAGTCTTGATTGTTTTTATAAACCCCTAAAACGATCGTTTTTCTTAGTAGATAAATTATATTCCAACCCGCAGTGGAGGAGTGCGACAGATTAAACTCTACCCCTATCCCACATGGAGAAGAGGTCTTTGCGCAGCAGTCGATCATTTATCAGAGAAAAAAATTGTTTGTCTGTAAAGTCGGTTTACGGACGACTATTTTTCGTGATAACGTCATAAGAAAACATTAATAAAAAAATTGCATACTTTTATGAATTGAATTAATATTACTGAGTTTTCATTATTTTGTATAATACAAAGAATGATTTAATTAAATTAATTTTTTATTTTCGATAAATTAACATTTATTTGCACTTGTTAATTCAAATATTTTATCACTTAAATTATACAGATTAATTACAAGTAACAATGTCCTATTAACAATTTATTTACAACTTATATAATTTATAATTAAAAAACAAATTTAACAAATTTATATTTGTGATATTTAAGATCCTCCAATCTGCGTTATTGTTTTTCATTCACACGCCGAATACTTAGGCCGATCGTGCCTCTCTATCGCTTATTCCGCGCTCTCGCTCGCGAAACGTGACAATAGTTCGTGCGTGCAGCCGGCATTCATCGATTTACAAGACGTTATCACGTCAAAAACGTAGATAACGTTTGCAAATTTTGATAATTTTTTAATGTAGCCCTGTTGAAACAACATACAAATAAAAATAAAAATATAGTCGTTATAGTCTAAAATATGCAATTACATATTTATGCGTATTTAGTCAAAACTTTAGTGATGTTTTTTTATTAAGGGCAAAACTGGACGTAACCGAAACCGAACCTTCGGTCGTATATTAAATACTAAGCGCAAGAGCGTATATTTTTTTATCACCTTTTTACGTCAACGAAATAAAATATACATAGGTACCTATAGATATAAAAAAGTTATTAAAAAATATGTTTGTGATAAAATTGATTTATTTAAAAAAAATCTATTGATATTATTTTGTGGTAAGAAATACTAGAACAAAATACAGTTATTTTAAAATATAACAAAGAAAACGTCGAAAACGATGAGGTATAGACAAACAGGAGTAATAACAAAATGTTAGGTTTTTGGCAAAGTAAATGGTACGAAAATCAATTCAGTGGCCGAAAGGATTGCAATCGTGGATAGAAGTAATCTTCATTAGTTGATTCCAGGTATTAGGATTATAATATAAAATATTATGTTCAGTTTAATCTGAGCATCTGGAGCGGACGTTTTAAATCTTTGCAAAGCTCGTAACTTTCAACCCAATGATTCCGTAAAATATGCGCATACCATTTCTTCTTTTACATTGAGGCTAAGATTATAATAATTTATATATTACATTTTCATTCATATTAGTTATAAAATTTTACAGCTGTAAAGCTCAGCTGTGCCTTTAAATGTCCCACTGTTGGCTAATAACTTCCTCTATATTTAGAAGGCTTGTAGCTTTATTCACCACGTTTTTTTTACTGCGCGTTGACTGACAATTTAGTTGCTATAAGTAACGATCGTTATCAGATGTTCGTTATATTAACCAGGACCGACAGCATTACACGATTTTGTAGACAAAAGAGACCCAAAAGATCGGATATTTGCTAAGTGCTTTCAGTAGGAATCCAAGATGCGACCATTGGCGTTAGTGGATTTTTCATCACTGAATCACGACGAATATTCTTTGCTATGCAATGGGTTATTGCAGGTAGACGTTTCGCTAACTGATTTAATGTCTTTTTTGAACCGTACTTTCAGATTTACATGAAATAATTACAGGATAAATATTTTGAAACAAAATTTGCCGATAATAATATAAAACTTAAGGAACGATCTGGTGTAGTGGTGCGAAAACTTCATTAACGTTAACGGTCGCTGGTTCGACTCTAGCTCTCACCGCGATGCTCAGCGGCGACGAGTCCTGGAAGGCGATCGTCTCCTTCTGCGAGACAGTAATGACCCAGAAGGAGGCCGACGAGCGGGTGAGAGAGGAGGCCGCTCACGTGGGATTATTTACTACAGCATAATAAAAACGCAGAATTTTTAAATACAAGAATTGCGGACTTCTTTTTTAGCAGCGGGAAAGGATAACCTTCACTTAAATATTTAATATAGAAAGATAAACCTGAACAACTTGGTCCTAACATTCAGATTTAATTTTAAAAGTTTCAAAGGAAAATAAATTATAAGACGATGAAGTTAAAAATATAATTCTGTATCGCCTGAATAAAAATGTTATTGCTTCTTCAGTAAATACTTATAATAAAACTATTCTTCACTTTAATTTAAAAAAAAAGGTAGTAACTCTATAATCGATTATACTGAAGCCAAAAATATATAATTTTTCATTTTATTATTATCTTAAAAGCTACTAAATAATTTTAAACGAAAATGGGCACGATTTGAGTTCATACTACGAGTACGAGGCACTGGGTACTTCTTATCCCTGAATTGGACACCGTTCCTTTGGGAGAAAGGATGAAACTCAAAATGTGTACTCAATTATAATTTATAAACGCGTTGTCCGATTTCATTTATTATTTTTTATTAGAAAAGATATATTTTAAATATCTTCCGATAAATATTACAAGGTTTTTGTTTTGACAGTTCAGAAATTACAGACGTCATAACCCTCGTTGATAGGTCAAAATAACTTGAAACTCGGAATGTACAGAAATATTTGAGCATAAGGCTCATGTTAGGTACGTATTTTATTTTATAGGATAATGAAAACGATGACAATCGCGAACGAGTTGCGGGTAAAGCTAGTATGAAAAAAATGATTAATTTTTATTTGAAGTAAAAAAAAAGGCTAGGCTTAGGATACTAAGCACTTTCTATTTCTTCACTTGTATAAAGCTGATAAGTTATTTATTAATAACAAAAAAGATAATTATATTTGACATTCGTATTTCGGTATAATCAAACAGGTATTAAAATTATACTCGTAAATATTTCTTAAAATATTACATATATTTACAGTACGTGTTTATTATTAAATATAACTATAATAACAAGGACCGACAGCTTAGTGTGCTCCCTGAAGCAAATATTATGAGTATATACTTGGATAATACATGGACTGGAACAAACAACTGTATGGCGAATAAAAATGTTAGTCTCGACGCTATTTGAACTCGCAATTCTTGTGATAAATAGCTGTAGCACTAAAACTATATTATTTATATTAAATATTAACAAACTTATTACTTTGTCGAATTGCATACCCTGTTTTTATTTATGTTTTTGATTTCAACATACATGAACAATCTTTCTATAATAATGTTATTACCCGGATCATTGTGAATAGCATTCATTCCTAAATGGATTAATAACAGTGGTTCGAAGGCTTGAAACCTTTCAAACGACAACTTGTCAGTTTATTTTGGGAATCTTGCCTTCACCTTTAAACTGCGTAGGTTGATTGTTTAAAATAATAATTGGAAAGGAGATTTTCCAGTCAAATAATGATAATTATTATTACTTCAAGAATTACGAAGAAAAGTACATAGTTGAAAACCAGATATCGGTGAAATTTAACCGATATCACAATTAGGTAATTACTTAATGTGGTTATTGTTTATGAAGTTTTAGATTTAATTGTTTGGTTACCTTTTTTACTAGGTGAAGTGCAACTGCTTGCCTTCACTTTTAAACTGCGTAGGTTGATTTTTGAAGTAATTTAGAAGGAGATTTTTCAGCAAAATAATGTTAATTATTGTTGTTATTTCACGTAATACGATGAAAAATACATATTGGAAAACCAGATATCGGTGAACTTTAATCGATATCATAATTAGGTGATTATACTTAATGTGGTTATCGTTATAAAGTTTTAGTTTTAATTGTTTGATTACCTTTTTTGCCAGGTGAAGTGCAGTTACTCTTGTTTGATGGCGATTTAGCTTCGGCAGCTGCCATTTTTTCTTTCTCGGACGACATGCTCACGCGCAAAATCCCAACAACATCCAAGTTTACGCAACGATACTGCCGCTTTTCATTACTGTTTTATTTAAAAATATATGTTATCACTCTCACCGACCACTCCCATCGACCGTGTACAGTATTTTGGAAGATAATGAGCGATTTTTTGGTGATTCTATGAACAATTATATTAGTGAGTAACCAAATTTTTATTTACACGAACAATGCTATAAAAACAAGTTATATATTGTATGAGAATGCTTAAAGTAGCCGTCAAGTAGGTAACTAATAAATAAAAAGTATATTTTTAAATTGTGGTATCGTAAGCGTTTTTTTTTCTTTTATAAAATGTTACAGACTTCTTATTTATGAATTATTTTATTATGTAATAGACTTAATACTTATGTGTGACATATTTAATTTTTGTAATAAGTTATTTCAAAAAGAAAGGAACCCAAAAATACGTTTTGAATACTGATTAAGAGAAATAGAAGTAAAATAAAACAGCACTATTGTGAAACAGGTGCTTAAAACACTAGAAAATGTATTATTGCTTTAAAAGATTAGGAAATATATTTGTATTTCAACTGCTGTATTTACTACAATACAATTTAATCGAATAAGTAATATTTTCTTAATTTATTCGCCAATATTTAAAAGATAGTATCAAAAATAATAATATTATATAATATTATATAATAATAATATCCGTAATCGGTATATATAGATTTCGTTTCTCGTGATCTTAAAATATAGTGTCCATGTCAATATTTAGTCTTGATATTCTTAGCATAACTTTTATAAACTCTCACTTTCAAATACGATAATATATAATAGTGACTATATAATTATAAATTGTTTAATTCATATTTATAAATTGTTATATTTTAATCGAAGAGAAACTTAGATATTAATTTTGAAATGCTTGATTATGACACATTGAAGATACAATAAAGCGAATAATTAATGGTCGTCGCTAAAATAAAGATATTGTAAATAATGATAAAATAATGATGATAGAATAATTAGTTTAATTTTTTTAATACATAATTTAAAACTTATAGAGATTTATTATTTTAATATATATTTTAAGTAACTTTAATTTTATTTTAATATTAATAAAAGACGAAGAGAATATAGTATTTTTGTTTGTATGAAAAGTGATTAACCCTATTATGAGTATTTTATCATAACATAAATCTAAATAATACTTACAAAAATAAATTGTTTACTATTACAGTTTTATGAGCAAAATACTACAGTATCATAATAATAATAATAGTAGTATTTGTTATTTTAAGTAACTTTTACAGATTAAAGTATAGCGCCGAAACCGTTGCGGTCTCTTTGTTCAAGTTAGGCGTATTTTATGTAAAATTTGAAACGGGTCACTTCTGAGGGTTTGCTACGCTGAACCAGATAGTAGATATATGTCAATCAAGACCAAATTATGGCATTATCTTATTATATATATTTTTAAAAAACATTAATTTTTAACAAAAAATGATTCTGATAAATTAGTTAGCATTTGATTTGTAGAATACTTATTATGTAGGAAAAATAAAAGGTTTTTACTATAGTTCAAGTGTATCTAATAATATATATGTGATATTAATCGGCTTTTTTGAGAAAATGAAGAAAAACAATGTTGTTGTGAATAGTTTAATGAATACAGAGTGAGAGATGAAGTTAAAAGCAAACAGTTTACAATGAATATGAAATTTTAATAAATATGACAGAAGTTTTAATCTATTTTATTTGTCAGAAGGCGCGAAAGCTCGTATTTTCTTTGGCTATGTGTGAGTAACGGCACAAGTTACGGAGATAATAAAAAAAAAAAAATTGACAAGTGAAATAAAGTTCACACGTAGATATATTTTGAAATAGTTGAAATTAGTTTAAATGTTCATTACATTTGCAATTTTTACGCAAAACTGGTTTCGAAAATGTCACGCCACTCAGCACATAACCTGTCAATACGCACGAAATTCGTTACGTAAGCGAGCACGACTAACTGCACCTGCACGGGGCACAGCCGAGGGAGGGTAGCGGTCGGCGCGCGGGCGAGCGTCGCGGGTGCTCGGACGCGTCGTGCGGGGCGCGATGAGCGCGCGGTGGTGGCGCGGGCAACCGGCTCGCCGAGCTCTCCCGGGCGGGATCGATGCGGGCGTCGGGCGGCGGCGGAGTGCTGCACCGGGAGGCTGCGCCGGCCCCCGCTCTGCCCCGTCCCCCGCTCTGCTCCGGCCCCTGGCTCCGCGCACGCGCACCCAGCTCGGCCTGCCGCCCGCCCGACGCCGCTGGACAGGACCGACGTTTCAATTCCCTCTCCACTGATTTACGATACTCTCGCTTAGCTCTGTTCTTATTTTTATCGTTGTAGGCGCGCGATTATTTAATACGTCTACGCCCTATACAAATAGATTTGTGCGGCGAACAACAAATAGTTGAAAAGGCTTGTCAAATACTTTTAAAGGTATACTGTTGTAAAATAATAATACATACACGCATTATATGGAGGTTATCTTAGAAAAGATAAAAAACATGTACATTTAATAGAAAAATCAAACAGTTTTACATGACACATGTTTTAAGTCGGTAAACGTTTGTGTCTTTTTCAATGAAGTACTAAGGTAATTTATTTGTTTTTGTTTATATGTCTATGAAAATAGTTGTACATAGTTTTATACAAACGTAACGAGGTCTGCGGTAACAAATACCACTTTCTCTGAAGAATAGTGCCAAATGACAATTCTCACGATGCGAGCCACAGCGACGAGTCTGTCTGGCTGTTTCAAGGGCTTTGATATTGTCCACGACAAGGGCTGCCTGAGGTTGACATGCAATTAATTCCTATCTCTAGAAAATATAAATTATTGTTTGTTGTATAAAAAACTTACTACAATTTTTCATTGGAATGAAAAGTTTAACTACGGCTGGATATTCCAGTTATTATCCGACTGCGACAGAAGGAGGGTTATTTATATTTTTATACTCAAGTAAAGTGATATATAAATAACTTATCTTTTACTGTATTCGTACATGTTATAATACTATAACTATATTCGTAATTTGCATACTACTTATAATAATAAATATTCATTTTAATATTATATATCTACTTATAATAATATAAATCAATATGTATTAATAACAAATACTGGTGGTGAAGATGTGATGGCTGTTTAGCTGGCCTATTTAGAATGTAACTAATAGGTTAAGTAATGTAAATAGAAAACAAGCAATTGAAAAACATGTATAAATAGATTTAAGACATATACAAAAAAAAAGTTTATTATTACATATATTACATAAGTCATCAGTGTAAGGACTGGCGTTATAGAGATCCTAAGTTTAGTTTCAGTCTCGTTGTCTAAAGACACTGACAATATAAAAATGTTAATAAAAAAGGCACGGGCAAAAATAAAGCCTGTGGATGTAGTTAGATGCTATAGTTTAAAAAAAATTTACTGATGTAGTGGATGTCTATGGATATCGCTTTCAATTACCACCAGGTGAACCGACATTCCGTTTGTCCCCTCTTCCATAAAAAAAGACTAGGAATTTGGTCTTTTAACTAGCAACTAAATAAATGGTTCCAAGAAATTTTTATAGTCAAACATCAATTATATATTTTATGTTTGATAGTTAACTCTACTTACAATAAATTACTTAACCATTAGAGAGCTACAATACCCAAAAGTATCATAATTATTCTATGAACATAGTAGTCGTAGAATAGTGAACGTAAGTATGAACTTGGTTGAGATGCGCCAGGGACGTCCTAACACTTTTGCTATTAAACTAGCGAGCGTTCGTGAAATGTAAATAAGATAGCGTCCCTAATTCAACAACACGCTCTTTTACCCACTTGGTTCTAATGTCGAGTTCTATATTATCCTTGGTATATAATTCATACACAAGAGGCCTTTTTTCAGCTCGGAATATAATGTTTGTACAACAGAGTTTAAACTACAGTTTGGTAGTATTTTAGTAAATATTCTTCACATTTATATAATAAACACAACGTGTAATATAATAATTATATCCTAATATAAAAAATAAAATAATTCCTTCAGTTTTATTATATCAGATTTTTAGTACATTTATATTTGTTAGGCAGTCT
Source organism: Euphydryas editha (assembly GCA_036937285.1). NCBI lineage: Eukaryota > Metazoa > Arthropoda > Insecta > Lepidoptera > Nymphalidae > Euphydryas > Euphydryas editha. Next base: position 18,087,022 of record JAUPFZ010000003.1, read on the forward strand.
GTTTAGTGAAAATTTTACGATTCACAAACACAAACACACACACTCACACACACACACACACACACACACACACACACACACACACACACACACACACACACACACACACACACACACACACACACACACACACACACACACACACACACACACACACACACACACACACACACACACAAGCACACACACACACATACATACACAAACTTACACACAAGATATGTATTGTAATGGATTGAAATATTTCATTAGTTAAGATTGAAAATACATTATGTATAAAAACCATAACGGAATCATGACGTAAGAGTAAAATCATACGCTTAGCGAAATTCATTAAGCCGGGTTTATATAAAATGTAAGAAAACTAAGTAAAGACAGCTAAGAAATAAATTACGAAGGAACGCCCACAAAATCTTTCTAATAGTCTTAATCTTGTAGGTCTTCGCTGACTTAATTTATTTTATTATTTTATTTGGAATAATAAAATATTTACTTTCTATGTATGTATATACATATATTATATATGGTTAAATTGTATGATGATATGCACAGCTTCTGTATGATCTTTAGGTGCTTATTAAAAACCTTAATATTAATTTAACAAATAATATCCATTGACAATACATTTAAAAATACAATCTTTCTCAGTAAATGTATCTATTAATAATTCGATGATTATAGTTTGAAATACAAGAAAAAAATTAATTGATATATTTATATACGTAACTATCTCTCTTTCTATCTTCAATAACTTATATTCCCTCTCAACTTCCGTTCGTCTCGCCCGATCACACTTTTCCTAACGCTCTCGTCACGCATTCACCAGCTTACTCCCCAAGTCAAGCGTGCGTAAAGAAGTGTACTTCAAAAATATGTATATCAGTCGGCTGTGACACAGGCATTAAGTTGCCTACCTTAGGAACAGACTATATACAGTGTGTATTTTAAAAATATTTATTTATATTGAAGTTTTGTTGTATCCTGTCCGATGTAAGCTCCGGCCGTATGTGGTGTGGCCGCGGTGTAATCGGTGTAATGGTGTGGTGAGGTGTGAATCTTTCTTTATTATAGTTCTATATATAATTTGATGATTGATGAAGAACATACAAAATTAAAATACGTACAAAAGCAATCTTATAGACACGAGTAATTTCTTCCAGATAATCTTTAAGAATAAGGCACTTCTTGTTGAAACTATATCCGATGTATCTAGAATTTCGTAAACCCAATCTTTTAAAATTTCATTTTTGTTTCTAAAATACCATTTGTTTATGTATTTGCGTTTGGAATATATTATGTCCATTAGGTCTAATGCGCATGCATATGAAAATTATAACCTCTTTTGGCTTCGGTGTAGTCAGGTGAAATATAGTGATGTCCTTGAGCTTGAGTTTTTCTATACAGTTGATCAGCCCGGCTCGCATGCGCGCACGACAAAATTTTGTCTTACCCCTTTTCTCGTATTATCTCTCTGTGTCTACAGCAGCTAACATGCGTGCACGTGATACTCTTCTCGTTACGTCAATAGAAGAGATAACATTATTTTTTAGATATTTGTGGTATATATCTCTACGGGAGCTAACATGACTTAGTAATTTTGTTGAATTATGACGTGATTTTGACATTTAAGAAGAATATCATCGACGAGATAAAGTAATTAGAATTAATTTTCTTCGGAAGAGAATTTGATCTCTCGTAGTGCGCACGTTAGGGTAATCGAGAAAATACTTGATGTAGACACATTATCTCTCTCTCTCGTCAAGAGATATCTCGGTACGCATGCTAGCTCGGCAGGCGTTTGAGGCTATAATAATAGATAATGGAAATAGAAACCTTATTTTTTACACTAGTATCAAGGGAAATTATGAGGACAGGGCGGAAGGGATCGAATCCTCCTCATTGTGGTTTTCGCTTCGCTGCTTACATATAGAGATTAGGAGGGCTTGTCTTAATGAATATTTACTTGTACTGAAATTAATTATTTTCTGCTCGTGCACAAATTATATATATCATTAATTGTTTATAATTTTTAGTGTTTTAAATCGCTAAAAAAGGTTTTTAATTATATTTTCAACTAGCTGTGCCCGCGGCTTCGCCCGCACATAAGTTTTTCGACGTCAAACATTCTAATTAAATAAATAAATTTTTTTCATATTTTTTGTCATTATGTTGATATTTAATTAAAATATATTACATCATAAATTTTACCTACTTAAAATATTTTAATGTTATCACAGAAAAATCATCATCAAATTACAAAAAATTTCGATATGATGAACCGATTTTAATGAATCAGTCTGTAAACATCCCACTGCTGGGCGAAGGCCTCTTCTCCATACAGGAGTAGGATTGGAGCTTAATTTATCACACTGCTCCACTGCGGGTTGGCGTATAATTTCTATATCATCAGTAATTATCGCTATCCATCTACAGACATTTCTACAAATGATTTAAGTGTGTACAATTAGTGTTTTTAGATACCTACAATTTTTTTTTGTCAAGAAGTTAAATTAAAAAAAAAAGAAAAGATTCGTGAAATTCATAATTTTACTATATGAATAGATAGATTATTGGACTTTTTTTGCCTTAAATTAATATGAAGTATTATTGTATAATAACTATTGTTTATTTATTCAAACATATTTCTTGAACGACGACGTAAGCAGTGTTTTGTGGTTATTGATAAGTTTTATTTTTTTTAAATATTATAAACGTCAAACCGGTCACATAGGGTAGGTTATATCTTTTAAATATGTTAGCAACATATTGAATAACGTATGGCATACATAACTAAGAATGTAACACGATACATGCAGCTTTCATTATGATGAGCAATTTTGCGGCATCAATTAGAAATTGAAAATTCATCGTAATGAATCTGTCCTTAGGATCACACTCACATCGAATTTTATTAATATTTAAATATTTACTTAGTGAGATTATCTTCAGAATTTACTTAAAAAGGAGACAAAAAAAAATTGAACTTGTTTTAAATAAAGCAGCAGAACTATCCAATCACTTTTTAAAGGGATAAGGAATCTATACACGTAGTTCAAAAAAAAAGAGCGTCCTTAAGCTTAACTGTATTATTACTTTTTCTGACGAAGTAAAAACACATTTGGCAAAGTAGACAAAAATAGGTCATGCAGACCTAGGTACCTATAGATTAAGGGCTGACCTAGTTTTTAGATGAGAAAAATAAAAACGATAGATAAAGAGTCATTTCAACTTTTGTTTTAGGATGGCTTTTAAAAGAATCGACCCTAAAGCAAACAATATTCTCAATTTGTCATTTTAAACTTTTGTTTAAGAGATCATAATTATCGAGAAAATAATTTAAGATATCGAAGTTAACGTTTAAAATATTAAATAGCTTTTTATTTCAATTTTTTAAATGTATATTATAACTTCATTAGAACTAGCAACAATAACACAACAGTATTAATACTGTATGTATTAATACTAGATATCTTAAGATATAAATACTATGTGCTTGTGACGGCTTTCAATTCATTTCTTTTTTTTTTAAAGAGAACTTGTTATAAGCTTTCTCTGCAAAAAAATATCAATATCGTTCTGAAGCGTTAAGTTAAAGCTGATTTATTACTGGAAGCAGTTTCAATTAGTACAGACTGTAGCGTAATTTGTTGTATCGGATAAATACAACTTACTTTTTTTATTACAACGATTGTATCTGCTGTGCTCGTGATGTCATAAATCGAAACGTGAAAAATAATGTGAAATTACTGATTTATATAATGATTAATAAGAAGCCAAAATAACTATTTCATAATTGGTATATTTGCTGATTTAAATTTGGCTTTACTTATGGAACAGGAAGGTATAAAAAATCAGGAAGGTATATCTCATCGAGTAATTACTCGATGAGAAAAACATATAACCTGAAGTGTTGTCATTAGTAGCTTCATTTCAATTTATTCAAATTTTATTGCATTACAAATAAATATAATCGTATAAAAATGACTGGCCCGTTGGTGTAGTTGGCAGTGACCCTGCTTTCTGCTCCAAGGTTGTGGGTTTGATTCCTGCCCCGAGTCTGGGTGTAATATATATTTATTATTTATATATGAACATTCAAACTTTAAAAAATATATATGTGTATACTATTCGGTTAATTTGCATACCTCGGAAACTGGCGACTGTGTGTGTATATATATGTATATAAAAAAAAGAAATTGTAGCGTAAAAAAATTGTATCAGATTATATGTATATGTTAGATATTATTATTATTTTTATTTTATTATGTATTATTTTTTAGGTATTTTTATTTTTACGTGTATTAATGCTAGCTTCAAGGTTTCACCCCTAGTAAATATAGCTTATTTACATATGTATGTACAGTCCAGTCTACATTTGTACAAATAGTAATTTAAAAACAACCCTTTTACTGTAAAAATTCATTAAAATATATGTTTATAATATTAATATGAATACAAAATTTTACGTGATTAATATATATATAACCTCAATTTCATTAGAACCTCATACATAAATGTCAATTTAAAACAATTTGGCGTAAGCTTTACATGCCAACTACTACCTGCATACTAACGAGTATTTCGCTTCTCGTCCTCTCGATTTTCTTATCAAAGTTCACAATCGCCATCAATAACTATGCTACTGTAATGTAAATTTCTGTGCCTACGTAACGAACCCCAAACTCCGAGTGATCGACCGTTGTGACCTGAATGTCACCAGTCGGCATTATTTGAAAAGCATCTCGACACCATCCTTGTAAAACCTATTGTCTTTCGAATTCGTGTCGTAAATTAGCTTTTTCTTTTGTTTCATTATTTTTTTTTTAAATATTTAGTACGCCTTCCATCGAATCTCTAACATTTAATCTTTTTAACAATTGAGCTAAAGACTACTTACTATCTTTATTTATTAACTCGTAGTCCTAATGCGTTTGGTTTGAAGGAGACGAGCTATATATTTACGTGTAATGTACGTTACGAGCTATAAAGCTGTACGTGGTTTTCTTTTTTTTAAACATTTAACTAACTAAACTAAACATAAAACGCTTGGGATCATTGTCATGATCTAGATTGAAATAATTTCAGAAGACAGTACCTGGATGACCGAGCTTTGCTCGGTTAAACTATATTTATTGTTAGACACAAATTACATAGTGATAATATATGAATAATATTTTCAATCTTAGGGGGCGTCCATAAATTACGTGAGGTGTTTAAGGGGGGGAGGGGGTCGAGTCAAATCTCATCTAATCTTACGTTGGAGAGTGGAGGGGTTTCGGCAAAAATCACGCAATTTTTTTTCTGATTGAAACAAAAAAATTATACTATTTTGGTTCATTTAATCCAGATTGTACATGCTTAAGATTTAATCTTGAGCGTAATCGCGTAATACGATTAAGATCATTCATTAATTCGTTCGAAAGAAAATAATTTCATTCATACTTCGACGTTATACACATTTTTACGACGTTTGAAAAATCTCACGTGAGATTGGGGGATGGGGGAGGGGGTTGAATAAAATCTCACGACATCTCACCAAGGGGGAGGGAGGCACAGAAAATTAAAAAAAACACCTTACGTAATTTATGGACGCCCCCTTACCGATATAATAATAAAACAATAGTCACTGGTTATATAAATAAAAAAATAAAAAGAGATCCTTATAATATTTTTTCTCACCAAAAAAGGAACTTGGAAAAAAAAAGGAAAAATCTTCCGTTTTAGAAACCGCCCGATTTCCCACTTGAGCTATTATAAATTTATAGATGGTGGCAAAATTTACTTTCTTATTCTAATGATATTCTAGCAGTTTTTAATTGCTCTCGTGATTCTTATTTAAATAATTAGTTAATATCTTTTTTTTCTACCTCTGCTGAAAGTTCGATTTTAGTCCCTGTGAAACGGGACAAAAGTGACACTTTCTGTCCCCGCTTCACAGGGACAAAACCTGAACTTTCGTCCTAGGTAGGAAAAAAAAAGTATGTGCAACTTGGGACGAAAGTACTAATAAAGACTACATCCATTCCCGTATGTTTGCTACCCTCGCCTTCGGCTCGGCAATTTCATATGAGGGTCAAAAAAATAGTACTTTCATCCCCTTGTGACACAAAATACTATATTATTATTATTATTATAGGTAAGACCGAAAAATATTATTCATATTTCATCAGTTCTATCGTATCTAAATATAATTTCCAAAAAAAAAGAACGATTCACAAAAAAAAAATACCGAGCAAAACTCGGAAATCCAGGTAGTACAGGGCTCTCAATAATAGTTCTTTTTTTTACAAAAGAGGGAACTTGAAAAAAAAAAGCAAAAATAAAAGTGGGAATTGAGGCATCGGGATTCGAACCCAGATATACTGATTTCCCACCTAAGTTATTATAAACTTGTAGATTATGCCGAAATTTACCTTCGTATTCTAATAATATTCTAACAGTTTTTAATTGTACTCGTGATTTTTTATTTAAATAACCAGTTCATATTTTTTTATTATTATTTCGGTAAGATCGAAAAATATTATTCATATATCATCAGTTCATAATTCGTATGTAAATATAGTTTACAAAAAACACGAATTACAAAAAATAAAAAATAAAATACGGAGCAAAGCTCGGTCATCCAGTTAGTAAAGGCCTCCCAATAATAGTTTTTCTCACAAAAACAGGAACTTTAAAATAAAAAAATAAAAAATAGTTCTGGAGACATCTGGATTCGAACCTGGGGGTCTTCTTATTTCGAATCCGCCCGGTTCAAATCGGAGCTATTATAAACTTAGCAATGACAGCGAAATTTACCTTCGTATTCTAACGATATTTTTTAATTGCCTGAAAAAAGGGATAAAACGACATTTTCTAAAAATAAATCCTAGCTAGATCGATTTATCGCCCCCGAAACCTCCTGCATACTAAATTTCATGAAAATCGTTGGAGCCGTTTCCGAGATTCCGATTATATATATACAAGAATTGCTCGTTTAAAGATATAAGATTTATTGTTAGACACAAATTACATAGTGATAATATATGAATAATATTTTCAATCTTAGGGGGCGTCCATAAATTACGTGAGGTGTTTAAGGGGGGGAGGGGGTCGAGTCAAATCTCATCTAATCTTACGTTGGAGAGTGGAGGGGTTTCGGCAAAAATCACGCAATTCTTTTTCTGATTGAAACAAAAAAAATTATACTATTTTGGTTCATTTAATCCAGATTGTACATGCTTAAGATTTAATCTTGAGCGTAATCGCGTAATACGATTAAGATCATTCATTAATTCGTTCGAAAGAAAATAATTTCATTCATACTTCGACGTTATACACATTTTTACGACGTTTGAAAAATCTCACGTGAGATTGGGGGATGGGGGAGGGGGTTGAATAAAATCTCACGACATCTCACCCAGGGGGAGGGAGGCACAGAAAATTAAAAAAAACACCTTACGTAATTTATGGACGCCCCCTTACCGATATAATAATAAAACAATAGTCACTGGTTATATAAATAAAAAAATAAAAAGAGATCCTTATAATATTTTTTCTCACCAAAAAAGGAACTTGGAAAAAAAAAGGAAAAATCTTCCGTTTTCGAAACCGCTCGATTTCCCACTTGAGCTATTATAAATTTATAGATGGTGGCAAAATTTACTTTCTTATTCTAATGATATTCTAGCAGTTTTTAATTGCTCTCGTGATTCTTATTTAAATAATTAGTTAATATCTTTTTTTTCTACCTCTGCTGAAAGTTCGATTTTAGTCCCTGTGAAACGGGACAAAAGTGACACTTTCTGTCCCCGCTTCACAGGGACAAAACCTGAACTTTCGTCCTAGGTAGGAAAAAAAAAGTATGTGCAACTTGGGACGAAAGTACTAATAAAGACTACATCCATTCCCGTATGTTTGCTACCCTCGCCTTCGGCTCGGCAATTTCATATGAGGGTCAAAAAAATAGTACTTTCATCCCCTTGTGACACAAAATACTATATTATTATTATTATTATAGGTAAGACCGAAAAATATTATTCATATTTCATCAGTTCTATCGTATCTAAATATAATTTCCAAAAAAAAAAAGAACGATTCACAAAAAAAAATACCGAGCAAAACTCGGAAATCCAGGTAGTACAGGGCTCTCAATAATAGTTCTTTTTTTTACAAAAGAGGGAACTTGAAAAAAAAAAAAGCAAAAATAAAAGTGGGAATTGAGGCATCGGGATTCGAACCCAGATATACTGATTTCCCACCTAAGTTATTATAAACTTGTAGATTATGCCGAAATTTACCTTCGTATTCTAATAATATTCTAACAGTTTTTAATTGTACTCGTGATTTTTTATTTAAATAACCAGTTCATATTTTTTTATTATTATTTCGGTAAGATCGAAAAATATTATTCATATATCATCAGTTCATAATTCGTATGTAAATATAGTTTACAAAAAACACGAATTACAAAAAATAAAAAATAAAATACGGAGCAAAGCTCGGTCATCCAGTTAGTAAAGGCCTCCCAATAATAGTTTTTCTCACAAAAACAGGAACTTTAAAATAAAAAAATAAAAAATAGTTCTGGAGACATCTGGATTCGAACCTGGGGGTCTTCTTATTTCGAATCCGCCCGGTTCAAATCGGAGCTATTATAAACTTAGCAATGACAGCGAAATTTACCTTCGTATTCTAACGATATTTTTTAATTGCCTGAAAAAAGGGATAAAACGACATTTTCTAAAAATAAATCCTAGCTAGATCGATTTATCGCCCCCGAAACCTCCTGCATACTAAATTTCATGAAAATCGTTGGAGCCGTTTCCGAGATTCCGATTATATATATACAAGAATTGCTCGTTTAAAGATATAAGATTTGCGAAAAAAAAAACATATAATAATGTCTTATCGTTAGTATAATCCACACACGATGTATACTGTAATACAATAAACGCAACCAATAATACGTAGGAAGCCTCGGATTATAGTTCCACGTGTATAATAATAGAATAGGCATTCCTCTCGCAATGGCTTCCTAAGTTAGGATTAAGTAATCGTGATTGTGTAGACAAATTGAGATTATTTAATATTCAAACATATATTATTTTTTCGTTGAAATAACTTATTTTTGTAAGTCTTCCTATATTGATATGTGAGTCGAGATAGTCCAATAGACATAGTATTCATAGATTTTAACCTAAAGTTATGGGGCTATCTGACCTAGCACCGCTAAATTTTCTAGTACTTTGTTTTAAAATTTATCTCATTCCTAGCAGTGAGAGAAAACATCGTGAAAACCTACATATTTCGGTAAAAAATTATGACACATGTATATACATAAATGATACATAAGAAAGAGTTTGGTGGACGTACAATGTACATGTTCCAGAATTTTTCTTTGTTTGTTTTGTTGCTGCTGAACGTTTTAATTTTGTCTATGATTCAGCGACAACCCTTATTAACGTAATATATATTTTAAACAAATACATTTTTAAAAGAAAAATTTTTGTGTAACAAAAATTGCAAATGTCTCTCTCTCTCCCTTGTTGCACTTATTCCAGTATAAAATTGAAATAATACTTTAATAAAAATATTAATAGCACGAGAAAGGTCACTTTTTTATAACAAGCTTATAGTGATTAGACTTAATTAAAATATATCAAGGTGTTGTAATGAGATGAGACCGAGCTAAGGTTAGTTAAATTCCAGCTGGCAATGAGCCAAATAAACGTCACTAAGCAAAATGCATTAGTAGACAGGTATCAAATGTTTAGTGAGTTGGAATTGTAACAGTAACTGAGTATTCTCACTTTATGTTAACTATGAAGTGCTTGAGTACATCGTTAGTTTCGGACGACTCGGCTGTTAGCTAATATTAAAATGTAGCTAACAAACTCGTTAGATATTTAGTTGTTGAAGGTAAAAAATTTAACCTTATTTATATTATATGGAAATAAACACAAATAGTTCTATAGAACATATGCTTTTATATTTAAAAACAAAATCCCTATTACTAAAGGAGATTCTGCATGTCTTGCAAATATAGTCCAATAACAATAGGTTTTCATTTAATAGTATTTTTTGGTTAAAATAAAGTATCTAAAAAATAATTACGTCTGTTCAAAATAAAATGTTTTAACACTAATTAAAATTATTATTTACTTTCTTATTAGATATTTGTTGACTTTATGTTATTGTATATTAAAAAAAAAATGATATATTGCTAGGTAATAAGAATGTCATAACATTTTTATATTCATAATTAATCAATTATGTCTGTTAAAAATAAAATGTTTTAACACTAATTAAAATTATTATTTATATTTCTTATTAGATATTTGTTGACTTTATGTTATTGTATATTAAAAAAAAAAAATGATATATTGCTAGGTAATAAGAATGTCATAACATTTTTATATTCATAATTAATCAATTATGTCTGTTAAAAATAAAATGTTTTAACACTAATTAAAATTATTATTTATATTTCTTATTAGATATTTGTTGACTTTATGTTATTTTATATTAAAAAAAAATAAAAATAAAAATGATAGGTATATTGCTAGGTAATAAGAATGTCATAAGATTTTTATATTCGTAATTAATCAATTATGTCTGTTAAAAATAAAATGTTTTAACACTAATTAAAATTATTATTTACTTTCTTATTAGATATTTGTTGACTTTATGTTATTGTATATTAAAAAAAAAAATGATATATTGCTAGGTAATAAGAATGTCATAACATTTTTATATTCATAATTATTAAATTAATTTTATAAAATTATTTAGTCTAAATGTATCATAGTAAATATTGCGTCAAATTTCAGATGGTTTATATATTTAATCCGAGCGTAAAAGCCGTAGTTTGAATTCAGGTCATGAAATAACATTGCAAGTTTTGATTTCATCTTCAACTATTGTTGTCTTCTAGGTTACGCTTGATGGATACAAATATTCGCAGTGCCTAAAAACATTTTCAATACACTTTAATAAACTTTAAAATATAAATCTAAATGTAATTGAGAACGGATACGTTTGTTTCATCATTAAATTCTAGGGTTCTAAGTTCCAGTTACAAAAATAAGTTGTTTTTAATAACATAATGTGAAATGAACAGCCATTTTCTACCAAAATAGTTATCGTAAATGTGTCCTTGACCTACAACAGGTAAACATATAAAAAAGGTTCTAGCAGTCCCATTTATTGTAAGTGCAAGTTTATTAAATATTCACGTAAGGTTGAAATTTGTATTAAAGTTATCGAGACATTTTGTAAGTGTCTTGGGAAATAACGCTCGTATCCTAACCGGATATTATCAGATCTGTGTATATACTATATGTATATATACCCGGAATATCATTAACTGCGATACCGAATACGATGTTATATTTCAAATTAAATTAAATAACACAAGATCTTACACTGTTCATGATATATTAAGTTTTATAAACGTTGATACATATGCCATCGAATTGTAAAAACTTTAATTTTATAACGGAAAAAAAAATTATGAAAAAAAGTACCTCGCCTGTCCTTACACTAGGGAAATTATTATAAAATTGACTTTTCCCTCGTATATATTTTTGCTTCGATGTGTAATAGTTAAACTTAATACATAAATAAATCCATCATGTAACAATTTCTGTACGTTATTAATTTAAATATCGCAATATACCAGTCCATACAGGTGCACGAAAAAATGTTATAATATGAATTTGAACTTTTATTGAGTAAATTGAATACGTACAGTTCCATTTTCGAATTGTGTGTGAAATAGTAGACGAAACATGTAGAAATTAGTTTGTTCAAAAGTGTTGTTTAAAATTGTTTAGGTGTTAGTCATTGTTTTCGGGTTTACGAGTTTTTGACAGCTCAAGATAGAAACAGATTCTTGATGTAGCGACAGTGTTGCGCAATTTCTACTCTCGTAAAATCTCAAAAATGTGAAATATGTCCATGACGAGTAACAACTTAATTCATACACGAATGTTGTTGTAACATTGCGAAAGTATTATGTACACTTAGTTATGTTTTAGTTTCGTATTTAATGGTACTTAGTTATATTTTCTAGCTAAGTTTTTCTCGTCAAATGCCCAACAAAAGGGAATCTTAAATCGTCTATTTACGAAGGTTAATAACATCGTTCTGGTAAAAGTGTGCCACTTATCGCCACGAGCCTGAGAAAAATATTACTGGTATTACCGTCGTAGGGTAATTTGTTGTAATATATGTTTTACTACTTTTTGCAACGTAATGGTTATAAGTTATAACAATATAAAAAATAAAGATTATAAATCATAAAAAAATAAGTGCTATAAAAAGTTATTGAATGACGAGGGATTTTCTAAAAATTTTAGTTTAATGCTTTTTGTACTGTGAAAACTTAAGATGGCAGATATTTGCCAATTCAAAGATAAAGTCCTGCTATAGACAGACAGATTGGCCCGTAGGCAAAGATTCTTGCCCGTAGGCAAAGATCTTTGCCTTCGGGCATAGGCCCGTAGGCAGATTCTGAAGAGAACGAAACAAGTGAAAATCTGAGGATGCAAAGTCTGCACTGTATAGTTGATGCATTAACATTTCTCAACCAAGCTTTCTCAATTTTAGATTTGTGGCCAAAAATGTGTGTGGTCTGGCGTTATCATGATTAAAAAGACCATTAATTTTATGTTGTTCCAGCCGTTTTTTCTTAATTTCTTGCTCGAGTCTGATTAGCTGTTGGCAGTACAGATCCGAATCGATGGTTTTGACTGGTGGTAAAAGCTCATAATGAACGATGCCTGTTCAATCTCACTATAACATACACACGGCATCACTTTATTGCGTGTTAATCCGGTTTTCGCTACAGTCTGTGGAGATTAACTACTCTTTAGCCATGATCTTTTTCGAACGTTCTTGACGTAGGTGATCCACTTTTCATCACTAGTAATCAATCTTTACAAAACTGGTTCAGTTTCATTACGTTTCAATAGAGAATCGCAAATGAGTACACGATTCATTAGGTTTCTTGCAGTGAGCTCGTGTGGTACCCAAATATCGAGCTTTTTTGTATAGCCAGACTTTTTTTTTCTTCAAATGGGTTTAAACTGTTTTGTGGTCAAACTTCAGTTCTTCGGCTATCTCCTAATTATTACTAATATGCCGATTTTTCTCCACTTTTTTAAAAATGGCATCAACTTTATCCATATGAGGGCGATCAGAGCGAGCTATATATTTGATATCAAAATTCCCAGACTGGAAACATTTAGAGGGATCCTGTTGCCTGCAGATCCGGGACCCTCCAATAAAAGCGGCTGAAGGTACCCGCAGGGGTTTAGTGCGGTATTGCACTCCCAAAGTGCCGAGTCCGACATAGGCCTACCCAGGCGTCCTGGATATCATCCCCATATAAATGGATTCCCCTGCGACACAAAAAAAATACAGGAAACATTTAAACCAACTTTGTTCGACTCTTACTGACACTGAATTAGGTCCATAAACGTCACATTTATGTTGCGGCTTTAGTCGCATTTTTCCCTTTTTTGTAATAAAACTTCGGAATGTATCGAATTTATTCGCTAGATTCATTAATTTTGACGGACCGAAAAACAATTTAAAAATGGTGGGAAAGTGTACTTGTTTGTAAGTACTTTTTATGTTTATTTTTTTTTGATATCCTATATTTATTTATATTAAAACCAAAGATACAAATAGTACAACCAAAGATATATTTATTTAATTTTAACATACAAAATACAAAAATAGTTTTTCCCCGACCTATAAATAACCGGAACCGCTTTACGTGTCCTCCGAGGCACGGTGTGGAGACTCACAAGGATATACACCCAGCCCAGAAAAAAATATTTGTATAAATACAAATATCTGCCCCGAGCAGGAATCGAAATCGCAACCGTCGGCGTAAAGGCGATTCGCACTACTACACTAGAACGGTTGTAATTTTACAGATTGCTACTAAGTGATCCGGTATTTTTTACAATTTCACTATACGTAATTCCTATATTTTATATATCTTACTTTAAAAATGTTATAAATTAATGCGTACAAGGCTTACTATTTACGTCAATGCTTAGATTAAGCAGACTAGAAAATGAAATATAATATCGTTTCTCGACAAAAGACGAGTGACGCTCTTTGGATAAATAATAAGTTTGGGAGCAAAATGTTCGCAACGCGTAACGTACATGAATATTTTTCAAGGAATTATATAGCCACGTATAAATACCTATATTTTATAACCAGAGACTTTTTCTCTTTACGTAATTATACATTAGGGTGTTTGGAAATTCGATTATTATGTAAAAAAAACAAGGTCATCACGTCGTGTCAAGTTTTCAATTAATACTTTTTTTTTTAATATGTACGCGTTTTTACTTTTTACTTTTTTTTGATAATTATTTTACTACAATGTTAAACCTGATTATGTATCATCATAACATGATGCAAGGGTTACACTGCTTGTCATAGACCTCTTCTTCTTCTTCTCTCTCTTCTACGATAAGGGTTGAAAGCCGAGATGGTCCATGTCATTGTCACGTAAATTGATACCGAACTGTCGCCTGCATTAGTTCTGACTGACACCGCTTTTTAAATGCTAAATTTATCTTAAAATTTATCTCATTATCAGCAGTAAAAGAAACCATTGTGAGAAAACGTGCATGTTTCAGAAAATATTGTGGGTATATATGCCGACCCACAGTAGAGCTGCGTGATGGAATGAGCAACAACAATTTTTATTCATAAAAATATAATTGATATTATATTTATTCAATACGATTACTACATTTCATAGAGATTACATTTAAAAATAAATACTACAAAAGTCTATATAAATTAGCTTTTAGGAGTTATGTTTGAATTAAAATAATAAAAGAAGTATTAAAAACCTCTTTTGTGATCGAGTTCTTGCATCAATTTTAATTTGATTGAAATTTCTTATTAATTATATGCGATAAACATCAGATAGAAAGGAAAATAAGAAAATATGAAGATACGTATGACACGACGCTATTTTTATTACGACAAAAGATTCAGGTCAATGATTTTTTTCAATATTCAAGGGCACATTAAAAGCTCATTAAAATTCTTTCCCGTTGATGATGTAAAAAGGTGCTTCATTAAACAATAGGAATCATAAATCAAATATAAGTTTTTTTACGAGTACGATTATACCCGAATAGCGTAGTCAGGACGTAAATTATAACTTTATGAATTCTGTATTAAAAGTCAGCGGCTTATTAATATCTCATTTCTATTAAAATTTTGCCAATAAGACTACGTGGCTTAATTTAATTTAACGTTGGTTAATTAAATTTCCTTTTCAATCTAATCGAGAAATATATCTTAGTTCTTCAGAAAGTGAGCTCAATAACTGCTCTTTGACGTTGTTTATAACGAGTTTACATTCGTAACTTCATTTAGCGATTGAGGATCTAGCTTTTAATAACATTATTGTTTTGAATAGACATAACATATTATCTACATGTACGAAAACACAATCAAACTATTATATCGCCTATATATAGGTTCTGTTTGACTGGTTTTGGCATAAAATAGTGTAGAAGTTTCTTAAATAACGCATGCGAGCAATTAAAAATTTTTGAAAATTATTTTTTAACTAACGACAATTATAACAGTAGTTCGACACTTTAAAAAAATTTTATTCGTCCTAATCGTCGTCATCGATAAAAAGTCTTGTTCAACACATGGCTAGTCTAGCCAAAGCAAAGTTGTATGTTTCAACTTTCAAGGTATGACGATTAGGTTATATATTATTTTGGTTTGAATATTGAAAATGTCAATTGGACTCGTATTATAGTAACAAGAAACGGTTCCAGTATATTTTTAAAGAAAAAAAAAATTACATTTTAATGAAGAATGAAAACATTCAATTCTAAAATATTCAAACATGTTTCTATAATTAACGTGTTTAACATACTTAAATAAAATGAAGTTAAAGTGTGTTCATATTTATGAAATTAATTAATAATGTACGCTCGCTACCCTTGAATTCTCATAAAACACCGCCGCTATATTCCGCGTAAACGAGTTGTATATAAAATATGCAATGGACGTTGTCGGTAGAGAATACTTCACACGAAACTTCTATGGTTGTATACTCACGACGTGCTTAAATATGTATTTAATTTATATAATTTACATACTTTATTTAAGAAATGTATGATATACAAAAGTATCTCTACTTAGGTTTCGACATGATACCTACTTTAAAATTCCAATTCACACAAAATTCGTGTTTTAAATTGACTGAATCATCCTGTAAACGTTCCACTGCTGCGAAAAGGTCTCTTCTTTATATTGGAGTTTAATTCACTAAGTTAATCCACGTGTTAGTGGATAATATATTCCCTACAAAAAGTAACAATGGTTGGATGGATGGATGATCAGTTTATGATAACAGCCGGGACCGACGGTTTACGTAATTACTTATTATGCTCTCCGAGGCAAGAAGGAAAGTCTCATAAGGACTACACCCCGACCAGAAACAAATATTTATACAAATCAAACGATCTGCCCCGAGTGGGAAGCGAATCCGTGAACGCCGGCGTTGAGGGAAAACTTACATCACTATTCCAGAATGCTGTCGTTTTTTGTTTAAATACATTAAAATATTTTTCTTTTTAAGTAAATGACAAGCTCTGGAATGGTCTGGATGTGTTGGAAAATTTTTCGTAACGCTTGCCATAGTCGAAATAAACATAAATCAATGTACTCTTTTATCACAAGTGAAAGCATATTATTATTTATTCAATAGCAGCCTCCCAACCCCAAACTGGTGACCCCGAGCATGAACGTCAGCGCAGCCTTCGCAAAGCTACGTCATCGTGACATCATCATCACTTCCTCAAGCTTTCGAGCAGCGAGTCATACAGCCAGCCAGCATCCTCGGCTACTACGGGTATCCTGACCACTAGCATGCAGCGGACGCGCATTCCTGGTCATCACCCACAGCCTTCTCAGCGACTTTGGCACAGCACACTGCACTTCGGCCGGTCAGCAAGCAGAGACGCACTTCTCTCCTGGTCGACGCAGCAGCCAGCCACTACGCAGCACTGCACCACCCCGACTCACTGGGGCATCACCGCAGACAGTTCCAACTCACCGTGAACTATGCGGCATCTGGTTCCAACTCACTGGAACAATCCACTGGCCCGGCAAGCATCACAAGATTTATGGACGACTCAACCTGCTATCGACCTCCGGTCTCGGAGGGGGAGTGATGTAGCGACAACTATCTCGCCACATACGAACTGACACATTCTACATCGCGCTATCGAAGTTTTCAAAGCGATTCAGTATATATACAAGAACCCGACAACAAACGTTAAGTGGCGCGTAGCCCACCAGACATAACACCGTCTGGTCGAAGGATCCTTCCTTTTCAATGGCAGCCCCTCTACCCTCAAATATATATATATATATATATATATATATTATTACTTCATAAAATTTGATTCAGTCGTTAATCATAATAAAATGAAGTTACTTTTATATGTCATATTACTTTGGATATGTGTAAGTATGTATACAACACAGGAAAAAAAGGTCTAGCTTATGCTCCATTTACTCGCAGTGAAATTATTATAGTTATAAGTTAGTCAGTATGCGGTGGCGGCGGCGGCGCTCTAACGTTATTTATCCCGTCTGAATATTAACCGAGAGGACCTTTTCAACTAAATAACAATGCTAAATGCAAATTGGTTCAATTTAAAATTCTCTTTGAATAGCTACCTACTCGTAGTTGTTGAAATGTAGTTTTCCCTTTTTGTTAAACGATTCGTTCATTTACATTTAATTTGCATCATAATTCAATAGTTTATAAAGTATTACCGTTATTTACTCTTGCAATATTCTGCGGTAATCTTTCTGACATTATTATATACAAGCTTTTCAACTAAATTAAGACTTTTGTCGTAAAAGATGATGCGTCGAGTTTTTCTGACAACCCCAGGGCAAAATGTTCGTCTAACGTATAACATAAATAACGACTTATAAAAATAGAGCAAGGTCGAAGTAAGTCTGTGATAAAACCTCATTTCAGCCTTATTCATTGTTGAGCACGCGATAACCTCATTTCAGCCTTATTCATTGTTGAGCACGCGATTCCTCTTATAATTTGACAATTGAATGTAATGATATTCCCAAATATGCTTAAGTATCGAAGTTTTTGCAAATAATAATTTTTTTACGTCGATACTTAAATAAATTTTATGTGTGCTATATTAATACTAAAGTCACTAGTAAAAGTAATTATGTGAATTTAAAACACCTTAAACTTTTACACCTTTTTTTTTTATTTTTTATTTGAACAAAACCCTTAGTCCAGTTAAGTCTAGTTCTAATAATTTTAAATAAACCGCACCGTCTTTATAATTTTAACCTTAGACGGTATCTTAGATTTCGAAAGTATTACAATGTACAAATGATTAAGTAATTTTAACCTGTTAATTACATTTTATCATAATATCTTATAATAATACATATAAGTAATGGGACTATTTGATTGAATTAATGAGTTAATCGGACAAGCTATTGTGAGTTAAATAACAAACACTGAAAAACGTTATTTTTTTTGGATAGAAGTTATCTTTGTTGTTACTTTACAGGTGACAACATTTTTACCTGACTGCGACAGAAGGAGGGTTATGTTTTTCGAGTGTATGTATGTATGTATGTATGTATGTATGTATGTCCATTTCTTTGATACGCCCTACAGCCCAAACGGCTGGACGGTTTTTGACATATGAGATGTCGTTGGATTTGTCTAAATTGTAGTAGTACATAGGCTATATAAATTTTCAAAATAGCGCCCGCAAATGGCGGAATGATGGGGGGGGGGGGAGTTGACTTTTTTTCTTACTGTAGCAATATGGGTATTAAATAAAAGCTAGTAAATTGTTTTATTCTTTTTAGTTTATAATAGGAGTATTTTACGCAGTTGGGTTTTTTGATTTTTTAATTAAGCATACTTGTTACGAGACTGGATATAGTAAAATAAACAATTTGATTTAGAATTTTTCTTGGTTGAAGTAGCTTCTAGGGTGCTAGAGTATCTTCATTAGGTGCTACTCTGAAGCCATATCATATATCTAGAACGTGGAACTTAAAAATATGATCAAAGAAATTTTAATGTGATCTTAAAAGATCTTGTTAACGATACCCCACTTGGAGCCTCTTGTATAATATACAGATAGGGAATTTTTGTGATACTTTAATTTAAAAACTAATTTATTATTAATGACATACTAAAAAATATCACAAGTATTTATTTGTAATTAGAATCATACACTGAACAGACCGTTATTAAAACTACAAAGTAATGTATTTTTAACACAACAGAGATATTTTTTTGTTCATTACAATTAATTGCCCTTTTAGGAGTTAGGTATTTTAAGGAGTCAAATTATTCAGAAATGACTTATCCCTGGAAACACGACCGAAGCCATTAACTGGTTCCTTTCATCAAAGGTCTTTTGTTCGAAACTGGTGTTGGAATTTTTATTAAAGGAAAATTATATATTTTATTTCATTGATAAATAAACAAATCAAAAATTTATTATTATCATAACAAATAACCTGTAAGGTTCGGTGCTACTGTAGATTACATATTGTTTAAGATCCAGTAAAAACAACTGATAAGCAACAGGTATTTATTTTGTTATTTCTTGTTTGTTGTTACTTCTGTTTTATTAATTGTTAATTCTATTTTTGTAACTACATTTAAGCATTATTTTGCCCTTTTAAGTATTTCTTTTTGTACCTAACTATAGTTTTTATGTGTACCTATGTTATTAGATAAATTAATTTTATGTGTAACAGTGTATAAATATTTCTTAATAAATCACTATTCTATTATATTTCAACAATTTGTCATTTGGCTTGCCATGGCTTGGTTCAAAGTTTTAGTTATGCCTATAGTAGGTATTAACTAAGCTAGATTCTAGAGTCTATGGAGCTCGCCTATCTTTAACCATGAATTTTTTCGCACGTTCTTGTCGTAGGTGATCTACTTTTTATTACCAGTAATCAATCTTTTCCAAAATGGTTCAGTTTCATTACGTTAAAATAATAATAATAAACGTCTCACACTCAATGGAGTAGGATGTGAATCTTGTGTCGGGGGTCCAGAAACCACCACGACAAACATCATTTGTCATGTGCGGGGATCGAACCCGCGACCGCTAGCGCAGCAGTCTGTTGCTGTGACCACTGCGCCAACGCGATGTCGTTTCAATAGAGAATCGCAAATGATTATACAATTCATTAGGTTTAATAAAAAATAGATTTAAGCTGTGAGAGTTATACAAATAGAATACCTTGGAACTAGAGACTGACTTCAGAGTGTTTTAATTAAATAGGCAGACTCCAGTAACATTACAATATATTTACAAGAACGTTATATTTAAAAAAAAAAAAAAAATATATATATATATATATATATATATATATATATATATATATATGCTGCCTGCTGTGTGGCTTCGGCAATCAAGAATCTAGCCACCCCCTCTCTTCCCGTGGGTGTCGTAAGAGGCGACTAAGGGATACCACAGTTCCACCACCATCTTGGAACTGTCGAAGCCGATAGATGGCGGGATAACCATCCTAATGCTGGCTTTTCAAATACACAGGCCGAGGATGGGTAGCAGCGTCTTCGGTGCGATAGAGCCGGCCCTGCGGTCACCAACCCGCATGCCCAGCGTGGTGACTATGGGCAATCACCCCCAATGAGTGCGCGCAGAAGGATACGGCCCTCAGTTCCCGGCGGCCCCACTATTCCCGGCCACGGCAGCGGCTGCGGTAACGGTGGGGCAGAGGGTGCCAAGAATCTCCGGGGTACGGGAGGCTGCTTTGTGACGAACCTGGCAACGTATAATGGTCGCAGTCTACGGCTGGACCATCACCTCACCGAACTCGAAGTAGAACTAAGCCATATAAAATGGAGTATTCTGGGGTTGTCTGAGGTCCGAAGACAGGGTGAGGACACGATGATCCTGGACTCCGGACACTTATTCTACTTCCGTGAAGGTGATGGTCCTTCCCAAGGTGGCGTCGGTTTTCTGGTCCACAAGACTCTCAGTAACAACGTTGTAGAGGTCAGCAGTGTGTCGACCCGGGTAGCGTACCTTGTACTTAAACTCACTGACAGGTACTCCCTGAAAGTGATACAGGTATATGCGCCGACCTCGACACACTCTGACGATGAGGTCGAAGCCTTGTATGAGGATATATCGAAAGCTCTGCATGGCACGACCTCGGCTTTCTACAACGTTGTTATGGGAGACTTTAACGCTAAAGTGGGAGTACAAGACCGCGACGAATCGGTAATCGGACCACACGGATTGGGGCGCAGAAATCGCAGGGGGCAGATGCTTGTCGACTTCCTCGAATCGGAGGGGCTCTTCTTGATGAACTCGTTCTTTCAGAAGAAGCCCCAAAGGCGGTGGACATGGCAGAGCCCGGATACTGTGACGAGGAACGAGATAGATTTCATCATAGCAGACAAAAGGCATATATTCAGAGATGTCTCAGTGGTTAATAGGTTCAACACCGGTAGTGACCACCGGCTCCTGCGGGGCTCTCTGAATATAAGTCTACGCAAAGAGCGAGTCCGCTTGATGAAATCTATTATCCGACCCACGCTGCCCCAAATACTATGTGGTTCCGAGCAGTTCCAACTGGAACTCCAAAACCGATTCGATTCGCTGGAAACCACTGGCGACGTGGATCAGATGACCGACAACGTGGTGAAGACGGTGTATTCACTGGGTCGGAGACATTTTGCGCCGACGAGACCAGTTAAGCAGTCCAAAATTTCTCCCGAAACCTTGGATCTGATGAGGCGGAGGCGCGAGATGCACGCGGCTCAAGCAGCTTCGCCAGAGCAGAAGGCTCTTTCCAAGCGGGTGAGGAAACTCATACGCAGAGACCTCCGCTGCTCAAATACAAGAGACATTACGACTCTAATTGAGCAGAATAGGGGGTCAAAGGTTTTCCGAAAACCATTGGGAAGAAGTCTTCTTGCGAAGCTAAAAACAGCTGATGGCAGAACCGTTTGCTCCCGCCCTCAGATCCGAGAAGAGGTTGAGAAATTTTATGGGCAGCTGTACTCGTCGAGCGTACAGAAGTCTGAGACCCAGGGCGCCGAAGATCCACGTGCACCACTGCTGCGCCATTATTCGGAAGACGTCCCGGATTTCGAAGTCGGCGAGATTAGTGCGGCGCTCGGGCAGCTTAAAAACGGGAGGGCCCCGGGGGATGACGGCGTTACAACTGAGCTTCTTAAGGCCGCAGGGCGACCTGTCCTGGAGGCCTTAGCTAGACTCTTTAATGCCGTCATCCAACGAGGTACCACACCGGAGGCGTGGTCCAGGAGTGTGGTGGTACTGTTCTACAAAAGAGGCGATAAGTCTCTTTTGAAGAACTACAGACCTATCTCACTTCTGAGCCACGTCTATAAGCTCTTCTCGAGGGTCGTTACGAATCGTCTCGCCACAAGGCTCGACGACTTCCAACCACCAGAGCAGGCTGGGTTTCGAAAAGGCTACAGCACCGTAGACCACATACATACTGTTCGGCAGATTATACAAAAGACCGAAGAGTATAATCAGCCGCTGTGTATGGCTTTTGTGGACTACGAGAAGGCCTTCGACTCCATCGAGACCTGGGCTGTTCTGGACTCTCTGCAGAGATGTCATATCGACTGGCGATATATCGAGGTGTTGAGGTGTATGTACGACGCGGCGAAGATGACCGTTCATATCCAGGACCAGCAGACAAGACCGATTTTCCTTCGGCGCGGGGTAAGACAGGGCGATGTCATATCACCGAAACTGTTTACCACTGCGCTGGAGGACGTCTTTAAAACCCTGGACTGGGGGGGACGAGGCATCAACGTCAACGGCGACTACATCTCTCACCTTCGTTTCGCTGACGATATCGTCATCTTTGCGGAGACGTTGGAGGAGCTAGGCCAAATGTTGAGCAGCCTAAATGAGTCTTCCCGACGAGTCGGTCTTGGTATGAATCTTGATAAAACGAAAGTTATGTTTAACAAGCATGTCATACCGAGACCGGTATCGGTTGATGGTATCCTCCTCGAAGTTGTTCAGGATTATATCTACCTAGGCCATACCATCCAACTGGGCCGAAACAACTTCGAGAAGGAAGCCGAGAGGAGGATTCAGTTGGGCTGGGCGGCATTTGGCGGGCTTCGTCGGGTCTTCACTTCGAAGATTCCGCAAAGCTTGAAGACGAAAGTCTTCGAGCAATGCGTCCTACCTGTGTTGACATACGGTGCTGAAACGTGGACACTGACGAAGGGACTGGTCCACCGATTTAAAGTCGCTCAACGTGCCATGGAACGGGCTATGCTCGGCGTTTCTCTCAAAGATAGGATCAGAAATGAGACTATCCGCGAGAGAACCAAAGTGACCGACGTAGCCCAGAGGATTAGCACGCTGAAGTGGCAGTGGGCTGGTCACCTGTGTCGTAGGACCGATGGCCGTTGGAGCAGACGTGTCCTGGAGTGGAGACCACGTATTGGCAAACGCAGTGTGGGACGCCCTCCGACCCGCTGGACCGACGATCTTCGCAGGATTGCCGGTGTTGGCTGGATGAGGATTGCGGAAAGCCGGGATGTCTGGCGCGAGCTTGGGGAGGCCTACGTCCAGCAGTGGACTGCTATAGGCTGATGAGATGAGAGAGATATATATCTAATAGTTTATGATTTATTTTTATTTTTCTCCAACTCAACAGTCAACATTCAACAACGACAACCTGTCAATTATTTCTATTCGCAATCTGTGAAGCTAAAATTTGTAGTTTATTAGTTGAGGTGAAACAGTTAAGCCTGCTGCTGATAAAACCTATCAGTAACTTATCTACGAGTCAAACTTTATATGCAACCGGTGAAACAGGTCTTAAGGGTATAAAAGGTGTCTAGGTGGTAAGCGTCTGGTAAATCCACCTGTAAAAGATTATTATATAGCACGTACGTGTGGTTTTTATTTATCTTGAATTTCATAGAGATTTATTTAATTCGATTTATAGTGTAATATATATATATATATATATATATATATATACATATATAAAATCATCCCTTTAAAGAAGAATATTTCTTGAATTTATTGTTGTTTCTTTTCAGCAGAAAATGAATTCTGAGGCGATAGTCATAAAAAAAAAAGAAAAAAACATTAAAATACTCCACGTAATTTGACAATTCATAAGTTGTAAGTGTTTGATTAATATCTTACAAAACGAATGTTGGCTTCTTAATTGTAAATGGAAAACAATGTATTCACTATTTATCGAACCACAGCGCATCGTGTTCATATTATAATGTATTCAAATTTATTAGTTCGTCACTAAAGGCCTTCGTCACTAAAGGACTAAGGGCTGTGCAAATAACAAATAAAATTTTTGTTATTACCAATGATATTCGGTGTAATGGTTTGGAAAATTAAATCTTACTGCTAAATTAATCAAACATGAAACATTCACTAAGTTTTATATGCACATCTTGGCATCATCTGATGCGACCACAAGCATATAATTGTGATATAAATACACATGAAGTAATGTGCAAGTATTCAGTTCTATAATTATAGCTTTAGTCAAGAGATAAAGATTGAAAAACTCGTAATTTTTAAATTTAAATAGTCATTTCGTTAAGAAATATCAACATTTGTATAAATATTGATTGTCTATACTATATAAATATTACGAAGAAAAATATTTGATTGTTTGTCCTTAAAAAAATACATTCTGAACTTATTTTTCTTTCTAAAACTTCTATTTTAAAGTTCTTAGCTTTATTAGAAACTTCATTATCCATTTATATATAGATGTAATAGTGATAGACGTATATTACTACTTACCTAAGTACATTATATTTATAATTTTTCATAAATAAAATACAATATTAGTATAAAACTCTACAATACATGAGTGACAAATGACAACCATTTATATTCTCTATCGGTCTGTAGCTGACATCGAGGATAACAGTTCTTGTTGGGCCGCCACATTTGGCTCGAATCCGAAAAGAAACTTTCCTCATTCTTTCAAATTTACTTATATGTACATTGTAATGTTGGATCGAAGAAAATTTATTGCTATTAGTATATAGAAAATTATTCATAAAATTCAATCTCCATAATTATATTGAATTGTAATTGTATTATGAATGTTATAGTGTAGTAAACTAATCGTTGCAACAGTTTAGAAAACACAAGTTACATATTACTGAGTTCCTCTATGGCTGGACTGATTTTCATGAAAACATATTATGTTAATTTGAAATTCCCTTTAAACGACCCACTCCTCGTCAAAGGTTTCTTCTCTATAAAGGAGAAGGGTTGAACCTTAATCTATCACGCTACACTACGATCGTTATCAGATGTCTACATATCTGTGAGACTAACAGTTTCACGTGCTCTCAAAGGTGGGGAGACCTACAGGGACGTAAACATAGATCATAAATAAATATTTGAACAAACATAAATATCTCTTTCGAGCGGGAATCGGACCCGCGACTGTACCACTACATAGAAACGGTTGTCAATAATCAATAAGTAACATTTAATACAAATACTCGTATATATTTTTAAACTTAATTGATTTACGTATATTTATATATTTTAAAAGTATGTCACACAATTTGAAATTGAAGCGAATGAAATTTCAAGCGTGCTATCAAATTTTGCAATTTGAATTCAATATTCACGTTAATCGTATCGGTATTAAATTTGTGTAAACGTAGCAACGTAGGCGGATCGATTGGGAAGTTGGGCGTTTATGGTCTGTACGAGAAATGCTTTTTGATTAAATGACCGGAACTATTCGCCTTGTAATCGCTGGAAAGCTTCTACGCTCAGCGTGCACTTGACAGTTAGTAGCAGAGACTTTGTATTAAAGTTTTAATATAGGTTACATTATTATTGTTGGTTTTGATATTGAATTTAAATTTTATTATTTGATTCCTCTTACGACAGAACATTTTAAATTGGTATTGAAATTTGAACCTTCGTTATTTTATTATATTTAATTACTGGTAAAGCATTCACTTTTTCATTAAATTTGACGAGGGTTAAGATAATATAATATTTGAATATATAAGTAACATTAAAAACTAATTATAAATAAATAAATACAATAAAAAGAGCCTTTATTTAGACTTGGTTTACACACTAACTCTTAGTTTATTCACATTACATTTTTATAAAAAATTTCTCACATTCCAAGCAGTATACCTACACTTAATTGATAACAGTATAAAACTAAACTAAACTTAAAAAAGCTATATATATATATATATATATAGTTAATATAATTTTTTCTCAAGTTGACACTAAAAAAATAATCAAAGAAACACGAGATAAAAAGCTAAAAGCTACTTATTAGCTTTTTGTAACTTAGCCTTATGAATTTTATATTATGACTTTACCGACGAATGTGACATTAAGATTACGAGGATTTACGGATTGAGTTTGTTTGAACAGAATAGCTAAACAGCTGTTGTTGGCAACACATATGTAAAATGGGAGTCAATGTCGCCATAAATCTTGACGGCGGGGTTGGAAACGTTTATCTTAGATTAAGATATCTTTCGATTCAAAATGACAAATTTTATTTCAATATATTATAACAAATGAAAACGTTTGTTATTTTACATAATTTAATACCATTTTATAATAAAACTGTAATAGAACCTATTATGTACAATAAAGATTTTAAATTTTTTAAAGGGGCATTTTATAACTGATACTGAAAGAAAAAACTCTATTTTGTTCTCTCGCGTGTCGTGACATCGAAGATTTTGAATGAAACTGGGCGCAATTTGAGTCTATACTACGAATTAGAACAAAGGATACTTTATATCCCATAATTGAGCACGGTTTCCTTGGAGGAGAAAAGTCAGAATGTGTATTGTGAACGAAATCATGAGTACAGCTTGTACTTGTATATTATACATATAAAAATGTTTCTAAACAGTTTCTAGAAGATTCGAAAATTTAAAAAGTTTTTATTTGTGTGCGTATCTCTTTAATAAATAGTACATGTATACTTTGATGAAAAAAGAAAGTAAACTTTAGTAATGTTTAATTTATTTTTATTTATGAAAAAAAAAAATGTTTGCGTCACAATACAAATGATAAATGCTTCAATTAAGCATAATAATATAAATAATACTTACATAAGCGAGGTTTGTGTATTCTTTATTATACCGATATGTATAGAAAACTGGAACATACCTGGAATTAAAATTATACATTTAGTATATTATATATAATTGCAATATAATTGACGACTTAAATTATATAATTAGCGGCCGTTCTGGTGTAGTGGTGCGTGTGACTCGCTTTAACGCCAGCGGCCGCGGGTTCGATTCCCACTCGGGGCAGATGTTTGTATTTCTACAAATATTTGTTTCTGGATGTGTAACCTTGTGGGTCTCCCCACCGTGCCTTAGAGAGCACGTAAAGCCGTCGGTCCCGGTTGTTATCATATACATCTTATAGCGACCGTAACTCATGATAGAGAAATATTCCACCAACTCGCAGTGGAGCAGCGTCGCGGATTAAGCTCAACCATTATCCTATATGCAGGAGAGGCCTTTGTCCACCAGTGGGTTGCTTACAGGCTGATTAATTTCAGTTCAGCAATATTACAATATAATTCATACAAACATCTTACGTATTTCAATTACTTTACAATAACAAGACAATTATTAAATTATATTATGACTCCAAATAAATAAGTTCGGCGAAGAAATATGGCAAGACAAAATATTATAAGGTAAATTATTATAAAGATTATTATATCATCAATCCCCTTTGTACGGCTTCTTTATACTTTGTCGTAGTATATTTTTTAAAATTATAGCTTATATGTTATTCTTATACATAAACAACAATATCATAAGGATTCATATAAATCGGTAGGTAATAGTTGTCTTGTAATTCTCATGAACAACGGAATATTTATAGGATATATTATTGAACATCAGTACTTCAAAGCCTTATCTTCCATCCATAGTACAGCAGTGTAATAGATTGAGCTCAAATTCTTTTCATCAGTAGAGGGGATAAGATGTTCAACACAGAGATCCCAAGAAATTATAGTATTGTAGAATATAGCTAAGATGAGGAATTAGAAGATAAAATACTTTTTTACTCAAAATCAAAAACAACTTTATTCAAATAGGCCCCACGAGAGCATTCGAATCGTCATTTTACAAATTAAAACTTTAGAGTGATTATTATTTTTGTAAAAGTAAAGCTACCACCGATTCGGAATGTAGATTCTGCAGAGAAGAATCGGAAAGAAACTCCGCAGTTACTCTTTTGGAAATAATATAATATAAACTGTGTTTTAGTACAAAATTACTAATATCTTGCATGATCTTGATACTTTGCATTATCTATTATTAATGTTATAAAATAAAATGTAACTGAAATCCGAGTCTATCATTATTAACTTTGAACTGAGTAACAAATAAGATGTCTGTAAAGTTCGGCTATACAATTAAGTAAACAGTCGTAGCACAGCCTTTATTATTATTTATTTATTCGTTTCCTTCAAACAAGTTACCAGTTTATCGTGTTCGCAAATAACTGTCTCTCCTTAATTTAAGACATATATTACTATTTTCATTTTATATTTATTTATACTCCAGATGTCAGACAGGTTTCCGCTCGCATTGATTTTCAAGACTTCAAAATGTTTGTAATCTTGTCTTAATAATTTAATTTAATTTAATGTTGAATAATTTTTTAACATTTTTTTTTCAAGATACAGTGTCTATAACGATTAAAAATATATATTTTACTAGCGGCCCGCCCCGGCTTCGCACGGGTATTTAACTAAAATTTCAAAAAATATGAATTTATATTTTTTATCACCCACACCTGCTTCGATATTGGAAAATATTTCATAATAGACGAATTGAGTTCTCAAACAATATTTTAGCCCGCGACTTTGTCCGCGTAGAAGTCGAAAATGTTCTAATAGGATTTTTATTTGTTTTTTTTTTACGTTATTTTGTTATAACATATAAATATTATATTAAAATATATGAATACTTATAAAATATAACAATCTTTATTATAGAGTAGGGATTTAAAGTTTAAATAAACATTTAAAAAAAAAATTGTTATAATATTTTATGTAAACGAAGCTCGGTCCATAGACCAAAGTCTGGAGAAAGTTACACGGGGGACGGGGGTATTATCTTTTTACAACGAAATCGAAGTACTACACCTTCCTTAGTATTTCTTTATAAACAATATTTTTTGTTTTTCTTTCGGGGTGCTAGAATCACCAGGCTACTCTGGAATATGCCACATACAACTGGCTGTGAGAGAAGCAGCTTTCGCTTAAGTATACTCCCGCTACAGTAAGAGTTTGACCTTAAGCTTTGTTTATGGTAAATACATACTCATATACACTCATATCACCATTTCCTATTTTAAGCAACAGGTCTGAGAACTGTCCGGCAGTAACATCTCCCCTTAGAGTCCATCATTCTCATATTTATGGTGAGGCTCAGTCCGTCACTACAGGCCACAAATGCTCCTGTACTGTCGTGTATTGTATCAGCCTGTAAACAACCCACTGCTGAGCGAAGGCCTTTTTTTATATAGAAGAAGGGTTGGAGCTTAATCCATCATGCCGCTCCACTGCGGGTTAGCGGATAATATCCCTTTTTTTTAACCATGATAACAAACGGGACCGACGGCTTTACGTGCTCTCCGGGCCACGGTGGGGAAACCCACTATACACCCAGACCTGAAACAAATATTGGCATAAATACAAATATCTGCCCCGACCAGGAATCGAACTCGCGGCCACCAGCATTGAGGCGAGGCGTTAAGCCACTCGCACCACTACACCAGAATCTCGAACCGGTTATCAATGCTTCGTTCGTTGTATCGTTGGTATAATTACACCACAAGTCAATACGATTTTGCCTCTTAGATTTGAATAAACCCGCAAGTAATTATTTTTTAAATTTTGATTGACTCGCCACAGTTGGTAGTGACCCTGCTTACTGCTCCAGGATCATGGGTTCGATTCTTGCCTCGAGTTTGGGTGTAATATGTATTTATTTCTATATGTATTATTTGTATGTATATTTATAAAAAAATGTATATCAGTCAGGTGTTACCTAAAATACAGGCATTAACTTGCCTAACTTAGGAACAGACGATCGTGTGTGTATGTCAAACATAT
Source organism: Euphydryas editha (assembly GCA_036937285.1). NCBI lineage: Eukaryota > Metazoa > Arthropoda > Insecta > Lepidoptera > Nymphalidae > Euphydryas > Euphydryas editha. The sequence continues at coordinate 18,117,262 of JAUPFZ010000003.1, forward strand.
ATTTATATTTAATAATAGTCCAAGATAGCTTTATCTCCTTCTTCTTAGTTTTAGTGTAAGATAAAGTTAGGTATATGATTTATAATTTTTTCTGATCTTGTTCCAACATTAGTCCGTGGTGCCAATCTGTACTAATTGGGATGTTAATGCCGTATAATTCAAAAATGTTTCCAAGTTCACATTGGTGTCTTCTATATCTGTATCATTGTGAACTACAGATGCCTTGCTGATGAGTTATTCAGTTTAAAACCCTTGACTTAAAACAACATCAACATTGAAGTAAAAAATATTATATAAAACACTATTTTACAATAAAGCGATCACACGATATATTTACAACTCAATCTTGTTACATTTAATATAAAGTCTTGCCTGTTCCACCAGGAGCACCCAAAAAAACATATCACCTACGCCTACGTCAATACTAATATATAAATATTATATAAAAGACGGATTGTCAAACATGTGTCAAAATAAAATGTAATTTTAAAAAAATCCTAAGGAGTATTTATATCAAAATAACTTTCTACCCCCTTTTAACCCCGTTAGGGGATGAATTTCGATAAAATACGAAACATGTCTTCAATAAATTCTGTTAAAGAATATTTATGCAAAATTTGAAGTAGATTGGACCAAGGAATCACGTTGTCCCATACAAACTTTGCCTCGCTTTTTCATCCCCTTAGAGGTAGAATTTCGTAAAATCCGTTCTTAGCTGACCTCTACTCGGCAAAAGAAATATTCCTACCAAATTTCAAGTTTTTAGGTCTCATAGTTCCAGAGATATCGTGATGAGTGACTATATCTATAGAAAGTCTCCTATATATATATAGATAACTTGTGAAATTCAACGTTCGTACAAATCATTCTATTTTGATTGTTTTTATATAAGAAATACTGATAGATGTTTAGATTTTAGATTATAAATAAAATTAAACAAGTGCGAGGCGGACTCGCCCATGAAGGGTTCCGTAGCAGCAAGTACCATCACATAAAAGTTTTTGTAGTTCCTTGTAACTTTGATCGATGTTTTAATAATAGTGTATTTTTTATATAAAAAAAAACTACTTACTAGATCTAGTTCAAACCAATTTTCGGTGGAAGTTTGCATGATAATGTACATCATATATTTTTTTTAGTTTTATCATTCTTCTTAGAAGTTACAGGGGACACACATTTTACCACTTTGGAAGTGTCTAAACTATTAAGCTTAGAAAAAAATTATATTAGAAACTTCAATATCATTTTTGAAGATCTATCTATAGATACCACACACGTATAGGTTTGGTGAAAAAAAATTTTTTTTGAGTTTCAGTTCTAAGTATGGGGTATCCCCAAATTTTTTTTTTCTATTTTTGTGCGAAAATATTAATGCAGTTCACAGAATACATCTACTAAGTTTCAAGAGTATAGTTCTTATAGTTTCGGAAAAAAGTGGCTGTGACATACGGACGGACAGACAGACAGACAGACATGATGAATGCATAAGGGTTCCGTTTTATGCTATTTGGCTACGGAACCCTAAAAATAGTACATGTGGGTTTGAACATCTCTCCACATATGTAATCGAAGGAGTTCTTTGGCGAATTCATCGTCCGAGTATATAATCCGAGTCCGAGATATAAGGGTTGTATCGAAATTATTTACTATTATTTAGAAGCAAACTATTTACTTTGACTAAAAAATGAAGAACTTCAGGTGTGATGTATATAATATATATATGCATGAATCTATAAATTTTTAAGAGAATTTAATTATTATTTTTACATCACCTATCATTATTCGTTTGACAATATCTCTGTATCGTCTGGAAGAGATTGGCATGGAGCTGTAAGAACATCTGTTGAATCATATTTGAAATAGAATAAAAGTTATTTTTTATATCTTACTGAAAACACAAAACAAATGTATATATTAATAATACAAATTATGAGTACATAAATGTAGCAAAGTCCGTATTATCACAAAAAATGCAATCTTAGAGGCAAATAATAAATGTATTACCAGTATAAGTATCGAGTAAAGGTTGGAGAACATATTTATTATAACAATGTAATTTTTTGTACCTATATGTGATTTGTAATGTACAAAATGTATTATTATTTATAATATGATATTATCATATAATGTTTTTATATGAAAGCTTATTATACAGAATGAATGGTGAGTCACTATCAATATTTAAGGAGAATACTCGCTACACGATTTTCATTCGTATTATGTAGAAAAAATAGGTAAATATTAATAAACTTCTAAGTAAAGTTACTCAACAGTTATCTAATTATTTACGCGTCGTCTGGATACCCTAGCAGCTAGCTGCACTTTCGACACAAAACAGGTAGTTTACCTACGTCCAAACGTCGCCACGTGTTAACAGGGTAGCAGGATAAAAAGGCATGATCCAATACCCCTTAATACTTTAATACTGGCTTAGGATAGGCAAAAATACTAAGATATTTTACTCGTTTAAGTATAACAAATTTGTTGACTAGGTAAATGATGTGAACTTTCACAATTTTTAGATGTGAAGAAGCGGCACAGTACAACACCTGTGCACGTGCCGCCGGACTGGAGAAGTGTTAACGCTTAATTTATATGCGTGCGTTATTTTTATGTGTGTGTTTCCGGACCCCCGACAATGGATAAACATCTTACTGGGGGCCGTTGAGTGTAAGACGTGTATTTATTTATTATTATAATATAAATTAACCTAAACGTAAAGCTTGAAGTTTTTGATAAAACAAGATAAGTTAACTTTCTAACTTTATTCCATGAAAACAGTAATAACATATCAGGTAATCCCTAAATTAAACTCCATACCCTTCCGTCCTAAGCGGTTTAGATACGATTCGTGAACAATAATCGACTACCTACGATGTAATTCGTTGCATGCTAACATTTAATGTTTATGATATAACCATACATAGCGCTCTTGCTGGAATGTGAATAATTATGAGAGTCGTGCTAATTCGTATTTTATATGACGTAAATTTGTCGGGAAAATATCGAAATTGTTAAAATGTACTATACTTTTTTTTTTCGCTGGGAAATGCATTTACGCATCCCGCCGCCCGAGGGCAACGGGTATGTGGGACTCGCTGACACGGAGAACGTGCCAGAATACCGCACTAAAACCCAGCGGTGCCCTCATCGTCGTAGTGGGGCGCCACGGGATCGCTTTCGCATGCTACCGTGACGCCCCGACGGTTGGCCCGCCTATGCGGACCGCCTTCGCCTATAGAGCGCTCGCGGGCACTTTTTGTGACGGGCTGAGAGGGGCACTTTCCTGGCGCTGATGTAGGAGTTGAGTCATCTGCTCCTTCAACTCCTCCATCTCAGTCCTCAGCTGCTTGTTCTCGGCCTGGAGTTTTTTAACTTCTTCCGAAGCCGACCTCTCTTTTAGTGCCTCTGTGATCGCCTTGATGGAGGCCGCGGCATCCCTAAGGGCTCGGACGAATGTCCCCTTAAGGTGCGACGACGTCGTCGCCACTTTGTAGATAATGTAAATTGTACTATACTATATCAACCTTTAAACGTCCCACAGCTTTTAATCATAATAAGTACCATTCTATATACATACGTTAATAACGTACTTTTTAAAGTTTTCTCTACTGGGAAGTCGGATAATAGTGCCGACCATGAATGAATTTAATAAAAACTAGGAAATAAAGAAAACGAAATGCCTTCCTAGCCTTCCTTGCCTTGTTAGTCAGAAAATTCATTGTATCAAGGCGGAGTGTCGACAACATCTCATGTGATTAACTTTTAATAAAATGTTCAATGTTAATTACATTGCATGGAAGTTAATACACATTAATGACAGCACAGACAGATGCTAAAGTGATTCAAAGGCCTCTTTAACTTCCACACTTAAATTACTGAATAAGCGGTAATTTTAAATGAGTCGAGTTAATTAAAATTAGTATCACCCGCTGAATTAATTATAATAAAATAATAAAATTTTAATATAATGTAAAGAAATAGAAGTCTACCTGTAATATTCCACTGTGAAACTGTGCTTAGAGCGCTTTTAGGTACTTAAAACTATAAACTCATTTTATGAGTAAAAGTATAAAATGGTGTTTTAATATAATATGTTAACTTTGTGCAAGATCATTAAATTTCTCGTACAAGCCACCAGAAACTTAATGTGAGTAATAGAAATATTTTTATAAAACGTCATAGTTAATAAGATTTGCAAGATCTTACAAATTTTTAAGTAAATTTCCAAGTTGTACAACAAATCGACGCAGTTTCTCGGAGCAATATCATGATGGAATAAATACTGTAAGTACGTTCGCTGGTCGGAAGTTAAAGTAGTTCGTAACATTATACAATTAAATTATTTCTTAACTAGCATTAGTCAACTACTTTTGCTAATGTAATGAAAAAAACGAAACTTCCTGTCGATTTTTCTTTACATAGCCTGTCGTATAAATGTATTTTTTTTAATATCGTAACATTGGATATTGGTATATAGGAGAAGATAACTTTGCCCAAGCAGTTCAGATCTAATTTATAAAATTGTGTTTGGTGATTTTAAACAAAAAAAAAAAAAAAATGCATCAATTTTGTCTAAAAGTAAATTATAACAATTAAAAAACGTTATACTCTAGGAACACGTGTAAAGTTTAGATCGCGTTTCTGCAAGCGTAGCGTAGGGCAGCAGCAGGATGATCATGACGATGATTTAAAGAAATTATCGATTCGGGCAATAAATGGATGCGAGCTGCTCATGGTCAGGACGGTTGGTGTTTTACGGAAAAGGCGTGCGTTCAACAGTGGTCGGCAATTAGTTAAATTAAAGAAATATTATTCAATTTAACTACACTAACACATATGTAACAACAGTAGCAAGTAGAAGAGTAGATTTTTAAATGGTCATTTACACAAAAATTTACATTTGATTATTTTTCACTACATAAATTGCCTTCGCGTGATGATGGTCTTGTAAATATTTCTAGGTCTTTGGTTTGGTCCGCAGTATTTGTTTATTTTTAATAATCCTATATTTACTTATTATTTGAGTTGAGAGTTGATTTGTAAAATATCTCTTGTATAGGTAGGTATACCAGAGATATTAATATGTATAAACAATAAATAAATAAATAAATAAACATACTTTAACATACACATACGGTCGCCCACGGTTCCCAAGGAAGACGACTTGACGCTTGTGTTTTAGGTAACAGTCGACTGATAAACGCATTTTTTTATATATAACGCCCAGACTAAGGGCATAAATCAAACTCACAACCTTGGAGTGGAAAGCAGGACGACTGGTAACTGCAATAACGTTAATATATATATATATATATATATATATATATATATATATATATATATATATATATAATGGATTTGATTAGTCAGTTCAAAAACTACAGACATGCTCATTCCTTGCTTTTGACTTGATACTAAAATTCCAAATTTGCTTGAAACTGGGAATATACCTCAGACCTTTAAACGTATGGCTCATCTTAAGGTGGTTTATATACTATATCTTCTAGACTCTTATAGATTTAATGAAAAAATCGTGAATGAATTCACGGGTACTATGTTATAAATACCCCATTGTCATTTCTTTTGGATAACATTTTGAGTACTGAACTTTTTGAGAAAACAATAGATAAGTCTATTATTTTAAAAGTTACTTCTGTAATTAGTGCGTCTGAGTAAAAAAACAAACTAAGTATTCATTTAATAAATAATTTTCGCATAATTTAAATTGTAATTTTCGTTGAACGTCGTTGATTAATTCCGTTCCCGCTATTTACAATTTTTAATTAAACAGCAGTCAACAATTTAATAATGTTGATACAACACCGAATAACAAACCGATTCAATTACAACGACGGAAATAGGAACGTTCAAATTAAATACGGCCATTTACTCGTGTTATATACGGCAAAAGGAAGATAAACGACAACCTTATCTTTATTTTAAAAAAAATATTTTTTAGTAATGTATTAATAATATTTATTTCGAAATTTTACAATATTATATACATATATATTTACAATGAAAATATTATTTAGTAATGTAATGTTGTAATTTAACTATTTTACTGGAATTTAATTGTACTGAAACAGTCTGTAAATGACCCACTGTTGGGCTAAATCTTCTTCTCTTGTATACAATAAATGTTAGAGTTAAGTCCACTACGCTAAGCTATTGCAGGGAGGCAAATAATATTGTACTACAAAAATTAATGAGATAGTTTTTATATTAATGTGTCTAAACAAGCTGGTTTTAATTTCATAACAATTGTATAGATTATACCGTTTATTTCGCTAACATATAAATAAAGATACTCGTGCGATATAACATTCATATTTATGCCGTGTTTAAAATACTGCTCGTAAAAGTTTTTAAAACATTCCATAAAAAAATGATTTTCATGCACGTTTACTCTTTACTTAATTTTCACGCGCGTCTCAGCCATTCGTGAAAGAGGATTTTTATTCTTAAGAACTATTTTTTTTTGTTATATTTAAACATAAACTTAATATTTATTTACGTAATCCATGTAACTCGTAGGATACTATTAAATTTTAATTTATAAAAATAAAATACAAATAAACTAAATAGTTTTAATTAATTTCGTAGTTTTTGCAATTATTGCACAGATTTAGTTATTATTTTTATAATTTAAAAACTGAATTTTTTACGGTCATTACGTAAAAAAATACTTATTATAATAACATATATATTAAAACGTTGACAAATAGATCGTCGATACCCTCATTATTTACGAGAAATTCATCAATCCCTTATGACATCGGTAAAAATTCAACAGTAGCAATAATGAACGAAATGTCAATGTACTTTTGCTTATAATAAAGACACGCACACATCAACACTTGGAGGGGTTATGTTGTGACGTCACGGGAAAACGAGATATGTGATGTAACTATTACTGAGTAAGAGTGAGGCAGAATATAGGCCAAGCACCGACCTACCTCTGATACAGTGGCCCGCGGAGGCACCTACGTCAACTACGTAACTCATAATAAGGCCGCCAGAGAAAGAGGCAGCCTTCAAATTATTCCGCCAGTTTTTTTTAGATAACTTTTACACCAGCACCCTATAATAGAATTCAAATTTAATTCACGACCCAGAAAATTGCGATGTCTGTAATCAGGGCTCATTTATTTACATTTTCATTTATTTATATTTTTTACAATTATTACGTAAATTGCTAGACGACTCATGCAGTTTTACCAGCGTTGAATTTCTTTAATTGGTTTACGTTTATGATTATTGCGTCGCTTCTTATAGTCTTAGTGCGTCACAAAAAACTCTTCAGGTGTATAAATTAGTATAGATTTATATTAATAATCTTTATGTATCTAAATAACAAAAACAACGAAAAATCACTCGGTCTATTTTAACGTACTCGTAGAAATCTACCAGGTTTTTATTTCAGAAAAAATAAGAAAATAATACAAAAAGTCTAAGGCAGGCTTAATAAGTTACTTCTTTGTAATCCAATATTAAGCTGTTAAAAGACAAGTCAGACACTATCTCAGGTTTCGTTGGCGTTAAATTATCCACATTTTTTTTATGTCAGCCCTATCTCTAGTTGAAATAACACAATTATTTAGAAAAAAATATTTTAGGTTTTATGTATTATTTTATATTTGAAGAACGAAATGCGTTTCCTATTATATAACTATAGTTAATTTTTTTTTAAATTTACTGTTTAGTCGTGGAATTATTATGTTGTTTTGTAATGTCATTTAAATGTTTTCTTAATAAATTAATTGTTACATACCCCGCTTTTATATTATTATTCGGACACCCACCACCTTAGTCCCCCGAGACCATGGACGCTGTAAAGGGTCCGAAACGTCGGGAAATAAAATAAAAAATCGTTAAACTGTAAAGTTTCAATAAACGCGATAAAATCACTTTTAGTCTTTTATTTAAAATGAGTAAAATTCGCGTAAATAATAATAAAAACAATAACACATTAATTATTTTCAATTAATAAATAATTAATTCGAACGATTCTACATACGTTAAATATAAAATATTTAAAGTCAACTGTTGATATTAAACTCTTAATTTCGAGTTGAAATGATAAATGATAAATTAATCATTCTTAGTTGACTTGTTATAATCGAATTTATAATTTACTTCTTTCAAAAATAATTAATCGGACTTCTCGACTGTTCCTTAGTCTCTATTCAGGTTATGTCTAGCGTAAAAATTCATGTTATCCGTGTGTCCTATGTTTCTTTTAGAATATGGAGTTTTATAATGTGGAAACAATATTTAAATCGATTCGGTAGTAACAGAGTTTACCAATTACAAAGACGCTTTAAACAAATCTTTTTTTATTAATATTATTATTTATAGAGATAAAGACATCGACGTTTTAACGATATCTTTGCTGTGAACAAAGAATGAACTGTTATACAAAACTGAATTAAGCTGACACGGTCTGTAAATATCCCATTAATGTTTCTTGTAATATATGTACATATATGTAATGTCTCTTCTTGGATATATATGAAGGGGTGGAGAAAAATTTACCACGCCGATTTATTACAAGTTGATAGATAATTTTCCTATCAAGAGTTTTAGATTGATCGTTATCAGGGGTTTAAAATGACAAGTGGAACTGATGGCTTCATATATTCTCCGAGGCATGGTGGGATTACTACCCAGACAAGAAACGCAGGAATCGAATTACGACTGACGGCTTTCATGATACTTTCGTTATCTATACTCTATCGTCCCTAGAACGGCCGTAACACAACACACATATTATTAAATATTGTAAATATAAAGAAGCAACATAGAACATTTATGACATTTTCCTGCTATGGAACGCTTAAGAGTGAATATGAAATCTTGATGTCGATAGTGAGAGTTTTTATAAATAGGGCATGATTCAGCAATCTTCCACCGCTATAGAAACATCTCTCATCGTTTCGCTCAAGCATACACTTTTTGACGTGACTGGAATTATCTATACATAAATTATAATAACTTTACATAACAGAGTAACCGCGCTCGGTTAAAGGTTTAAAATAATTATAAAAAAGTATAGATATAATATTTGACATTTCTTCAATATTTAAGGAAGGTTATGATTGATTAAAGAGCATGGTATAGGTATCATTGGATAAAACAATAATTTTCAAAAAGGTTATATATAAATATTTTTTTTAACCAACATTATTAGAAGCAGAGTTATTTTTTCGAATGTTTGCATTTGTATGATTATAAATATATATAAATTTGTATATTTTAATATTAGGAACATTTATTAAAACAAGTTTTGATTGTTTGTTACAATATTGGTCTATATTATTATGAATATAACAAGTTAGTAAGTTGTAATAAAGGCGTAAACAAATTAATTTATTAATTTCTCTTTAGTTCAAAATCTCCACTAAGTTATGTACACAAACCATATTTTAGCTCAACACATTTACATAAATCGATTCGCTCCCAACATTTTAGTTTATCCGAAGTCAACAGATTTTTGGTGTAACGACAAATCTCTCCATCTATAATAACAATTTACAATATGTACATTTAGAATAAGATCTAGATATATTTTAAGACAAACTATACCTATTACCTCTATAAAAACAGTAATTTAATGAAAAATATTATATAGCACTTATTATCCTCACGGTTTTTTCGGCGTTAAGTTATATAATCATATTCGATCAGTTTACATTTATGGCTGTACTAATATTAAAGAGGTTTAGTTGTAATCGATAACTTTTAAATTGTAGAAATGACTTTAACAGGTGTTTCACTGTTAATAACATTTCTGCAGGTCGACATTATTATAAAAAAATATATTAAAATAGTTAAATTATTTAGTGTGAATGAAGTGATCATCATATCAGCCATTGGATGTCCACTGTTAAACGTAGGCCTCCCCTATCAACCTCCAGAGCGACCAGTTCAAAGCAGCTACCATCCAAGGGCTTCCGGCGACTTTCCTTAAGTCGTCTGACCATCTCGCGGACGGCTGTCCGACGCTGCGCTTGCTGGTATGTGGTCTTCACTCAAGAACCTTTCTGCTCCATCGGCCGTCAGTTCTACGAGCTATGTGTCCTGCCCACTGACATTTTAGCTTTTAAATCCGTTGGGCTATGTTGGTAATCTTCTCTCTCCATTGCACGCGTGTGCGACTTGAAGCTTGTTTAAAAGGCCAATAGTCAGAGACCACGTCTCAGACCCGAGTGAAGTGATATAGTCTTTAAAAGGAAGCTGAAGTGATAGTGATCTGGTTGTCACAGTTGTCACAGAACCGAAAACCATTGGACTAGACGTGTTCTAGAGTAGGGACCACGCCTTGGTAAACGTAGTGTAGGACGCCCCCGCCTTGGTGGAATGACGATATACGCAAAAGCGCTGGAAGCGGCTGGAAATCGATACCAAAAATCTAGCTTAGTGTTGTGCCGTTGGAGGCGCTTATGTCCAGCAGTGGATGAGAGCGGGTTTATTAAAATATCACGTTACGACTTATTGCAACAAAAACGTAAATATTATTGTATATTATTGTAGTATTACATGTAATCTCGGCAAGAGAATTTAGTAATGTATAATTCCAAAATAATTGGAAGTAGATATGAATTTAATATGACACCTGTACCCAATATAATGTATGAAAAAATAGTTTTCAAGAAACTGTCATTAGGTACATTTTCTCTTCACCGCATTCTCGTAGGTACGAGAGCGGAGTTACATGTTTCATTTACGACGTGTGTCTGAGCTCAGCCTCGTCTCCCGAGGATTCAGGCCTATCTAATTCGCTACATTGCCATAAATCCCGCTATATACATTGCTGTATTACATACACGGAATAAAATATAATTTCCATTTTTTATAAAACTATATACCTTTTCGGCGGGTAGACGCGAAAGTGTAAAGACATATTTTTGGAGCTCTGAGTTATTTTTTATTATAAATTGGTTTTTATTTATATGTACAAAAGTTAAGATACCTTAGTGTAAGTTGACTTTCTCCACACTCTTTCACACTAAATTAAACTTGAATACACAAAATACCAGGATGAACACCTCAATTGAAAATCTTCAGAAAAACATGGAAGAACTGTCTTCAATGGTGTCCTGCAGGATGGGTGATTTTGAAAAGAATCTTTCATTATCCAATGCAAATCCCACTGTTAAGTCCTTGGCAGCAGACTTCCATGCCTTCAAAACCCTGGTTTGGAAAACACTTGGCCTGCTTAAGTCCCAAATAGAATTGTTGGCTCAAGGCATGGATCGACTAGAGACACAATCCCGCAAGAAACTTTTGCTTTTCCATGGAATAGGAGAAGACAAGGATGAGGATGTGCATAAAAAAATCCTTACAGTGCTATCCAATGAAATGAGGATACCTGGAATAAGTGGTGACCATCTTAGTTCTTGCCACAGGTTGGGAAGTAAAAAAGACTCTGCACGACCTATACTTGTTCGTTTTTCTAACGTACACCTTCGCTCCAAAGCATGGAAAGCTAAAACTAATTTGAAAGGCACTAAAATCACAATAACCGAGTTTTTAACTAAGTGCAGGCAAGACATCTTCATAGCAGCTCGTAATTATTTTGGAATAAAAAAATGCTGGACAGCTGATGGTGTTATTGTGATTCTACTCCCAGACAAGTCCCGAATTAAAGTTACTACGATGTTGGAGCTAAAACAAATAATATCGCAAAACCCAAAAAGTGAGCAGTCTTCTGGCAATAAGTGATTACCTTGCTTGTGCATGAATCATTCGTGTACTATTTATTACTAACACAATCTTTGTTTATTTAATTGATGGGTAATCATAAATTTTGGTTTTTCGATTATTATATTTCTTTGTTACTTTACGTTTCATTAATATTTAGATTTACCTTTCATATTTGTAATTGACAATAATAATTTGTACAATAATAAACTATTCTTGTGTTACCTGTCAGCTGTCACTACAGATTAGTTAACGTCACTCAAATTGCGTTTCGTTACTACTGTGTCTCTAGTGCAGTGTTTCCCAACGTGGGGCCCACGCCCCACTGGGGGGCAATTTGATAGTTAAGGGGGGCAATTTAAAAATGGACTCGCCACGACTTTAACCCTTTCGCCTTGGGTTATATAAATGCAATGCTATACCTTGTCCAACCGTTCATTATCTTTTTGACAGCTTACATCTATAAATTTCAGTTTTTTTTTTCATTATATGTTTTGAAATTTTACTTAAGATGTTTTGATAACAATTTCATAGTAATTTCTTCCTAAAACTTATCATTTATATTTCTTAAGGGAACAAAACAATTTTAAAGGTTAAAAAATATGCATGGGGGCATAAAAAAAATTGAAATGTTAAGGTGGGGCATGGCCTAAAAAAGGTTGGGAAACACTGCTCTAGTGTTTTTAAACTTGATTTATTTTTGTTCATTTATTTTTTTCTTATTAACCTCTTATTTTAGTGTAACTATTTTTTTTTTAAATTCAATATGTATGTGGTCAGTCAACTTATGCATGAGAAAAAGTGTAGCTTTTTTTTTTTAATCCTTAATTTTATATTTACTATTCGTATTATTTAATTTGTAGTTGATTTTAAATTTTTTTCGTAACATTATTTATTTATTTTATTATTCATATATGTTTAATAAGTATATATTATGATTAATGATGATTATTTTACTTGTTCCTCAGATGATTATGCAAGCGCCGAGAATAGTTTTGACTCTTTTAAGTCTGATTCGAACTTACTCGAAGATAAACTGTTAAAAGTGTTTCCTAAAAACCTACACTCTCTTTCCTTTGTGCATATCAACGCGCAGAGTATTATGGCTCATTACTCCGATCTTCTCACATCCTTTAGCACTGGCACAATCGACGGTATCCTTGTGTCGGAAACCTGGCTCAGGCCCTCTATCCCATCCACCTGCTGTTCTCTGCCCGGTTTTCAATTATATCGGAATGATCGCGTTGATCGGGGTGGTGGGGGTGTTGGCATATACTTACGCAGTCACATTCCCGCTAGTGTTGTTTGCTACTCTAGCCATCAAATAACTGGTTCTCTTGAATATCTATTCTTAGAACTAAGTGTTCGTCACAAAAAAATACTACTTGGTGTTATATACTGCCCCAATGATAAAATAAATTATTTTAACGAACTTGAAGACGTTCTTGAGAGACTTGTTCCCACTTTCGATCACGTGATTTGCATGGGTGACCTAAACACATGTCTACTTAAACATGATACAATGGCCCAAACTTTGAATTCCTTCTTGTCATCGTTTAACCTGCAAACTCTTCCTTTCTCTACACCTACGCATTACTTCCCCAACTGCAAACCTTCACTTATTGACCTTATCTTTGTCTCTAATCCTAACCTTGCGATCTCTCATGGACAAATGACAGCTCCATTTTCACATCATGACCTTATTTTTCTTGCATACAAAGTACGTCCACCTAGGGTTCGAGGTAAAGTTCATTTTAAGCGTGACTTTAAGCATATGGATGTGGAACGCTTGAGAGAGGATATTCGGAACACAGATTGGTCAATTGTACTCGCGGCAGACAACATCGATGATATGGTCGTCTCATTTACTACTGAACTGATTAAAATTTATGATATACATGCGCCAGTAAAACCTGTGCGAATGAAACACGCTCCTGCTCCCTGGCTTACAGCTGTAATCAAGCGAACGATGGCAAGGCGCGATAGAGCTAAAACAAAAAACAAACAAAACCCAACCGAAGAAAACTTGAACTCATATAAAAAGCTACGTAACATCTGCAACATAATGTGTAGGGACGCTAAGCGCCGTTATATCCACACATCAATTCAGGGTCTCTGCCAATCCCAGGCTTGGAGATTCCTAAGGTCGTTAGGGGTGGGCAAATCCATGGTAAACTGTCAAAGCACAGTTAATCTTAATGCTCTCAACTCACATTTTATTACTCCACCTTTAACTGTGGATTCTAATACAAAGGCTGCAACGCTTTCATTTTTATCTACGCTTATCTCACCAGACCTACCCAGTTTTTCATTTGAAACAGTTACGCAAGAAGTTATCAAGAAGCATGTCCATTCTATATCAACTAAAGCAATTGGTAGCGATAACCTCAGTCTCGACATGATTCTTCCGGTGTTGGAGGACATTGCACCTATAATCACACATATAATAAATTTTTCACTCACGTGCAATCTCTTTCCCTCACTATGGAAGAAAGCTTTTGTCATTCCTTTACCCAAAATCTCTAATCCTACTCTTCCTTCTCAATTTCGGCCTATATCCATTCTTCCCTTACTCTCCAAAGTTCTAGAATCCGTTGTACATAGTCAAATTTATACTCATCTCTCCTCTAACAACTTAATATGTCCCTATCAATCTGGTTTCCGTCCATCACACAGTACTGTTGGAGCGTTGCTGAACGTGGCGGAGGATGTGCGGTATGCAATGGATCAAACCAAGCTCACTGCCATGATCCTGCTAGATTTTAGCAGCGCTTTTAACTCAGTTGATTACGACATTCTTCTTGGTACCTTGCGCGCGATTAACATTTCACCCGCAGTTATTGACTGGTTTCACTCCTATCTTTCTGGACGCCAGCAGTGCGTGTCTTTTGACGATCACATGTCAGATTGGATGGAACTTACTGCTGGTGTTCCACAAGGTGGCGTCTTATCTCCTTTGCTATTTTTCTTTTTTCATTAATAACGTTTCTCGTGTTATCACTTCTCCCTTCCATTTGTATGCAGATGACTTACAAATATACCGACACTTCAGGCTGACTGAGTTGCATGAGGCTGTGGAAAATTTAAATAGCGACCTTGCTGCAGTTCATGTCTGGGCTGAATCGTTTGGGCTGTTGGTCAATCCAACTAAATCACAGGCTATTATTATTGGAAGTAGTCGATTGAGAAACAGACTTGACTGGAAATCGGTGCCTAAAATCTCGTATTCTGGGGTCGTGATCCCATACTGTGATAAAGTTAGGAATTTAGGGCTTATCATGGACTGCAATTTTTCCTGGGCAGCTCATGTCAACGAAGTCAGCAAAAGATTACACTACACATTCCACTCTCTCAAGCGTCTCCAATTTTTTCTCCCATCTAAAACCAAAATTATGCTTGCGCAAACCCTTCTGCTGCCTATCCCTGATTATGCTGATGTATGCTATCTGGATGTGACCGAGGAGCTACTTTGAAAATTAGAGCGACTCCAAAATCTCGCCATAAGATTCATTTTTGGCCTGCGAAAATTTGATCGCATCTCTCACTTTCGTGCTCAGTTAAAATGGCTCCCTATTCGTTTTCGGCGTGATATGCATATCCTGTCCACTCTCTTTAATATCCTACGTGATCCAAATGCTCCGTCGTATCTTCGATCCCGATTTAACCTCCTGCCCTCTCCCAATCGGTCTAGGCGCCCTGGCATAACACCTATGCTAGACGTGCCGAAATGCAATACTAAATTCAGGCTGAATTCATTTTCGGAACGCGCCTCCATACTTTGGAACAATCTCCCAAAAGATATCCAAACGAGTCCCTCGCTTGTTTCTTTTAAACATAAAATAAAAAAACACTTGCTGTCCCTAGCTAATGTTTAATCATCTGTGTGGAATATGTATGTATTTGTTTATATTTTATAGTAGTATCTATATGTATATGTGTATTTATTTGTATTTTGGTATACATATACATTTCTTGCACTGTTTGCTCGCTAAATGAAAGACTTACTCACGACCATGGGTTGACTGGAAGAAATCTCTTTCAGAGATAAGTCCACCTTTGCCATAAACCTTAGTATTGTTATGTTTCTGTATATATTTTTATGTGCAATAAAGTATATAATAATAAATAATAATACCTACTGAAAACATAGTTTTAAATTTAAAAAAAAATTAAGTTAATGTTTTTCGTCACTGCAGCTATTTTACCAACTGTCAGATGTGTAAGTTACCATTGCATCTAAAGTGGCTTTACTTTTCCTACAACGAGTATAATTATTAACAAAAATAATATATTTACTAAAAAAATTATATGTTTCTTGTTTTTATGTGTTGTATTTAAATTTTATTTATACAATTGACTATAAAAATACGCTTGTAAAAGAGTGTAAAAGAACAGTTAGATGAAAAGTAGATTACGTTAACGACAATATAAGAAATCCTATCGACTTATAAATTTAGGAGATAATAATACGTTATACGTGAGGCGATTTCGAAGCGTAACGAATGACGAGAAGTAGGAAAAGTACATTATTTGATGGGCTATCATTCGACCATGACATTCCATGTAAGGGCCCGTGATAGAAAGCGAATTTCGACCTATCATGAAATACCTACTCATAAAATTCGCGCGTGCGGTATTAGATGGGAAACCCTCGAATGATACGTTTTCTTTATTATGCCATTCGGTTTATTAATATTAAGGTAACAAAACTGAATATTGTATTTCTTTGTTTCAAAGCGCTAGTCACAAGTGTCAATCGGTTTAAAAAATATTTTTGCGTTTCTCAGTTTATTAAGGAATATGTAAGTTATAAGACATCGCGTATCCCATAGGTGTGGAGCAGTAACTCCAAATGTCCATCAAGGAGACAAGCATTAAATTTCAACAAGGGTGAAGATGTAAGGAGCGTGAAATTAGTTACGCATACTAATAAAACTTTACGTACATAAAGTTTTATATATACAACTAGCAAACCCGGCGAACTCCGTTTCGCCACCAGATGGCTTCGTTTTTTGTAACATTTAGTTTGGGGATTAAAAGATGAAGAAAAATTATATTTCTTGTAATATGCAAAACCATATTGGTTTGTAGTACATGCTATGTATCAGAGATGGCGCTGTATGTGAAAAATGATTTTCCCTGTTTTTCTGCTTTTCTGTTGTAAATTTTCCTGAATTTTGTTTGCTACAACCCTCACGGAGCCCGAGACCTTTCCAACGAATGCAAAACCGCGGAAATCGGTTCATGTGTTCTGGAATTATAGCGTCAGGAAGGAAAACCCGTCTTATTTTTATATTATAGATAATTTTGCTATACGACGCGTCTTGTGTAAATTATATTACTAAGACCGAAAGGGGTTATGTGCTATTTAAAATCGATATGTTACAATAATATTACCGAGTTTTTTTCTCCATATAGTTGAAATTGTACGTATCTATACGAATATACATTACCATAAGAGATTAATCCATAAAAATGTACTTGGCAGTCGAAATACTTGGAACACGACATGACGGAAATTTCTATATAATTTAACTCAGAGATTTAGCCCGCATTAATGACAGGAGGGCTGGTTAATCGCAACTGCGATTTATCGGGAAAATGCTGCCATCATTTTTATAACTATTACACGCAGACATGATATTTTGTACAACAACTTTATCTACGAACAATCAACCTATATAGCTTACTAGCAAAATTTATAAATTACTATTTATACAATACTAACATCATTTTGGTTTTTAACCGTATTGAGTTTTAATATGTCAGTTTGCTTTTTAAGAGTCGTAGAGTAATTATTTTTAGTTTAAAGTCCCACTTAATAACCTGGCTCTAAATTTTAATTTTAAAAATAAACTGAGACGCTATTTTACTATTATTAATAGGAGTTAATCACTCACTAGTGTCAAGAAAGCGAAGATGATTTCGCCAATGTAACGTAGAATGGAGGCCATTTTGGTATTTCAATTCAATTTCACTGGTTAATCTGTAACGTATAGTATATGTATATATATCTTTGCCTCATTATTTTAACCAGTTATTTCCATGGCGTTATCGTGATCCATACAGTGAACGTTTTACGGGAAGTGTTGGTTCAAATAAAGAAAAGTGTTCAATAATGAAAAGTTACTAATTTGAGGATATGCCAGTTTATAAATGAAGTTAAAAAAACGTTATTAGACTTCTTATGATTCTTGACCATAAAAGCCAAAACACTCACAAGTATAAAAAATTCCATGCAAGTAAAACCGCGATGAATATTTGGTTAATTGGCCAAGCCTTACATTGGCTACCGCAACTTACAACCTTCCACAGTGAACTCTGATTTCCCTTCAAAACGCATAAATCTTTCATCTTTTACTTTCCACGGCGAGTATTATACTTGTCTCGAAAATAAATTTTCATATGAGACTGGTAGTTTTGGATAAAGAGCGTTCTGATCTTTAGGTTTATGATACCTTAGCTTTATGATATTAAGGCCAGTATATTCGAGCGTTGTAGGTATTTAGCCCTACCTCCCTCCCCGCGCGACTAGTTACGCGAAGTCTCCGATCAAATGAACTCTCGATGACCCCGCGCGCGGCGACGGCGCACGGAAATAATTAAATATATAATTTTACAGTAACTTACTAGGTTTTTTTTTTACTTTAGGTTATTTCATAATTCAGTTTTGTTTTCGATCCTGAAGGCACAGTATAAAATGCAACATAAACATTTAATACCTAAGAGAAGTAGATAAAAACCATTATTTAATTTTTGATGGGTTTATAGCTAAAAAAAAAATTTACTATTAATATTTTAATTTATATTAATTATCAGTAATTTTTTTTTGTTAATTAATACACTTTACAACATTTAATACCTAAGAGAAGTAGATTTAAACTTTATTTCTTCTCTTAGGTATTAAATGTTTATGTTCCACCTATTACTGCCACCAGGGCCCTGCGCTGGGGCTCCCAAGCGGCGCATTCCTCCAGGGTGTGACGCGCCGAGTCGATTGGCGCGCTACACTCGTGGCAAAATCAGGGGTGGCTTCTCGCCTAGCGATTTGGTGCAGGTACTTACCGAAGCAACCGTGCCCGGTAAGCACCGGCGACAGCCGAAACGTAAGGACCCTATGCCGCCTGTTGACCCAGCGACGAAGGTGAGGACGTCGCTCTGTCCATTGCCTGTCTCAATTCGTTGTCGGCACCTCGCAGGTTAGTCCCATTGTCGGACCAGATTTGAGCAGGTTGTCCTCGTCGAGCTTTCATTCTTCTTAAATTCATTATCACTGAGTCTGTGCTCAGTGACGTCGCTATCTCTAGGTGGATCGTTCTTACAGTGAGGCACGTGAATACTGCCACGTAACGTTTCTGTTGGCTGTCTGCGTCCCAGGGTGACTGTTAATGGTCTGAATTAGTCCACCCCTGTGTATGTGAAGGGTCGCTGATGGTGAGCTAGGCGACACGCAGGTAGGTCTCCTGTTCTCGGGTGTGGCGGGATCGCTGCCCTAATCCGGCAGTGTAGACACTGTGGAAAGAGCGTTCTTGTGACGGGCCGCAGGCGTAGTATCCAGTAGTGCTGTCGACATTCGTTCACAGTCGCCTCGACTCCCGTGTGATACCTCGTTCTATGCATCGCTATGATCCACAACTTCACTGTGTGATGATTTCTATCTAGTATCATCGGGTTTTTAGATGGCGTTGATAGTTGCTCCGCGGCGTTAATACGACTACGGACTCGGAGGGCTCTCTCTGCACACTCGATGCTCAGCTGCTTGAGGCGACCGTTTCGGGTAAACGACTTCCCGTCTTTAATGCTTTCTACTTCATTTGGGAAAGATTCTTCTTGGACTGTTCTCATGAATAGGTCTTCAGCTTTCCTGATAAGTTCCGCGGAGACCGGACGAACCTCCAAAGTTTCTTCGAGCTCTACTCTTATTTTCTGGCGTGTTTTCAGCTTCTTGTTCGTCCTTTTCCAGTCTGGGTCTTTTAACGCGCTTTTCTTAGTGCTTTTATAGTTGACTCGTTGTGTATTGGCTCGACAGAGTTCTATAAACTGTAGCACTCGAGCCGTCGTGTAGCGGAGTCTGTTCCAGCTGGAGTACCGTGTGCAGTCTGGTAACCCTTCTTTGAGTCGCGGCTGTTTACGATCGGTGACGTGATGAGTTTTTTCTTCGCCTGTAGGTTCGGTTGACGACGACAAGGCGGACGTTTCCGTGGGCCAGGTGGACTCCGGATGATAAGGAAATTCAGGACCTGTGTACTATCTGTGACCACTGCTGAATCCCGCTGGTACGTCCCGCGCCGCGTCGTCGGCTACGTTTAGCCTGGTTGGGACCCATCGCCATTCGCTGACCGTCGAAGAATCTTCAATTGCCGCTAGCTGCTAGCTAGCAGCTGTTAGGTGAAAATACTAATATAACTTATTGAAATTTTGGATATGCTAATATATCGGTCTAAGATATCGATGACAATCATTATATTCTAGCTAAAAATAGATTGAGTATTCATTAAACTTACGAGTACTTATCTGATCGCTTTTCTAAGCTTACGTAGTTCACGTCTAGATATTTTCTTTTTATTTCTAGTTTTATTCCCCATTTTATATCTACACTACACTGCTATACAGTAAAAACACTTCCAACGTTGTTAGAGTACTAACTAAACTAATCTAATAAAATAATCAATAATAATCTATACTAATAGATAAAACTGAAGAGTTTGTTTGTTTGAACGCGCTAATCTCATGAACCACTGGTTCAAATTTAAAAATTCTTTTTGCGTTGGATAGTCCATTTACTGAGGAAGAATTTAAGCTATATAACATCACGCTACGACTAATAGGGGCTGAGTAATAATAAGAAATGTTACAAAAACGGGAAAAAATAATCTTTTTTGAGAGCTTCCGTTGCGTCCTTTATTATTTCTCTTCTCAAGACATTTTTTAATTATAGTTCCACTTTTAAAGTAAATATAACATCACTCTTTTACTGTAAATTTTCGAAAAAAAAAACTCAGTAATATGTTGAACGACCCAAGAATCAAACCAGAGACCCCTTGCTCGGCAGTAACGCTTGGTACCACTGGACCAACGAGGCGAAAATATTTAAGTACGTTTTTCCCTCAAATTAACGCGGGTGAAACCGCGGGGCACAGTTAGTACTAAATAAAATTATCCAATTTATTTCTCAAACCACACTATCCATTCTCTGAGGATAGAGAGGTTCACTGGCGCTCGAATTCCTAAGAGACAAGACCGGACCCTATACATCGGTTTTCACACAAGAGGAAAAGAAGACGTTGATAGACAAGGGATACGGTACCGGACAGGGATCGAGCGTCATGACTATCCACGAGGCACAGGGACAGACACGCGAGGCAGTCATCATCGTCCAGACAAAGACTAGGAGGCTGCGGATTCATGACAGTGTTCCGCATGCTGTGGTCGCGGTGACCAGGCACACAAAGACCTGTGTCTACTACACCGACGACGGTGGTGATGCAATCGGTCGTTTTGTTGGCCTCGGTGGAGGCCACAACAAAGGAAATACTCGAGCACACCCTCAAGATGGCTATACATAAAAGAGACACCGCCGTCATTGAGGATGTGCTCGAACAGCTTCCCTCGGGGGATGGCTGCGGCAGAGTCTCCAATAAATAATACAAAAATAAAGAGCCCAAATGTAAATGTAGACAAGCCGTAAAAATGTGGTGGCTGGTATGTATGTACTAACAAGCAATGAAATATTAGATTATATTAGATCAAGGAATAAACGCATGTACATAGAAAATAAGAAACATGATGTAAATAGATGTAAGAAAAAAAAAGACAAAATTATATATATATATATATATATATATATATATATATATATATATATAATATATATGTGTGTGTGTGTGTGTATATGTATATATATGTATGTGTGTATATTTGTATATGTAAATTATATTTGTAAATAAAGATTATGTTTATTAAAAATGATTATATGTATGTAAATATGATTATATGTATTAAAAAAAATTATAATAATAATAAATAAATAATGGTCAGTATACGGACTCGCGTCATAGAGATCCTGACAATAAGTCTAGCTAATGTAAGTCTAAAATAGTACGCATGAAACTATATTAACAATCTTATACATTTAATTAAAAAAAGGCACGGGCAAATATAAGCCCGTGGATATTTTTGTTATAAAAAAAATCCAATCTTTAGAGGGGGGGGGGACGCCGTCAGACAGCAGAGATACAGGTCCTACTTCGATGACGCCTCGCAGGCAACTAAAGCGAGGCGCGCGCAGTGTTACCAGATGAACTCAATCCATTCCCCCTAAAGTGCCACTCAAAAATCCCCTAGATTAAAAAAAAATCCCCTAACTTTTAAATTATCAATTTTTTCTTAATTTATTTTAATTATTGTAATTATCAATTTTTTTTTAAATTGTCAAAGATCTTATTATTAATACACTTTATGTTTAATATAAAATAATATTTTATTATAATTTAAAATACATTAAATTTTTGTTTATTTATAATTTAAAACTTAAAAAAAAAAACATTTTTTAGTTTAACTGATAATAAAATAAATTTAAAATATTTAAGAATATTATTTTATATATAAATTAATTTATATTAAAGAATATTGTCACATATTGCTTTCATTTGTCGTTTTTTTATATTTGTAACATAATTATATTCCTTGAATATCCTTTAACACACACACAAAATGCAGACATGTAAAGTGCTTTTGTAAAAATAATAGATAATAAAAAATTGTGATTTGTTTGTTTGTATGGAGTGTCAAGGGGCCGACTACAGCTGATGAAGTGTTAGAAAAAGTACTCGATTTTGAGAAAACATCGATGTTTCTAACCGATGCATCGAAAAACATCGATGCACAGCCGCGATGTATTGCATCGAAAAAAAACATCGATGTATTTTCTAAGTGGACACCCCTAATGTGAATATAATCTTTATTACTACCCTCTTAATATCACACGTCAAGTTCGCTCCGTCATTAAAATTATTTTAATTTAATTAACACAGTTTTAAGACCCTAAAATCATGTTAATTACGGTTATAAGTGCTTAAAATGTAATAAGGACTAAATGTATATATATATATAATGGTATAAATTTTTCAAAAACATATACATAAAAAGACTCGCCAAAACAAAGACAAAGTGTATAAGTTCGGCCTAAGAAGATGTATTTCAGTGCTATAGAAATTCAATTATGATCAAAAAGACTGTGTAACTAGTAAATTAAAAAGTGATGTAATGACGATTAAGTGAAGTGCAAAGTGTATGTGGCAATGACCTCTGCAATAATGCATACTGTATCTATGTAAAGCCCACTTAAGCGCGTATACGATACAAGAAATTCGCAAGCAATATTAAGTCGTCCATTGGTCCAGTGCCTTGGAACTAGCTTCGTACGCGACGTTTCTGAGATCGATCCCCGGTTCCGACGTGATAAAAAAATATTTTTCTTTTCTGTGAATTTTAAATAAGTAATATTATCAAGCAGTATGAATGAACTATCGAAGACTAAACCTAACAAGATGAAATTTGAATGTTGCAATCGTCAACAAAACTCGAACGAGTATATAATATGCTCGCATTGCTCGAAGAAATATCACTATGCATGCGTAGCAACGACTGCTACACAGTTCAAAGAACTTACTAGCGACCTTAAAGTGAACTGGCTATGTCCTGAATGCAATCGTCCCCGAGCCGGCTTAGATAACTCGAACACACCCATTAGAGCAGTGGCCACTCATGCCAACGACAAACAAGACTCCTTGAATGTCACAGTTAGAAAAAAAAATAAAGTTTCTAAAACATCAGACACTGACTTGTACGCGCTAACACCCGCCGATGTTCGCCAAATCATTAGGGAAGAGCTACATATTATTTTCAATGCATTTCAATCAAAAATAGAAACTCAACTAGGAAATAAAATATCAGAAATATCGAGCCAGCTTACTCAAGTCACTGAATCCATAACATTTATGGAAAAAGAATACGAGGAAGTAAGACGAGACATGCAGCAAAAAATTGAAGTAATCAACCAGCTGGAGTCCGAAAACAAGAATTTACGCAGCTACATACAAGATATGGATTCGAGGCTATCTCAAATGGAAAGAAACTCACGTGCAAGCAACATAGAAATACAGGGCGTTCCGGAACACAGAAATGAGAACTTGGTTACTGCAGTAAAACAATTAGCCCATACTATTAAATATAATCTCACGGAATCCGACATTCATCTATGCACGAGAGTATCTAAGATACAAAAGAACAGTAACCGGCCACGATCAATTATTGTTAAATTCAGTTGCCCAAGAGTACGTGACGGCTTCTTAGCAGCCGCTATCGCATACAACAAGAGAAACAGTAACGATAAACTAAACACCAGTCATATCGGAATGGGTGGCGAACACAAGCCAATGTACGTCACGGATCACCTTTCTCCATCAATGAAGGCATTGCACGCAGCTGCGAGAGTTAAAGCAAAAGAACTGAAATATAAATATGTGTGGGTAAAAGGTGGACATGTGTATATGCGGAAAAGTGACACTTGAGACTATAAGTTTATTAAAAATATGGACACTCTGAACAGCTTAAATTAAGTTTTTTTTTTCTTTTAAATTTTCACTTAATTTTTGGTATTAAACATGATATCTTATTTATAATTATTTAAAATTCGATTCAATTAACTGTTATTATCAAAATATTCGTGGCTTAAAATCATTCACATCTGAGGTACGCTTGCAAATATTAAATAATAATTATGACATAATTGTGTTAACCGAAACATGGCTTTGTGATGGCATTGTCGACGCTGAAATCTTTGATAGCAGATATGAGGTTTATAGACGTGATCGAGAGACATCCTCTTTTGGCTGCCATAAGAAAACGGGTGGTGGGGTACTTATAGCAGTTTCCAACCGGTTCACCTCTCACCGTGAACCCAGCTGGGAGAGTAACTGTGAAGACTTGTGGGTAACGATTGAGGTAAGAGCGACCAACAAAACTATATCACTGCACTTGTGTGCAGTATATTTGCCCCCTCCAATTCATATGGCACTTCTTGACAACTTTTTAGAAAGTGCTAATAAAGTCCTAGACAAGATTAATAACAATCTAACTCTCATAATGGGAGACTTCAATCTGAGTGGCATACTTTGGACCAAAATGGACAGCACAACCTATACTAAGCCCGCCAACTACAGTAACTGCTCCTTAAAATCTGCTATGGTGGATTTTATGTCTCTAAATAATTTAAATCAATACAACATTGTGTTTAATCATCAAAATAAAATTCTCGATTTGGTATTATGTAACGAGGAGATTGTTGAAATATGTGAAAGTCTAAATATATTAAAAAATTGCGATAAATACCATCCACCTATTGATATCTCACTTAATATACCTATTGCTCAAAATTCCAAATTAGCTTCCAGGAACCAGTATAATTTTTATAAGGCTGACTATGAGGGGATCATGGCAGAGTTGGGTCGGGTTGATTGGCTGCAGGAGTTTCACTATTGTAATACTTCGAATGAAATGCTTAGTAGATTCTATGTGATCATTAGGGAAATAATAAAAAGACATGTGCCTATGAGGAATACCAAAAAAAATTCGTATCCAATCTGGTATACCCCCCAATTAATAAAATTGCAACACCGAAAGTATAAATATCACTTGAAGGTAAAAAAATATAATAATCCGTTGGATATGTTAGAATTTCGCTTCCTGAGAAGAGATTGTGACAAGCTTATTACCCTATGTTATAATAACTACATTTGTAAAACAGAAAACGAAATAGGCAAGAACCCGAAGTATTTCTGGACCCATTTAAAAAATCTCCGCACAACCAAGAGTAACTATCCACACGTGATGACATGTAATGGTATAAAAGCAACAACAGTTGATTCCATATGCGATCTTTTTGCGAAACACTTTTCATCCGTATACGAAAACGATAACACAAACACTAGTAATCTTATCAATACAAATATGGGCATTGATCCACCTAGTGGTATTGAAATTCTTCAACTGTCACGAGATTCGATTTACAAAAAATTAAAGAGACTTGACTTAGGTAAGGGAGCGGGGCCAGACAATATACCACCTGTATTTTTATCAAAGTGTGCTAAACAACTATCCTTACCATTATTCCTTATCTTCAATCGATCCTTAAAAGACGGTCAGTTTCCCGACAAGTGGAAGATAAGCAGAATTGTCCCAATACATAAATCAGGAAGAAAAGACATGGTAGGTAACTATAGACCCATCTCAATCATATCTTCAATGGCTAAAGTGTTTGAATCTCTCGTGTATGCGCATTTATATAATCATGTTAAAAGTATGCTACATAATGAGCAGCATGGTTTTATGTCTCATCGTTCTACTACTACCAATTTATTGTTGCACGTGTCTATTATATCTAATAACATTGATCAGGGAAATCAAGTGGATGCCATTTACGCAGACTTCTCGAAAGCATTCGACAAGGTAAACCACAGATTACTTATAAAAAAGCTTTCTGCATACGGAATATCAAACAAGCTTCTAAAATGGTGTGAAACATATCTTTTTGGTAGATATTCTGCTGTGGTAATAGATGGTCACCAATCACAGACGTTTTGCAATCTATCAGGTGTTCCGCAGGGATCCAACCTTGGACCATTATTTTTTAACATTTTTATCAATGACATAGTTAAAATTTTTAAATATAGTATCTCGAGCCTATTCGCAGACGATCTAAAACTTCTGCGTGTTATTGAGGGAGAGGACGACCAGTATTTACTTCAAGAAGATATACATAGATTGACTGAATGGTGTAAAACTAACAAAATGTACCTTAATATTGAGAAATGTTACCACATTAAGTTCACACGCAAAAAGAAAATTATTGAATCTAAATATTACATTGGACAACAAGAGTTGACTGAAGTAACTCAAATCCGAGATCTTGGTGTCATCATGGATAGCCGCCTTACCTTTGTTCCTCATATTGACTATTGTCTCGAATTAGCAAATAAGTCTCTTGGTTTCATTATGAGGTCCTCAAAAGGTTATAAGAGTCCATTAACAACCTTAAAGTTGTTCTACAGTCTTGTTCGCAGTCGGCTCGAATACTGTTCTCTTGTGTGGTCACCTTATAAGAAAATTCACACCACTAGATTGGAATCGGTGCAAAAGCGATTACTACGGCAACTATCGTATAGGTTTAAATTAAAGTTAAATAGCTATGACGAGGGACTTAAATATTTCAATATTAATAGCCTACAAAACAGGAGAGAAATGTTAGCAATGACTTTCCTCTATAAAGTCCTAAACAATGAAATTGACTGCCCTGATATTTTTAGTAAATTTGCATTCCACGTCCCACCCAGAATACCCCGACACCCGTGTAACTTGTTAGAAGTAAGGGTCTACAGGACTGACTGGGGAAAGAATTCCCCTGTACCAAGATTGTCAAGATTATACAACAGTATCTCAACAAAAAACCTGAACATAGACATATGTCATGACAAGCTGCCTCAGTTCAAACGCAAAGTTCTCGACTATCTATGTAAACTGTAATCTTATTATTAACCATATGACTTTTATGATATATTCTAAATTGATACCTAATATGACAAAGAAATACTATTTAATTTTTTAATTTTTTAATTCTTTTTTAAATTAATTTTGTTATAGCCTAAGATCCCACCGCTTGATTCTGCAGGTATATGTTTTTTTGATGAAATTAATTGTAAATGAATGTTGAGGGAGTATGCAATGGATTAGCGATAGGTTGCCTAAAACAAATCAGCCGCAATTATCTGTAATTAATTTTCGTATAATTAATTCGGTAATATAAATTGCAGCTATATGTTTTTTTAATCAATTTTACGTCATTTTAAAGGAAATGATGTAAAGAATAGAAAAAAAGATGGTTGCCAGCTCTCAGCCAGCCGCAAGTTAGGGTTGCCAGATGTAAACATGTATTTGTATAATTGTTGATTATTTACAGTTATCCGTTTTTTTTTAAATTTTAATACAAAATTGAAGTTTTATATTTCTTGTTTACGATAATTCATGGTTGCCAGTGAAAAAATGGCCGCAAGCAGTGGTTGCCATGCTTTCAATAAACGATTCTTCCTCTAGGTAAATGCGACCGCAAGAGTAAAGATCTCTAAACAAGAGTACAATGTAGTGTAGATGTAGATCTAGTATTTCTTTAATAATTAAGTCAATATATGTATATGTACAATTGTAAGATTTACATTTAGAATAAGTATATTGTGTATTACATAATTTTTATAAAAAATATATTTTTAGTTTGTTTTTAGATCTTTTATTGAAATATATTTTTAGATCTTTTATTGAAAAGATCATTGAAATCAAAATTATTGTTGAACGTCATTATTTTATGTTCTACTGCTCTGATTGACTAATACTTATTATTTTTATTTAATTATTACGAATCTAATACGATAATATTGATAAGATTTATTATTAAAAAAAGTAACTAGTTCTAAATAAAACAAAACAAAAAAAAAATACGAAAAAGTTATTATACATGAACATTGAATGAACAAATTTGAATTGAATGAATACATCGATGTGCTTGAAAGATTCTGTAGATGATGTTTTTCGATGAAAAATAGTTCTTTTTTCACGCAAAAAGTTTTTTGTTGTACTCAAAAATTATGCTTTATAAATACTAATTAAAGAAATACTAGATCTACATCTACACTACATTGTACTCTTGTTTAGAGCACGTAACAAACCGTGTATCTTTACTCTTGCGGTCGCATTTACCTGGAGGAAGAATCGTTTATTGAAAGCATGGCAACCACTGCTTGCGGCCATTTTTTCACTGGCAACCATGAATTATCGTAAACAAGAAATATAAAACTTCAATTTTGTATTAAAATTTAAAAAAAAACGGATAACTGTAAATAATCAACAATTATACAAATACATGTTTACATCTGGCAACCCTAACTTGCGGCTGGCTGAGAGCTGGCAACCATCTTTTTTTCTATTCTTTACATCATTTCCTTTAAAATGACGTAAAATTGATTAAAAAAACATATAGCTGCAATTTATATTACCGAATTAATTATACGAAAATTAATTACAGATAATTGCGGCTGATTTGTTTTAGGCAACCTATCGCTAATCCATTGCATACTCCCTCAACATTCATTTACAATTAATTTCATCAAAAAAACATATACCTGCAGAATCAAGCGGTGGGATCTTAGGCTATTATGTCTCCTTGATATTCTCAAAATCTCAAATACTTTAATTCTATGAATTGTTTTATTTACTTGACGTTACAGTGCATGATGTGATAACCTTTAATTAAAAGAACATTTACCATTTTGTTAAAATGTAAACTTAAAATAGTGTAATTTATAATGTATCTTTTGTTGGTTGTCCTTAATAAATAAATAAATAAATAATCAGTCTGTCATTAACCTAACCAAGAATAGACGCATTTTAATTTTTTTTTATTCATTATTGATAATTGATATTGACATGTCAATATGTAAATATTTCGCTAGATGGCATATCGATTACCATATTTGACGTAATAATTATTTTGTAAAATTAATTTGTAATTTTTACAATAGATTGCACTGCTAACAATTCTATATTGTTTGACTTACTCTTACTTCTTTACGTACACATATTACTATAATATATTATTTTAATTAATCTCAGAAATTATTTATTATAAATAAATAATTGTTTTTTTAATTTTTACTAAGTGAAAATTAGAATAAAATGATGAGTTATATGCAAAATTTCAAGCCAGTCTTGACTTTTGACGCCTGATCGTCACATTATTACCTCGCGCGATGGGTTATGTCTTTTTGTAGACACTCGTTGTAAGTAAATATATAAAATTTTAATTGAAATTATTCAATTATTTATAAATAAAACTGACAGTTCAATAAAAATTTTTCTTTTAATTCAGCAAGAGAAGTTGTGTTTGTCAAATTGAAAATTTATCGACCAGCGGATCAAGTTATGCAGCCAGATGATGAAGGAAATGATGATGAGGCATTTGGAGAAACTTCACTCAGTAAGGGAAAAAATAGTATCTTAATTCAAAAAATAATTTTCCTCTCCTTAATCTTTGCAAAAATTATATTAATATATTTTTAGTTTCAGATGAGGATGCTGCTTAAAAGATAAAATCTATCATTGTTTATTTACTTTATGTATTTTTTACATAAAAAAAATATCTTTTGTAATTAAAATTAAGCATGTAATCATTCTCATTAATATTTGAGTAATAAATTATTTTCATAATTTATATTCCGAACTCAAATCTTTCTTCGTTCTTTATTTTCGATTGAAATTTAACGGAGTTTTTAAATCCCCTAAATAAATCCCCTAGGAAAATGCTTCCCCTAGATTTTCCACCAGGCCGTCTAAATTCCACTAAATTTAGGGGAAAATCCCCCAATCTGGCAACACAGGGCGCGCGGGCCGTTTTCTTATATAATTTAAATATTTAATATTAAAAAAAAATAGAAACATTTATTTAAAAAAGTAACCGTTAAATGTTCTACTAAAAGTTATTACCTATTTTTACATGTGAATATTGTAACTTAAAATCTGATATTCTTCGAATAAAACTCGAAAAATAATCAAAAACATCCTTTCTTTATGTTTTTTTTTTATCGAGTCAAGTTAAAATTATCGTGTTTTGAACCGTTGAATAATCAAGAACGTTTGTTAAACTATAACATATATTTTTAACGGATCAAAAAAATGAATATTACTATGTTTAAAACTCTATCAAAAACAGGTGATTTGGGATATACTGGCCTTAATATATAAATTGTATTAGTCTTTACAATTTAAACCGTACAAGGCGTAAGTATCAAAAAAAATTCATGATTCAAACCTGCATATTGCGAAGGAAATTTTGAATCTCAAGTAGTATATTCGCCAATATGGGGTAAAGTAACGTCGCAAGGTAAGCTCTAATCTTTTTTCTTCATCCTATAATATCTTATCATTATACCTATCTGAATATCTTTACCCCGTAGTTAGACATTTACACAACGTTCTGGTGTAGTGGTGCGAGTAGTCGCCTCAACGCCGGCGATCGCGAGTTTGATTCCCGCTTGGGGCAGATATTTGTATTTGTGCAAATATTTGTTTCCGGTCTGGATGTATGTTCTTGTTAATTTACCCACCGTGCCTCGGAGAGTACGAAAGTTGAACCTGATGTGCGGGAATTTAAAAAATATTTAGTGGTGGGGTCATCATTATTAACTGTGTTAGTCGTATTTACACAGTTTGATAATAAGAAAATAATGTTGAAAGAATATATCTACTTTTTACCCGACTGCGACAGAAGGACGGTTATGTTTTTCGAGTGTATGTATGTATGTATGTACGTATGTATGTATGTATGTATGTATGTATGTATGTCCATTTCTTTGGCACGCCCTACAGCCCAAACGGCTGGACGGTTTTTGACATATGAGGTGTCGTTGGATTTGTCTAAATTATAGTAGTGACATGGGCTATATAAATTTTCAAAATGGCGCTCGCAAATGGCGGAATGAGGGGGGGGGGGAGTAGAATTTTTTTTCTTACTGTAGCAATATGGGTATCAAATGAAAGCTAGTAAATTGTTTTATTCTTTTTAGTTTATAATAAGAGTATTTTACGCAGTCGGGTTTTTTGATTTTTTTAATTAAGCATACTTGTTAAATTAAATTATTAAGAAAAAATAATGTAAAATTATATATGTCATAATTATTATACATCAATCAAACGATTATTGTGAAGACTTTTGGGGAAATTAGACATCGAATAGTTTCACTTATTTCATGTCATAAATTCGCATATAGGTAATAGGAAGAACTTTATTTTGAAGTCAAATTTCTTCAGAATCGTTGTGATTGGAAACGGGATGCGGCAGAAAAAACGACATGTCAGAGACACAAATACAAAAATGTGTGGGAGAGAATGAGATAGTATGATGTCGCGTATCCTAGCAACGCTTAAACAACGCGTAAATAAGTAATAGAATGTTTATATAACTATTAATATTAATAAATTTGAAATTGAGTTTGCCAAAGATGTTTCACTTCTGTCATGTGTACTCCGTATTTATATACTCCGTATTTATAGGTACACGACATTTTTTTTGTTATTCTATTATTATAAAAATATATTAAAAATGTTTCATTTAGTCTTTTATTACTTGTTAGATTATTCTTATCTTTTATCGTTTTTTCATATCTTTCATTACAATATTAATATGGAAGGAGAGATATTGAAAAAAATATTGAACCGCTCATTTACACGATGCGATATTATTTAAATTTTCTATCTTTAAAACACATACGCCCAAGGAATTTATATACAATTTTCACTTTCAATTTTTCAATTTGTCAATTTTTCACTTTATATGTTGGTAACAATTGTCTACCTTATATAAGTTATTTCAAGGTGCATATTTTAATATACAATTTTATTAAGTGAGCGTTCCAGTTATGATATTAATTCCTTGCATACGCCTTATATCGGCTGTCAGTTTCAACAACAGACAATAACGTGTTCGATACGATTTTAGGTTATTATGTCAAATTACGATATCGTGTCGAAAATTATGAATAGACTTTTCTGTAAACATAATAGATATTTATCTACTCATCATTTTTTATGTGATAAAATTTTGTTTTTATTGCTGAAGTATAAATAAAACGCAATTTAAAACATATTTCATGAAAAATAAGGAACTACAAAAAAAAAAGGTAAGGTACGCTATTACAAAACTTTTGTATTTTGTCTGTATTTAATGTGTCCGTGTGTTTGTAATAGTATATAGAGTAAAATAGTCAGTGAAATGTTTTGATCCAAATTTTGGCGAACAGAAAATTCCGATTGTGTTCTAAAGGCTGCTGTAACTAAGATCAATAGACGACAGATAATCAATTTAGAAAGAAAATGTAGCAAACATTTTTTTCTAGCTCTGTATATGTTGCCCCTCAGTAGGCTTAATAACTGTTATTTAACTTTTAATCGTACAAGGAAGGCATGTTTATAGATAGGATAATTTAAGATAATTAAGGATAAAATTCACTAGAGTATAAAACAAGTATGCTTAATTAAAAAAATCAAAAAACCCGACTGCGTAAAATACTGTTATTATAAACTAAAAAGAATAAAACAATTTACTAGCTTTCATTTGATACCCATATTGCTACAGTAAGAAAAAAAAATCAACTCCCCTCCCTCATTCCGCCATTTGCGGGCGCCATTTTAAAAAATTATATAGCCCATGTCACTACTACAATTTAGACAAATCCAACGACACCTCATATATCAAAAACCGTCCAGCCGTTTGGGCTGTAGGGCGTGCCAAAGAAATGGACATACATACATACATACATACATACACTCGAAAAACATAACCCTCCTTCTGTCGCAGTCAGGTAAAAAAATAATATTGTAATGTGTAATCCATTCTTAAGACACTTGAAAGGTGTTCAAACTTTTAAATTTCAGACCACATTACTTAAGCAGACGCTAGTGACGGTGGAAAGCTGTTCGCTCTATTGTTTTTTTTTGGGTTCCGTACATCTAAATGAAAAAAAAAGAACGAACCGCTTATAGAATCTGAACTGATTAAGTTGAAACTTGATTTAGGTATGAAAATGTATGGAAGTAATCTTTGGATAGTGAGGCTAACCACGAGTCAGAGTACAGAAATTATTTTTAATAAATTTCAGTAAAAATTAAAATCGATTATCATAAAATTATATTAAATTTAGACCAGGCGGTTAAAAAATATAAAGTAGGAATGTATG
Source organism: Euphydryas editha (assembly GCA_036937285.1). Lineage (NCBI taxonomy): Eukaryota > Metazoa > Arthropoda > Insecta > Lepidoptera > Nymphalidae > Euphydryas > Euphydryas editha. The sequence goes on from JAUPFZ010000003.1 coordinate 18,150,807, forward strand.
AAAAATAATTATGTTCTTCAGCTACAATATTTTTTTTGTATTACTATATTTATTAACATATTTTTACAATAAAACTGATGTGTGTATGCGATGATACTTAAAAGAGTTTGTTAAAAGACGTAGTTGCGTAAAATTTTCGCTAACGTGTTATTTCTATCGTAAAAAGATAAATACTTTGATCACACGTATTAAGTGTATATTAATTTTTTTTTGTGATTATAATCGTAACCAATTCATTATAAACAATGCAGCTGAATTTATGGGATTTTTATAGATACGGTTAAAGTCACTGACCTTTCAAAAGAACCGCTTCAGAGGCACCGCCATCTTTATCTTGGCCTGATAACAACCTCATCTTAAGTACTTTAAAGGTAATGTTTGTGAAACTGTTTGTTTCGATTATAGAAAATTTTATTTATACAAGAAAAAGTAGGTTATCCTTTAGTTATCGCTCGTCTCGTGACTGATAAACTGTAATGAACTCAAAATATTTATCATAACCATGATTAAAATCTTGAGTTATTAAATAAAGTTAAATAATGGAGGTTTTATCGAAATTTAAATAATTAACATTATACGTAGGTCACTCGATAAGTTTTGAGATGCTCGTAATTTAAAAATGGAACGCATCTATATAAAATATTTTAAAAAAGAAAATTTATTTAATAATAGAACACAAGTAGCCAGTTTGCTTGTTTAAAAAAAAAATGATATTTCGTCATTACATTCCGACGGTTCTTGCGTTTTTTTTTGCAACGATGGAGCTTACCCACGATCATTTGCGCGCAATGATATTTTATCATTTAAAATTTAGTTTCACTGAAAAAGTTAGCCTTACACAATTACAATCAGCGTCAGGGGAGTCTGTCCCATCTCCAGAAATAATTTTTAGAAAGTGCAGTGAATTTAAAAGGGGTAAAACAAACTTTGAAGATGACCATGGAAGTAGTCGCCCATAAACGGCAGTAACTGCACAAAGTGTGTGGACTACTAAAATGATAGTGCGAGAAGACCCACGAATTACATACTCGGACATCGAGAAGATTCTTGGCGTTAGTTTGGGGAAGGTTAACATTATTTTACATCAGCATCTTGGAGTGAGAAAGCTTTGTTTCATTCGCATTCGTTCGCATTCGTTCTTTGACACTGAAAAACAGGCCCGTGTGGATTGGTGCCGCGAAATGCGTTTACGATTTGAAAGTGGAACGTCAAGACGTATTTTGAAAATCATCACAGGCAACGAAACGTGGGTTTATCAATACGAACCGGAAAGTATGAGACAGTCGTAAGTATGGGTCTTTTCAGAAGGAAAGTTGCTAACAAAATTATAAGAATTCGTAACGTTGGTTGAAAAAATGGTGACTAGTTTTTTTTTGCAGCGGGCATATATCGACAACAATGTTGGTAAATCATAGATCTGTCAACTCGGAATGATATACAATAGTAGCATTGCTGAAAGTTTTTCAAGCTCTGCAAGAGAAGAGACCAAAGACTTCTTATGTCAGCTTAACGGACGTTATATACATTTTTTTTTGTTTTGTTCTAATGGGTAAACGTCAATTTAACTGTTTAATCATTCCTAAACGCCTTAAAATCTAGTGTGGGCAAAGAAGATTTTAAGTTGAAATATTAATATTAACTCTTATCTTACACAGAAGCACATAAATGTTTACTCTTTAACAGATGCATGTTACGTGTTATACTATAATATAAAACTATAAATAGGATAAAACTAAAATGTATAGGACATGTTGCTTACATGACACTGAGGACTTTTCAACTCGAATTAGTAGTTCCTGAGATTTGCGAGTTTAAATAAACAAATAAACTCTTCGGCTTTATAATAATAGTATAAAATAAAAGTTTTATTTAATAATATATAAATTATTCTTTATATTAATATGTTTGTTATGTTGAATGAAATAAGCTTATCTAAATAGTTGGAGGTTATTATCTTTGTAATTAATTTGTATGAAAACACAATAAAATAATACTTTCGGTGTGATAACAATACGCTATAGGTACGTTATAAAACTAGTAATAACGATACATTTCAAATCAATACCTTGATTATCTACCTACTATTTGTTACTTATTAGAAATGCAAATATGTATTAACCAAGGAATTTATATAATAACTGCAACGCTCACTTCATAAAATTGTATATTCAAAAATGCACCTTGAAATGTTTGACATAAGGTTGACATTGGCTTATAACATGTAAAGTGAAAAATCGACTAAAAAAGTTGACTACTGGTATTTTATCTCTTTCTTACGAGAGTTGCCTTGAATCTATGGTAGAAAGAGATGTAATCCCTGCCGTAGGAACGTTTTTTGAGTGCAAGTGAGCATTCCAGTTTGTATATAAATTCCTTGGTCTTAACAAGCTGAAGTAAAAATATCTTACCGTTACTGTTGACAGTCTCGTATCTTTGATTACCGTAGTTTGACTTCATAATATTACAAGCTACCTCGCTAAAATTTGTATATTACATTAAATACTATATCTCTCGAGTTGTAAAATGTTACTGGCCGTGAATAACACTAGGAGAGTGTTATCATTGATAAAGTTCTATGTACTTCACTTGGCTTTATCTCCATTTGTTGTTTACAATTTGGGCTCAAACGAGACGTTGCAAATGTGAATCATGCTTAATATAACCATCATTTAATTTAGCAACTTTTGACGTTTTCTGAGGTATTTTGAAAAAAAAAAAAACATGTAGATTGTACGAGTAATCCAGTAATTTAAGGTTTTATCTGCGGAAAAATAACTAGTGAGCTGAATTTTTGTATTTTCATTACGGTGTTGTAATGAAGATGTGAAAAATTGACATCGTGCCGGCTAAAAAAACTCGCTTTCTCAGCGCTCTATCCCGAAAACGGTTAATTTTACAGGAAAATGCAACAGGAATTTTTTGTAGATAATTTCACGACAAACAATTTTATTGTGACTTCTATTGACCTCCGACTAATAAATAGTTCGCGAGATATTCGCGAAAATCTGATTTTCGTTACCTTTAGACCATAATAATTTTTTTAGCCGGCACGATATCAATGTCGATTTTTCACATCTACATTACAACGCCGTAATAAAGGTTTATACAACAGTTCGGCTCACTAGAAAATTTTCAGCAGGTTGGGGTTGCGTGCGTGCGTGCGTGTGTGCGTGCGTGCGTGCGTGCGTGCGTGCGTATGTATGTATGTATGTATGTATGTATGTTTGTATGTTTGTATGTTTGTATGTTTGTATGTTTGTATGTATGTATGTATGTATGTATGTATGTATGTATGTATGTATGTATGTATGTATGTATGTATGTATGTATGTATGTATGTATGTATGTATGTATGTATGTATGTATGTATGTATGTATGTATGTATGTATGTATGTATGTATGTATGTATGTATGTATGTATGTATGTATGTATGTATGTATGTATGTATGTATGTATGTATGTATGTATGTATGTATGTATGTATGTATGTATGTATGTATGTATGTATGTATGTATGTATGTATGTATGTATGTATGTATGTATGTATGTATGTATGTATGTATGTATGTATGTATGTATGTATGTATGTATGTATGTATGTATGTATGTATGTATGTATGTATGTATGTATGTATGTATGTATGTATGTATGTATGTATGTATGTATGTATGTATGTATGTATGTATGTATGTATGTATGTATGTATGTATGTATGTATGTATGTATGTATGTATGTATGTATGTATGTATGTATGTATGTATGTATGTATGTATGTATGTATGTATGTATGTATGTATGTATGTATGTATGTATGTATGTATGTATGTATGTATGTATGTATGTATGTATGTATGTATGTATGTATGTATGTATGTATGTATGTATGTATGTATGTATGTATGTATGTATGTATGTATGTATGTATGTATGTATGTATGTATGTATGTATGTATGTATGTATGTATGTATGTATGTATGTATGTATGTATGTATGTATGTATGTATGTATGTATGTATGTATGTATGTATGTATGTATGTATGTATGTATGTATGTATGTATGTATGTATGTATGTATGTATGTATGTATGTATGTATGTATGTATGTATGTATGTATGTATGTATGTATGTATGTATGTATGTATGTATGTATGTATGTATGTATGTATGTATGTATGTATGTATGTATGTATGTATGTATGTATGTATGTATGTATGTATGTATGTATGTATGTATGTATGTATGTATGTATGTATGTATGTATGTATGTATGTATGTATGTATGTATGTATGTATGTATGTATGTATGTATGTATGTATGTATGTATGTATGTATGTATGTATGTATGTATGTATGTATGTATGTATGTATGTATGTATGTATGTATGTATGTATGTATGTATGTATGTATGTATGTATGTATGTATGTATGTATGTATGTATGTATGTATGTATGTATGTATGTATGTATGTATGTATGTATGTATGTATGTATGTATGTATGTATGTATGTATGTATGTATGTATGTATGTATGTATGTATGTATGTATGTATGTATGTATGTATGTATGTATGTATGTATGTATGTATGTATGTATGTATGTATGTATGTATGTATGTATGTATGTATGTATGTATGTATGTATGTATGTATGTATGTATGTATGTATGTATGTATGTATGTATGTATGTATGTATGTATGTATGTATGTATGTATGTATGTATGTATGTATGTATGTATGTATGTATGTATGTATGTATGTATGTATGTATGTATGTATGTATGTATGTATGTATGTATGTATGTATGTATGTATGTATGTATGTATGTATGTATGTATGTATGTATGTATGTATGTATGTATGTATGTATGTATGTATGTATGTATGTATGTATGTATGTATGTATGTATGTATGTATGTATGTATGTATGTATGTATGTATGTATGTATGTATGTATGTATGTATGTATGTATGTATGTATGTATGTATGTATGTATGTATGTATGTATGTATGTATGTATGTATGTATGTATGTATGTATGTATGTATGTATGTATGTATGTATGTATGTATGTATGTATGTATGTATGTATGTATGTATGTATGTATGTATGTATGTATGTATGTATGTATGTATGTATGTATGTATGTATGTATGTATGTATGTATGTATGTATGTATGTATGTATGTATGTATGTATGTATGTATGTATGTATGTATGTATGTATGTATGTATGTATGTATGTATGTATGTATGTATGTATGTATGTATGTATGTATGTATGTATGTATGTATGTATGTATGTATGTATGTATGTATGTATGTATGTATGTATGTATGTATGTATGTATGTATGTATGTATGTATGTATGTATGTATGTATGTATGTATGTATGTATGTATGTATGTATGTATGTATGTATGTATGTATGTATGTATGTATGTATGTATGTATGTATGTATGTATGTATGTATGTATGTATGTATGTATGTATGTATGTATGTATGTATGTATGTATGTATGTATGTATGTATGTATGTATGTATGTATGTATGTATGTATGTATGTATGTATGTATGTATGTATGTATGTATGTATGTATGTATGTATGTATGTATGTATGTATGTATGTATGTATGTATGTATGTATGTATGTATGTATGTATGTATGTATGTATGTATGTATGTATGTATGTATGTATGTATGTATGTATGTATGTATGTATGTATGTATGTATGTATGTATGTATGTATGTATGTATGTATGTATGTATGTATGTATGTATGTATGTATGTATGTATGTATGTATGTATGTATGTATGTATGTATGTATGTATGTATGTATGTATGTATGTATGTATGTATGTATGTATGTATGTATGTATGTATGTATGTATGTATGTATGTATGTATGTATGTATGTATGTATGTATGTATGTATGTATGTATGTATGTATGTATGTATGTATGTATGTATGTATGTATGTATGTATGTATGTATGTATGTATGTATGTATGTATGTATGTATGTATGTATGTATGTATGTATGTATGTATGTATGTATGTATGTATGTATGTATGTATGTATGTATGTATGTATGTATGTATGTATGTATGTATGTATGTATGTATGTATGTATGTATGTATGTATGTATGTATGTATGTATGTATGTATGTATGTATGTATGTATGTATGTATGTATGTATGTATGTATGTATGTATGTATGTATGTATGTATGTATGTATGTATGTATGTATGTATGTATGTATGTATGTATGTATGTATGTATGTATGTATGTATGTATGTATGTATGTATGTATGTATGTATGTATGTATGTATGTATGTATGTATGTATGTATGTATGTATGTATGTATGTATGTATGTATGTATGTATGTATGTATGTATGTATGTATGTATGTATGTATGTATGTATGTATGTATGTATGTATGTATGTATGTATGTATGTATGTATGTATGTATGTATGTATGTATGTATGTATGTATGTATGTATGTATGTATGTATGTATGTATGTATGTATGTATGTATGTATGTATGTATGTATGTATGTATGTATGTATGTATGTATGTATGTATGTATGTATGTATGTATGTATGTATGTATGTATGTATGTATGTATGTATGTATGTATGTATGTATGTATGTATGTATGTATGTATGTATGTATGTATGTATGTATGTATGTATGTATGTATGTATGTATGTATGTATGTATGTATGTATGTATGTATGTATGTATGTATGTATGTATGTATGTATGTATGTATGTATGTATGTATGTATGTATGTATGTATGTATGTATGTATGTATGTATGTATGTATGTATGTATGTATGTATGTATGTATGTATGTATGTATGTATGTATGTATGTATGTATGTATGTATGTATGTATGTATGTATGTATGTATGTATGTATGTATGTATGTATGTATGTATGTATGTATGTATGTATGTATGTATGTATGTATGTATGTATGTATGTATGTATGTATGTATGTATGTATGTATGTATGTATGTATGTATGTATGTATGTATGTATGTATGTATGTATGTATGTATGTATGTATGTATGTATGTATGTATGTATGTATGTATGTATGTATGTATGTATGTATGTATGTATGTATGTATGTATGTATGTATGTATGTATGTATGTATGTATGTATGTATGTATGTATGTATGTATGTATGTATGTATGTATGTATGTATGTATGTATGTATGTATGTATGTATGTATGTATGTATGTATGTATGTATGTATGTATGTATGTATGTATGTATGTATGTATGTATGTATGTATGTATGTATGTATGTATGTATGTATGTATGTATGTATGTATGTATGTATGTATGTATGTATGTATGTATGTATGTATGTATGTATGTATGTATGTATGTATGTATGTATGTATGTATGTATGTATGTATGTATGTATGTATGTATGTATGTATGTATGTATGTATGTATGTATGTATGTATGTATGTATGTATGTATGTATGTATGTATGTATGTATGTATGTATGTATGTATGTATGTATGTATGTATGTATGTATGTATGTATGTATGTATGTATGTATGTATGTATGTATGTATGTATGTATGTATGTATGTATGTATGTATGTATGTATGTATGTATGTATGTATGTATGTATGTATGTATGTATGTATGTATGTATGTATGTATGTATGTATGTATGTATGTATGTATGTATGTATGTATGTATGTATGTATGTATGTATGTATGTATGTATGTATGTATGTATGTATGTATGTATGTATGTATGTATGTATGTATGTATGTATGTATGTATGTATGTATGTATGTATGTATGTATGTATGTATGTATGTATGTATGTATGTATGTATGTATGTATGTATGTATGTATGTATGTATGTATGTATGTATGTATGTATGTATGTATGTATGTATGTATGTATGTATGTATGTATGTATGTATGTATGTATGTATGTATGTATGTATGTATGTATGTATGTATGTATGTATGTATGTATGTATGTATGTATGTATGTATGTATGTATGTATGTATGTATGTATGTATGTATGTATGTATGTATGTATGTATGTATGTATGTATGTATGTATGTATGTATGTATGTATGTATGTATGTATGTATGTATGTATGTATGTATGTATGTATGTATGTATGTATGTATGTATGTATGTATGTATGTATGTATGTATGTATGTATGTATGTATGTATGTATGTATGTATGTATGTATGTATGTATGTATGTATGTATGTATGTATGTATGTATGTATGTATGTATGTATGTATGTATGTATGTATGTATGTATGTATGTATGTATGTATGTATGTATGTATGTATGTATGTATGTATGTATGTATGTATGTATGTATGTATGTATGTATGTATGTATGTATGTATGTATGTATGTATGTATGTATGTATGTATGTATGTATGTATGTATGTATGTATGTATGTATGTATGTATGTATGTATGTATGTATGTATGTATGTATGTATGTATGTATGTATGTATGTATGTATGTATGTATGTATGTATGTATGTATGTATGTATGTATGTATGTATGTATGTATGTATGTATGTATGTATGTATGTATGTATGTATGTATGTATGTATGTATGTATGTATGTATGTATGTATGTATGTATGTATGTATGTATGTATGTATGTATGTATGTATGTATGTATGTATGTATGTATGTATGTATGTATGTATGTATGTATGTATGTATGTATGTATGTATGTATGTATGTATGTATGTATGTATGTATGTATGTATGTATGTATGTATGTATGTATGTATGTATGTATGTATGTATGTATGTATGTATGTATGTATGTATGTATGTATGTATGTATGTATGTATGTATGTATGTATGTATGTATGTATGTATGTATGTATGTATGTATGTATGTATGTATGTATGTATGTATGTATGTATGTATGTATGTATGTATGTATGTATGTATGTATGTATGTATGTATGTATGTATGTATGTATGTATGTATGTATGTATGTATGTATGTATGTATGTATGTATGTATGTATGTATGTATGTATGTATGTATGTATGTATGTATGTATGTATGTATGTATGTATGTATGTATGTATGTATGTATGTATGTATGTATGTATGTATGTATGTATGTATGTATGTATGTATGTATGTATGTATGTATGTATGTATGTATGTATGTATGTATGTATGTATGTATGTATGTATGTATGTATGTATGTATGTATGTATGTATGTATGTATGTATGTATGTATGTATGTATGTATGTATGTATGTATGTATGTATGTATGTATGTATGTATGTATGTATGTATGTATGTATGTATGTATGTATGTATGTATGTATGTATGTATGTATGTATGTATGTATGTATGTATGTATGTATGTATGTATGTATGTATGTATGTATGTATGTATGTATGTATGTATGTATGTATGTATGTATGTATGTATGTATGTATGTATGTATGTATGTATGTATGTATGTATGTATGTATGTATGTATGTATGTATGTATGTATGTATGTATGTATGTATGTATGTATGTATGTATGTATGTATGTATGTATGTATGTATGTATGTATGTATGTATGTATGTATGTATGTATGTATGTATGTATGTATGTATGTATGTATGTATGTATGTATGTATGTATGTATTAATAAAACGCTATGATAGTTTGCGATCAACTGAACATTTTTATTTAATATCATTCATACAGTGTAGTCATTCTCCGAGTTTAGCTACGCATGATGACAGATGGCGCTAGTAGTAATTAATATTTATTTTGTTACAATTATTTAACACCCTGACCTAACAAAATAAACTAAATTCCAAAAATAAAATATCCACAATAGTTATAATTAAATGTATACATAACACATATCTACACTACACTTTTGAAAAAACTTATAATGTTTATCTTTACATAAGCTTTTGGTCAGTACATCAGCTGGCATATTATTTGTTGACACATATTCAATTTTAACTTTATTTTCCAAAACACATTCTCTTACATAGTGGTGCCTTATGTCAATATGTTTTGTGCGTTTATTGTGAAACAAAGGATTAGAAGCTAATTTAATAGAACTTTGGTTATCACTATATAAATACAGTGGCATATTTCCACACTGCACAAGCTCATTTAGTAAATTAATTAAATAAATGCCTTCTTTGCAAGATTCAGATAAAGCCATGTATTCAGCTTCTGTACTAGATAGTGCTACAGTTTTTTGTTTCTTTGATTCATAAGACACTACAGAATTTGACATAAGAAAACAAAATCCAGTATAAGACCTTCTATCTAAGGCACAAGAAGCCCAATCAGCATCTACAAAGCCGTGCAAATTAACAGTAGTTTTCTTATATACAAGACCATACTCTTTAGTTCCTTTTAAATATTTTAATAAACGTTTTAAATGTTTCCAATGTCTTTCATTAAAACAATTGTTATACTGACTTAAAAAGCTTACACTAAATGTAATATCTGGCCTGGTTAATACTGACAAGTACATTAAACTGCCTATTAATTGTTGGTATGGATATTTTTTGTCTGAGTTGTTATTAATATCCTTTTCCATTTTTAAATTAATTTCCATAGGAGTATCACAAGATGAACAATCTGACATATTAAATCTCTTTAGAATAGTCTCTATATATTGCTTCTGGTCTACAGTAATACTGTCTTTATATACATTTATATTCATACCTAGACACTGTTTCATCTGACCTAAGTCTTTAATTCTAAATTTTTCAACTAACTTATTTATTAATACTTTATATGCATTCTTACAGTTATAAAAGACAAAAAAATCATCTACAAATAGAGCAACATAAACATTAGTATTTTTATCACTTTTTACAAAAAGACAAGGTTCATAATCTGACTTTTTATAGCCTAATTTTAACAAACAATCCTCAACTCTAATATACCAAGCTCGAGCTGATTGTTTGAGACCATAAATTGCTCTCTTAAGCCTCAATACTTTGTTCTTACAATTATTAAATTCTGAACATTCTGGTATTTCCATATACACAGTTTCCTTTAGAAAACCATTAAGAAAAGCCGTTGGTACATCAAGGTGATTCATTTTTAAATCAAGTTGAACACTTAAAGCTAATAACAATCTAAATGTAGAATAACGTAAAACTGGCGAGAAAGTCTCATTAAAGTCAATACCCTTTTTCTGGGTAAAACCCTTGGCCACAAGCCTGGCCCGGTAGCGCACTTCACCATCACTGTTAAATTTCCTTTTAAACACCCACTTGGCTTTGACCACTGTTTTATCTTTTGGCCTATCCACTAACTCCCAAGTGTCATTTTCACTGAAAGATTTTAACTCGTCTTTTATTGCACACTGCCATTGTTCTTTTTCAGAACTGTTTAACACATCACTTGTAGTAAGCTGTTCACCTGATATTTCCGCACACATGTTAACAACATTATAGAAGTCTGGTTTGCGTCTCACACGTTTCTCGGGTACATTCGTGTCACATTGCGTAGAGAAGAGATCCAGGTCCTCTGGTGATAAAGTGTCTGAGTAACTGTCATCAGCGTCACTTGAAGAATTACTTGGGATGAATGTCTTATCGTTCTGGTTTTCACTGGTATCTTGCTCTTCACTTAAAGAAACTTCTTCCTCTTTTACATCTTCAGGTGGTCTGCTTTCATTAACGGCGATGGTTGTCATCGAGCTGTCATCTATGTTCTCCATGACCACGACATCTCTGGCTATAGTAACATCTCGTGCTACTGGATCATATAAGCGATAGCCCTTGACATTCTCAGAATATCCAACTAGGAACATTTTCTTCGCTTTCTTATCCCATTTCCTGCGTTTTTCTTTAGGGATATGTACCATGACTGGACTGCCGAATATTCGTAAGTGATCCAACTTCGGCTTTCTGCCCGTCCATATTTCATAAGGAGTTGTATTGTCACCAATGCCTGCAGCTGGTGCACGATTTATAATATACACAGCTGTATTTACAGCCTCTGCCCACAGGCATTTCTGAAACTGAGCATCAAACAGGAGACAGCGAGCTTTCTCAACTATGGATCTGTTATATCGCTCACATAATCCATTCTGCTCCGGTGTGTAACTGTTTGTTTTCTGATGAACTATACCACATTGTTTCAAGTAGTTCTCTATTTCTGCCGAACAGAACTCACCTCCGTTGTCTGACCTTAGAATTTTAATTCTTTTTGACTGTTGTGTCTCCACAAGCTCTTTATATTGTTTAAAATATTTGAAGGTTTCATTCTTCTCTCGCAAAAAATAGACAGTGCACATCCTGCTAAAGTCATCCACAAACAATAGGAAGTATCTAGCTTTACCTAGTGACAGGTTCTCCATCGGTCCACATAAGTCTGTGTGGACCAGTTCCAGGACTCCACTACTTTTGTTTGCACTGTGTGGGAATGGAAGTCTTGTTTGCTTCCCTTCACAGCAAACTGTGCAATTATTCTTGCTGATGTCACACTTGTCACTGAAATTAACACCTTCAACTACTCCATTCTTCAGTTTCTGCATATCAGTGGCATTTATATGAGCAAGACGCCTGTGCCAAGTTGTGCTTGATACTTTCACTGATGCTGCAAACACTTGCTCAGTTTTCACATTTAGTTTGTATACACCATTTTCTAATTTTGCTATACCAATACAGTCATTCTGTGAGTTATAGATTGAACAACCGTGTTGATCAAATTCGACTCTGTTGCCGTTGGCAATTATTCTACTCACTGATAGTAAATTGGTTGTCAGGTTTGGCACATACAAAACATTGTTTACATTTATCTCGTGATTCCTACTACCGACACATGTCGTAATCTGTAGATCTCCTGAGCATTCAACAGGCACTATCGTTTTATTTGCCACGATAATCTCCTTAATCTTAGGTTGATAACAAACATTTGATAATAAATTCTTGTTGGAAACCAAATGAGTACTTGCGCCGGAATCCAAGTGCCAGTCGCTTTGACTAAATCCTTTTGTGAGAAAAACACTAAACGCATTCGTCTTCGTTTTTTCTGTGTGTGGACAGCGATTTTTAAAGTGTCCAGTCTGCTTGCACTTATAACAACGAATTATTTTAGTTCTCGTCGATATGTTATTGTTATTGCCGCCATCACTGACATTGACAGTTGACGGATTCGTTCTGTTTCCGTTCATTCGGTTCATTCCGTTCATTCCGCTGCCGCCGCCATGCTGTGAGTGAGCGGTTTGATTTTTGAAACCGCCATATTTATGACTATGACTATGAAATTTTTTTCCCGCGATAAATGCACCTTCCGATTTAACTTCAAAACTCATATCCAACAACTTTGTTTTTATAGCGTCCGCGTTTATATTGATGCCTGAGTGTTCGATTGCCATTATCATTGGCTCGAATCTCTCCGGTAATCCGGCCAACATAAGTGATCCAATCCACTGGTCATTTATTTCGAAACCAGTCCCTTGCAGTTTCTGTGCAGTTTCTATAAGCTGGCTTACATAGCTGGTCATCGAATCGCAGTCTTCTAGACGTATACTAATGAGATTTCTAAGCAAACTAATTTTTCGTGAATACCCACAATCATCGAACATATTTTTTAAAGTTCTCCATAAATCAAACGTTGTTGCACATTGCTTGATATGAATATATAAAGAAGCGTCGATTGTTAGCACTAGTTTTGCTTTTGCCTTCATATCCTCTGCTTTTTGAACTGATGTAGCCGTTTCTGCTAATGGCTTCTTGATAGCGTCCGCCATGCCTTCTAATACAAGCACATTTTCCGCCGCGAAGCACCAGTCATCATAATTTTCGCGACCTTTCAACTTCGGGACGTTAGCTAAATAATTGGTCGACATTTTTAGTCCAACTGCACTGATTTATCACTTATTTGCGAAATGCGAATCCTGGGCCCATAACCTAATAAAACGCTATGATAGTTTGCGATCAACTGAACATTTTTATTTAATATCATTCATACAGTGTAGTCATTCTCCGAGTTTAGCTACGCATGATGACAGATGGCGCTAGTAGTAATTAATATTTATTTTGTTACAATTATTTAACATGTATGTATGTATGTATGTATGTATGTATGTATGTATGTATGTATGTATGTATGTATGTATGTATGTATGTATGTATGTATGTATGTATGTATGTATGTATGTATGTATGTATGTATGTATGTATGTATGTATGTATGTATGTATGTATGTATGTATGTATGTATGTATGTATGTATGTATGTATGTATGTATGTATGTATGTATGTATGTATGTATGTATGTATGTATGTATGTATGTATGTATGTATGTATGTATGTATGTATGTATGTATGTATGTATGTATGTATGTATGTATGTATGTATGTATGTATGTATGTATGTATGTATGTATGTATGTATGTATGTATGTATGTATGTATGTATGTATGTATGTATGTATGTATGTATGTATGTATGTATGTATGTATGTATGTATGTATGTATGTATGTATGTATGTATGTATGTATGTATGTATGTATGTATGTATGTATGTATGTATGTATGTATGTATGTATGTATGTATGTATGTATGTATGTATGTATGTATGTATGTATGTATGTATGTATGTATGTATGTATGTATGTATGTATGTATGTATGTATGTATGTATGTATGTATGTATGTATGTATGTATGTATGTATGTATGTATGTATGTATGTATGTATGTATGTATGTATGTATGTATGTATGTATGTATGTATGTATCTCGTAATTTAAAAATGGAACGCATCTATATAAAATATTTTAAAAAAGAAAATTTATTTAATAATAGAACACAAGTAGCCAGTTTGCTTGTTTAAAAAAAAAATGATATTTCGTCATTACATTCCGACGGTTCTTGCGTTTTTTTTTGCAACGATGGAGCTTACCCACGATCATTTGCGCGCAATGATATTTTATCATTTTAAATTTAGTTTCACTGAAAAAGTTAGCCTTACACAATTACAATCAGCGTCAGGGGAGTCTGTCCCATCTCCAGAAATAATTTTTAGAAAGTGCAGTGAATTTAAAAGGGGTAAAACAAACTTTGAAGATGACCATGGAAGTAGTCGCCCATAAACGGCAGTAACTGCACAAAGTGTGTGGACTACTAAAATGATAGTGCGAGAAGACCCACGAATTACATACTCGGACATCGAGAAGATTCTTGGCGTTAGTTTGGGGAAGGTTAACATTATTTTACATCAGCATCTTGGAGTGAGAAAGCTTTGTTTCATTCGCATTCGTTCGCATTCGTTCTTTGACACTGAAAAACAGGCCCGTGTGGATTGGTGCCGCGAAATGCGTTTACGATTTGAAAGTGGAACGTCAAGACGTATTTTGAAAATCATCACAGGCAACGAAACGTGGGTTTATCAATACGAACCGGAAAGTATGAGACAGTCGTAAGTATGGGTCTTTTCAGAAGGAAAGTTGCTAACAAAATTATAAGAATTCGTAACGTTGGTTGAAAAAATGGTGACTAGTTTTTTTTTGCAGCGGGCATATATCGACAACAATGTTGGTAAATCATAGATCTGTCAACTCGGAATGATATACAATAGTAGCATTGCTGAAAGTTTTTCAAGCTCTGCAAGAGAAGAGACCAAAGACTTCTTATGTCAGCTTAACGGACGTTATATACATTTTTTTTTTGTTTTGTTCTAATGGGTAAACGTCAATTTAACTGTTTAATCATTCCTAAACGCCTTAAAATCTAGTGTGGGCAAAGAAGATTTTAAGTTGAAATATTAATATTAACTCTTATCTTACACAGAAGCACATAAATGTTTACTCTTTAACAGATGCATGTTACGTGTTATACTATAATATAAAACTATAAATAGGATAAAACTAAAATGTATAGGACATGTTGCTTACATGACACTGAGGACTTTTCAACTCGAATTAGTAGTTCCTGAGATTTGCGAGTTTAAATAAACAAATAAACTCTGCGGCTTTATAATAATAGTATAGAATAAAAGTTTTATTTAATAATATATAAATTATTCTTTATATTAATATGTTTGTTATGTTGAATGAAATAAGCTTATCTAAATAGTTGGAGGTTATTATCTTTGTAATTAATTTGTATGAAAACACAATAAAATAATACTTTCGGTGTGATAACAATACGCTATAGGTAGGTACGTTATAAAACTAGTAATAGCGATACATTTCAAATCAATACCTTGATTATCTACCTACTATTTGTTACTTATTAGAAATGCAAATATGTATTAACCAAGGAATTTTTAAAATAACTGGAACGCTCACTTCATAAAATTGTATATTCAAAAATGCACCTTGAAATGTTTGACATAAGGTTGACATTGGCTTATAACATGTAAAGTGAAAAATCGTTCCGAGCATTTCGTTGAATACTGGTTTATTATCTCTTTCTTACGAGAGTTGCCTTGAATCTATGGTAGAAAGAGATACAATCCCTGCCGTAGAAACGTTTTTTGAGTGCAAGTGAGCATTCCAGTTTGTATATAAATTCCTTGGTCTTAACAAGCTGAAGTAAAAATATCTTACCGTAACTGTTGACAGTCTCGTATCTTTGGTTATCGTAGTTTGACTTCATAATATTACAAGCTACCTCGAAGACCCAGAAATAAATAAATTTTGTATATTACATTAAATACTATATCTCTCGAGTTGTAAAATGTTACTGGCCGTGAATAACACTAGGAGAGTGTTATCATTTATAAAGTTCTATGCACTTCAATTGGTTTTATCTCCATTTGTTGTTTACAACTTGGGCTCAAACGAGACAGAGAGACAGACGAACAAGAGAGTTGCAAATGTGAATCATGCTTAATATAAAAAAAAAAAATTCCACAGAATGGGGCTTAAAATGCTTAAAATGACTGGATTAAAGTAATTTTTCATGTTTATTGGCGCAACGACATAATTGCTTCAGTTACGTTGTTGTGATTTTGACTCTCATATTATGAATTATATAGTCGATAATATTATTGCTATTACGTTTTCATAATAATCAATTTTTAATAAAAAGTTGCTATTTTGATATATTTTTAGCTTTAATTACAAAAATGTAATTAAAGATAAATTGTAATAAAATTGTTTACTTATTTTAAAATAATTATGATTTACAATCATTATTATTGTTATTAATACAAAAATTGTTTTATAAACAGTTTTTGTTCAATTTATTAATTTGAATGTGATATAAATACGAGTGATTATTGTTACTCGATTAATTCTTGTGCGAACAGCCGTAGAGTGCTTATCTCGTGATTCGATAAAACGATTATTTGAAAAAATTGATGTTGTATTTATTTACATCATGAAAAATGATGACAATACAGAATTAAATAGTGTCAGCAATGCTGACATCTTTATGTTTAAAAACAATACGGGCCCCGGTCATTTATCATGTTTTATACGGGATAATTGATTAAACAAATATTTCAAAACAAAAATAATAATACCAACAAAAGTAATAAATGCTAATAAGCTTTCTTATAAATGTAAACTATGTGACGTACGAAATGTTATCAAAATTGCACTAATTTTCGATTATAGAAAATAAATGAATTTCGATTATAGAATATATATGCTGACGATACGGCCATTGTCTTCGCTGGCAAAACTTGGGGGTCTGTTTACGAGGTGGCTTCTACAGGTATGCAAAGGGTGGCAAATTGGCTGCGAGATAATCTCTTAACTCTTAATGTACAAAAAACTAATTATATCTGTTTCTCACCATACACATCCTCTCAACCAGATAATAGCTTACAACTAAAGATTCATACTTGCCCAAACCCAAAATGCAGCTCCTGTGATTGTCCGCGGATAAATAAGATAAATGAAATTAAATACCTTGGCGTCATAGTTGACCAAAGGCTGAGCTGGTGCTCCCATCTTGAAGCTGTTGCAAGCAGAATTAGAAAACTAATATGGGTTTTCAAATCCTTACGGTCAGTTATGTCCAGCTCTTTGCTAAATAATATCTATACAGCCCTAGCGAAATCCATTATCTCGTATTGTATCCCAATTTGGGGGGGTGCTGCAAAGTCCTACTTTTTAGATTTGGAGAGGGCACAGAGGTCACTTATAAAAGTAATGTACTTTAAACATCATCGTTTCCCCACAGACGCCTTATATAGAATTAGCAATCTGTTGTCTGTAAGAAAACTGTACATCCTTAATCTGATTATTAAATATCACAAATCTCTTCCATATAATAAATCCTTTTTAAACAAAAGAAGGAAGGATATTGTGGCTCCCACATACCTATCACGTACTGATTTTGCTAGAAGGCAATATCTATGTCAGTCCCCTTTCTTACATATAATAAAATAAATAGAATTTTACAAATTTATCTTATGCAATTATACAAGTGTAAAAAATCCTTAATTGAATAGTTGGACACTCTCTCCTATAAAGAGGTAGAAAATCTGCTTACTAGAATAAATTAATTCCAATCTTAAAAATAATAATTCCAATAATAAATAAATATATGTATAATAAGTAAATACAATATAACACAGTAAGACTTACAAGTAAAATAAAACAAAATAAGACATAACATTTAAAATAACATAACATAACATATTATCACACCTTCAAACACCCCATTCACAAAACTCACACATCATACACACAACACACACATCACACACACTTAACACCTGGTACCTACACTAATCACTGGCTTAATTCTGTTTAAAACACACTTTTAGCTTCAGATTCTAATTAAAGATGTTTTAGAATTTGTTTAAAACCTTAGACTTATTAAAGATTTTGTTGTACTACCTATTTCAATAATCTTAAGATAAATGTTTGGGAAGTAGCGGGCCATTCCCGACACAAGTGTCATTGATTACTTACCGGGAAGACTCGGCATTTGTAACTAACTAAGATTTTGGAAATAAACTATTATTATTATTATAAATAAAAGCACTTACGAATTACGTATGTCCACAGATATTTCCTTAATATTTCTATGCGTATGTCCAACAACCTAGTCTTTTATATTGCGGTTAAAATACTCTTTACTTTAAAATTGTCTACGTTTTGTGTATGGAATATTTTAAAAAGTACCTTGTAACTTACTAATATATATTTCATTTATAATTTAATATGAAATATAAGTATATCAATATTTCTTATTCTGATTTAATTTTTTGTTATCGTCACTGTATTCATGCGGGATTAAAGATATTACAAAACACAAGCTAATCTGTATAGTAAAAGGTAAAATGAATGATACGAGTATGTTGATAACAGCTTAGTATTAATGTAAGTATTAATTAAATTAATCGAATTGTCGGAAAATTGGAATTCGATCCGTCCGGTCATCTTTTATTATATTGGTATACTAAAAAAATTCTTAGGCTGTAATAAAAATAATAATTACCAGTAAATTAATAAGTAAAAAAAAAGAAAAAAAAATTGAAACAATCAAGTAAAAAACTTTTTTTTAATATTAGAGGGGGCAAACGGACAGTCGATTAACCTGATGGTAAGTAAAAACGACATCCATAGACTACCGCCCTCTACATCAGAGGATTTGCAGGTGCGTTGCCGGCCTTAAGGGAGGGGAGGGATGTCCCACCGGATGTGGAGGAAAGGGAAGGGATGGGCCAGGTAAGGGAAGGGATGGGCCATCGGATCTCTCACAAACCGAACGAAACACGACGACAGTGCCGTCATTTCACGTCGGTGTTAAGTGTGAGCGAAGTACCTACTTCCCCGGGCGCGCCGGCCCATTCAGCTGCAAGCAGCATCGCGCTACTTCGGTACAAGTCACTACAACTCACATCAATAACTACAAGTCACATTGTAAATTATATTAATTCTTAACACAAAAAGTGAATAAGAATTTAAAAACTACATTACAGTTGTTCCTTTTTGTATCTTTATCGTGTTATTGTAAATTAATATATACTACAAAGTTTTATAATGATATATATAAAGTATTAAGATAGCTCGATATTATTAAAATAGTGTTTTGGAATCCTAAATTTGTATAAAAAATCATTTTTTTTTCTTTTTTTTATATTTTCATGTACCTAGTGACACTCTTGCCTTAAAAAAACTAGAAGCTATTTTATATCTTCTATAATACAAATAATAAATCTGTTAAAACCTCCGTTTTATTAATACACTATATATCATCAAGAGTAAATTTCAATAGCGCGTTTTTTTTTGTATCAGCGCCATCTCTTATCGTTTTTTTTTCTGTGTTCACGTATCAAGTAAAAGGTACAAAACCAATGTAAATAACTTTAATACATAAAAATTAAACATAACTCACAGTATAATTTAGTTTTTGTTTCATTATTATTAAATTTAAAAATAAATATTTAAGAAAATAGAAATAGGTACCTACGCCGCCAACGCCATCTGGTCTAAGGAATCTTAATAAAACTCACAAAACTTATTTTTGAGTTATTATTTTGTTAAACTTAAAAGTTTACTAAATATGTCGGATAGGAATAGAAATCATTTTAATATTTTAGATAAACATCATTTTCAATTAATATAGGTACTATTTTGTTAAATGTCACTAAATATAAAAACGATATTCTACAATTATACGATAGATGGCGTATGTAGGTGATAAAAAATATAAATTTATAATTTTTAAAATTTTAGTTAAATACCCGTGCGAAGCCGGGGCGGGCCGCTAGTATTATAATATGTTTATTAGTTTAGTTCATTTTATAGAAACGGACGGATAAAGACCAAAAAGTAACTCACTATAATAAGTAACATTTTTTGATTGGTTAATGAGGTTTCATAATTTTATTTACGTATTCACTTAATAAAATGATTTAAATTAAACTTACCCGAGAACTCCAATACTAGATATTAACAAAATTATATATTTAAGATGTCTAAAGATATTACGTATCTTATCGGCTTTTATAACTAAGGTATCAAATCAAGGTCGTAAAATGACAAAAATAGAACACTGATCGCTAATTTCGTTAATACCTATCCCTTTTAAAATTGAGTTGAGGACCTCTGATTTTTTCTATTAGGTTGGGGAAAAAGTTTCTTCGTATTTTATGATTCATGATTTTATTTTCATTCACGATTTTAATTCAATTCATGATTTTTTTTTAATTTTATAAGTTTAATTATATTTAATTATAATATATGTGCCCCTTTGTTCGATAGATTGTTGCCATCTTGTAGGTAGTGACATAATCCCGTTCCTGTAAAAATCTTGGCATTATTGATCAAAAACTGCGACAAGTAGTTTTGACAGTCCTCTCTTGTTGTTAACCTAACACCACCCAAAGAATTCTGACGACATTGAAACAGGTGAAAATCTGAGTGTGCAAGGTCAGTGCTGTATGGATGCATTAACACTTCCTAATCAAGCTCTCTCAATTTTTGATTTGAGGCCTAAGATGTGTATGGTGTGACGTTATTATGATGAAAGGCTGCTTCTCTGTTGATCAAATCCAGTCGTTTTTTCTCAATTTTTTGCTAGTCTCATTAACTAGCAGCAGTAGAGGCCCAAATCGATGTTTTTAACTGGCGTTAAAAGCTTATAAAGAACGATGTCCGTTCAATCCCACCATATGCACAGCATCATCTTATTGCGTCTTAATCCGTATTTCGCTACAGTCTGTAGTGCTTGACTACCTTTTGAGCTTGGCACCCAAATACTGAGGTATTTTTGTACAGCCACTAGCCAGACTTTTTTTTTCTCTCAGTTCCTCGCCTATGTCATGACTACTAAAATGCCGATCTTGCTCCTCTTTTTCAAAAACGGCATCAATTTTTTCGTGTAAGGGCGATCAGATCGAGCTTCATCTTTGACATTGAAACTCTGACTGAAAACGCTTACTAACACAACATAAGATCCATAAACGTCACAAATAGCTTGCGGCTTGAGTCGCATTTTTCCCTATTTTGTAACAAAACTGCAGAATGTATCGAACTTCTTCGTTAGATTAACTCATTTTGACGGACCGAAAAACAATTGAAAAATGGCGTGAAAGTGTTTTATTTTCCTTTTTCTAATTGTTCATCGAATAGCGTTTGCGAGCTTAAGACGTGGCATATGATCAAAGATTTCTGTATATTCGGGTTTACATATTAGTATGAACTAAAATCGTGGCCAGTCTTGTTTAAATTCATTTAGTAGTTTTGGTGTGATATGCAGCCAAGATACAGACAAAAAAACGGATAAAATAAAATAAAAAAATACTTACAGATTCAGTATCGATTATAGTGTCCACTAAAAAAATTTCAAAAACATTTTCAATGTACAGAATTGCATTTGTTACAGATAATTTTACACAAAGCCATTTGATGTCGACTGCTTTAAGTAGGCCTCTCCCACATCCTCCACTAGACCTCCAGAGCGACTGGTTCGAGGCAGCCTCCATGGCCGTCCCACGCCGCGCTTATCGGTACGTGGTCTCCACTTGAGAACTTTTCTGCTCCATCGGCTGTCAGTTCTACGAGCTATGTGCCCTGCCCACTGCTACTTCAGCTTGCAGATAACGGATCTGATCAGATCGGGCTATGTCAGCAACCTTCGTTCGTCTGCGGATCTCATCATTTCTGATTCGATCTCGTAGAGAAACACCAAGCATAGCCCCCTCCATTGCACTCTGTGCAACTTGGAGCTTGTTTAAAAGACCCATAGTTAGAGATCACGTCTCAGATCCGTATGTTATCACTGATAACACACATTAATCGAAGACTCTCGACTTCAGGCACTGAGGTATGATGGATGAAAAGGAGTTTTTTAACTTATCGAAAGCTGCCCATCCTAGCTGGATTCGACGATTGACCTCTCTCTCGAAGTTAGATCTATTAAATTGGGCCTTTTATCCTAGGTAGATGTACTCGTCACCAACTTCGATACCGGCGTGGCGCGACATGGACATTCGACATGATTTTTGTCTTGTCCATGTTTATTTTAAGGCCCACCCGTTGAGAAACTTCATCGAGGTCACTGAGCATAATGCTGAAGTCTTCCATTGATTCCGCCATAATAACGATATCGTCAGCAAATCGAAGATGACTGAAGTACTCGCCGTTTATGTTGATGCCGAAATCCTTTCAATTTCAGAAGCTTGAAAGGGTCTTCCAATGCTGCGGTAAACAGTTTCGGAGAGATGACATTTCCCTGTCTCACACCTCGCTGCATTGGATCGCTCTCGTGCTATGCTCCTGTACTCGAACCGTCATACTAGCGTTACTGTACAAGCACTACAACACTTTGATATACCGGTAGTCAATGTGGCACCACTGGAGAGACTGCAGCACTGTACAAGTTTCAATCGAATCGAAGGCTTTTTTACAGTCCACAAACGCCAAGCACATTGGCCGATTATACTCTTCGGCCGCAGCGTACGTATGTGGTCTATGGTACTTATAACATTTTCGGAAACAGACTTGTTCGCGAGGTCGGAAGTCATCAAACTTGCCCGTCAGATGATTCGTAATAATATATAATAATAACTCTTTATTTCAGACTAAGGTCCATATTGGGTTAGTAAAACAAAAATGAAAAAAATGAAAATTAAATCAAAAATGGTGTTAGTAGACAAAAACAAAACAAATAAAATAAAAATAAAATGAATAAGTTAGGTAACTAAGGCTAAATAAACTAAGGCTAAATACACACGTGCTTGTTTGCATGTGTGTGCACCATTCCAGCTTCTCCAAAGCGGGCTGTCGAGTTTGCACGCTAATGTGTTGGGTAAAGATGCTGTTCACTAGCTGGTTCATCATAGAAGCAACACGTTTGCGGAAGTTAGCGTAGAAGTCGTCCACACGAGGAGTTCTGAAGGCCTGCTGAGTGCTGCGTATACTCCGTCAACATACTGCACGTGTAAAAGGTTTGACAATATGCTCTAAACAACGTTAATTTAACCTCTTCATTACAATGCGCAAATCTGGGGGCCAACATATTGCCTCGGACTGACAGCGCCCTTCGCTCCCTCTCTATATCACCGTCGTCCACGAGGCGTTCGTTAACTATGTGGCCGAGATACTCGAACTCAGCCACCTATTTCAGGGGAGATGCACGTAATCGTATGATAGGCTGAAAGTTGGTGGGTTTGTTTTTTCCCCTGAATACAAGGAACTCGCTCTTTTTTGGCGTTCTATCTGAGTCCATTTCTCTCCGCATACTCCTCACAGATTTTGAGTGGCTTTCAGAGGCCACCGACCGAGGGACTAAGCAGAACCATGTCATCCGCATAGCTCATGTTGCTTTTAAGTACACCATCAACTGAGCAACCGACACCAGTTCCGCCAAGCCCCTCTATCAGCTGGTTGACAAAAAGGTTGAATAGCCTCAGTGACGTAAGCCCACCCTTTTTTTCTTTTTTTTTATCGCTGGGAAATGCATTTACGCATCCCGCCTCGGAGAGCCGGCGGGTATGTGGGACTCGCTGGCACGCAGAACGTGCCAGAATACCCGCTAAAACCCAGCGGTGCCCTTATCGTCGTAATGGGGCGCCACGGGATCGCTCGCGCATGCAACCGTGACGCCCCGACGGTCAGCCCACTTATGCGGGCCACCTTCGCCTATACGCCCTAGTGGCGAGTGGGAGGATAACAGGTACCCCTTCTACTCTAGTGCGGAGGGTGAAGGAGCGCGTAACGGCGTCTCCTTCTCCCCGGTCGTCTCCTGCGGAGCGGGTCAGCGTTAACGTCTGCTTCACGCTCCCGCTCCGCAGCCTTCTTCAAAGACATGACCTCCTCGCAAAAGAAGGTCACGGCCGACCAGCACCTCTCGCTGCCGAGCATGCAGCGGATCACGCTC
Organism: Euphydryas editha; assembly: GCA_036937285.1. Lineage (NCBI taxonomy): Eukaryota > Metazoa > Arthropoda > Insecta > Lepidoptera > Nymphalidae > Euphydryas > Euphydryas editha. The sequence continues at coordinate 18,175,709 of JAUPFZ010000003.1, forward strand.
GACAACGAGAGGTCTCCGCCTATCACGGCCACCAGGGCATGGCGCTGGGGCCCCCAGGCGGCGCACTCCTCGAGAGTGTGACGCGCCGTGTCTATCGGTGCGCCACACTCGTGACATTCAGGTGTGGCTTCCCGTCTTGCAATTTGATGCAGGTACTTACCAAAGCACCCGTGCCCGGTAAGTACCTGCGTCAGTTGGAAGGTCAGCACTCCATGCCGCCTATTGACCCAGGGACGGAGATGTGGACGTATAGCGTCCACCGTCGCTAGGCCCGCCGCTGGGGACTCCAGGTCCTCCTTCCACCATTGAATCAGGGCTCTCTGAGCCTGAGCCCTGATCGGAACCGTCTGGTCCGCACTTGGGACTTGTCCTCTAGCTCTGAGGCTCGACCGGAAACGGTACACTTCTGCGAGCACCTCCGCCTGGAGTTCCCAGGCCGGATCATTCGCGAGAACTTTTGCCGCCGTCCATGACACCGTACGGTATCCACGTCTCGCCCTCACCGCTATGACCCTCTGAGGCCTCCTCAAAAGGGTCTTGTCGACAGTACTTCGCGTATATCTTGCAAGAGGATATTCCACAAATTTACAGCTTTCTATTAAATGACTTCCTTTACTAGGGACGTCAGAACCAACAAAGTAAAGTATTCCTTTAAATATGGACGATTGTTAGGATGGAAAAGGATAAAGCAAAGAAAAGATATAAGATACGGCGTTCTCTTATTTAAAACTAGTTAAGCCCTGCACGATAATCTGAGATACGATCGTACTTTCTCAAACCAAATATGAATCTGATGATCATGTTTTGAAGGCGTTTCTGTTGATTAAAAAGTGTTTCAGGTAGGTCAGAATAAAATACATCAACATATTCAAGAACAGAACAAAGAAATGTGTGGGCACTTGATATATTTGTTTTAATGGGCAAGAAATGGGCATTTTGCATGCATCCATATTTTTCTGCATTTGCTGAGCATCGCGACATACTCGTATCTAATCCAAGAAATTTTTGCATTTTATATGACATTCTCATTCCGTAGCTAATGAATTAAATATGATGAATGGATGGATGGAATGGATGATGATGAAGGTAGTCAACACCGGCTTTGTTTACTTCGTTTGAACGTTTTAAATTCGTAATTAATTATAATTATAGTCAAAATAGTAAAAGAAACAGTGTGATTGAGTGTATTAATGGTAATCTACAAGTGTTATTATTTGTTACATCTTTTATGAACTCTGAGCAAATCTACAAGTACATATTAGTGAATAACAACAGACTGTAAAAAACTAGTTAAAATCAGTGAAACTAACAATAGAATGTTAAGTTCCTAAATATTGAACAGCATAGTGAACTTTTTTCATAACTTTATCACCCAATCTAGTGCTAATTTAAAAAAAACAAACATTGTATGATCGTTTCGAAATTTTTTAAATAATTGGACTTTGTACCCTTTATGCTGTGAAACAACTAACGCCAACATCACCATAAGAGTGGCGAATAGGTGAAATAATAGTAACGCTACTTGTCACCGGACAGCGCTGATAGTGATACCATATCAAAAAAATACGGCCATTTAGTGGTGAATTACAGATACATGATCAAATAATATTAAACAGTCTTTGAGTTTGTGAAACTTATATATATATATATATATAAAAACAAAACTCAATTATCCATATTGTATTATACTAATACCAGTACACATAAAGGATATATGTTGTGATCGACAGTTTTCACAATTGTTTGCAAGTGTACACTATAGAGTGACTGTGGGATATTGAATAATTATATCGAACATGCTTCGCACTCCTCCAAAAGACGGCGAGACCAGTAAACTATCAAGTGTGCAATCGGAACCTAATATACCCGTGGCTTTGACTGATACACCGAGCAAATACAATGTAAACGTAAGACCAAAGCGACCTCGCACAGACTGCTCCCCGGACACAGTTATTCATCATTCTATCACAAAAGAATATCTAGACATAATTCGCCAAGAAATACGGACAGTCTTAACGTTAGAAGTCTCAGCAAATATCAAGACATCCATGAACGAGGAGCTACGGGAGATCATAGAAATGTTTCGTGAACTGAAAGATTCCGTACATTTTATGAGTGATGAATTTGATAGTATGAAGACTGAACTTGACAAGTGTAAAAGTGACATCAAGAATCTTCATAAGGAAAATGAGGTCCTCAAGACCACAGTCGCTGATCTGTCTATGCGAATGAATCTTATAGAACAACACTCGCGTCAACAAAATATAGAAATTAACGGCATACCAGAAAACAAAGCTGAAAACCTGGTGAAGACGATTGTACAAATGGGCAACATAGTCTCTAACACAATTAAGGAAGAAGACATCTTATCGGCAGTGCGCGTCAGAAAATTAGATCCAGAAAACAAGAACCCAAGGGCAGTCATCGTTAAATTACGGAGCGTACTTCTAAGAGATACTATTCTGACATCCGTCATGAAGTTTAATAGATTACATCCCAAGGAGAAGTTAAGTACACAACATCTGGGCTATGGGGATCCTGTCAGACCGATTTTTGTGTCGGAGCATTTATCACCATTAAATAAGAAAATTCACGCAGCAGCAAGAAAAGCAGCACGAGAAAAGGGTTATTTGTACGTTTGGGTGCGTGACGGTAAAGTTCTCGTCAGAAAATCAGACGGCCAACAAGCGAGACATATGAAAAGTTTGGAAGCCGTTGAGATACTTTAATTTTAGCCCTCTAAAACAGACGCAATAATACCGTGCGGCAAGTACCAAAATTCACGATTTATTATCAGAATTTTAGGGGCCTAAAAAGTAAACTTAGCGCTTTTCGCCAAGCTGCTCAACTAGGTAATTATGACGTTATCATTGGCACGGAGACATGGTTGGATGATGGCATAGACGATGGTGAAATCTGCGACTTTGGGTACCGAGTCTATAGGCGTGATAGGGCGTCAACTATTCTAGGAAATAAAAAAGGTGGAGGAGTTCTGATTGCCGTATCTATGGCTATTATTTCGGATCGGATCACAAAATGGGAATCAGACATCGAAGACCTTTGGGTCAGGCTTAAGGTAACCGAAGGAAAGAGACAGCGAATTTTAAATATTTGTGCCGTTTACCTGCCTCCACCAGTTCAACAAAATACACTTGACAGCTTTTTGGATGGAGTGTCTGCTTTGATGGATTCCGGGGGTGAGGACACAATTATAGTAGGTGATTTTAACCTAAGTTTTATTGGTTGGAACCTGGATGAAAATCTCGGTCACACAGCATGTACAACCGCAAAGAATTATACAAATAGGCTAGGTTATTCTTTAATCGATTTCATGTCCGAGAACAATATATTGCAACTCAATACTGTTAAGAATTGTTATGATAAAACCTTAGACCTTATTTTTTCCAACTTCTACGGTGGAAGTGTTAACGAGTCTAGTACTCCGATGACCAAAGTAGATCTATATCACCCGCCCCTTGAAATCACTGTTAGTAACATCACGCCACATTTGTTGACAGATAAAAGGAAATCAAAGCTTAATTTCAGGAGAGCTAACTACACGCTAATCAATAGGAAATTACGGGATACAGATTGGATTACGGTATTTTCGGGATTGACTGACGTTGATGACATGGTGCGGGTATTATACTCGCGCATATACAGTCTGATCGATGAGTTTGTTCCTATCTCAAGGGCAAAAAATAGTAGATTTCCGATTTGGTTTTCTAGATCACTCATCAAGCTCTTGAACGAGAAAGAAAAAATTAGGCAACGTTATAAGCGGTTTAAAAACCCTAGGGATCACTATGAATATAAACTTTTAGACGACCGTGCTAGGATAGCGATTAGAGATTGTTACAAAACGTACATAACGAAAACCGAACAAAACATCACCAATAACCCTAAAATTTTTTGGTCCTTTGTGAAAGCCAGAAAGTCCAAGTCAAGTCATATTCCATCCACTATGTATCTGGGAGATAATGTTGCGACCTCCGGCGAGGAGATAAGCAAACAATTTGCTGCGCACTTTTCGTCAAATTTCATACCGTCCATTTGCCCAAATTCTTCACGAACTAGCTCACGTAGTTACTCTCAATTCGGTCTAGGCAAAATTACGTTTACTGAAGGGAAATTGCTAAAGTTGCTCAGAAATTTAGACGCTTGCAAGGGCCCAGGACCTGATGGGCTACCTGCATTATTTGTAAAAAGGTGCTCGCCTGGTCTGTCTTCTCCCCTGAAAATTATTTTCAATCAATCAATCGCATCTTCTAAATTCCCCTCGGAATGGAAAATCGCTAACGTTGTCCCGATATTCAAAAAAGGAGAGTCCAATATTAGCTCCAATTATCGCCCAATATCTCTTCTTTCCATCTTTGCAAAACTGTTTGAAGCTGCTGTATGTCCTGTAATTACATCACACATAAAACCACAGTTGGCTCCTCAACAGCACGGATTTTGTGTCGGCAGATCTACTACTACTAACCTGTTGTCATATGTTAACGACATTAGCAAGTCCTTGGATAATCGTATACAGGTCGACTCCATCTATACAGACTTTAGTAGTGCCTTTGACAAGGTTAATCACAAACTGCTAATAAAAAAACTGGAACAATTCGGCATATTTGGCTCTTTACTCAACTGGTTTGCATCTTACCTATCAAAAAGGAAACAAAGAGTGGTGTTAAGGGGTTATGAATCACCACCATACCTGTCCACCTCTGGGGTACCACAGGGTTCTCACCTAGGGCCAATTTTATTCGTGGTTTTCGTGAATGACATCGTAAACTCTATAAAGCACTGCAAATGTTCCTTATATGCAGATGACTTAAAAATATATAGAGATATTAAAACGAATTCGGATGTTCTACTTCTTCAGCAGGACTTAGATGCAATCCAAAATTGGTGTCATGACAATTTGATGATTCTCAATACATCTAAATGCTACCACATGACTTTCACACGAAACAGGAACATACTAGCATCAAAATATAGTCTGAATGGTGTTCCCCTGCAGAAAGTTGACACCATCCGTGATTTAGGTGTACAACTTGATAGGAAGCTTAGTTTCGTGAATCACTTCGATACGATAGTCGCCAAAGCTTTAAAAATGGTCGGTTTTGTAAAGAGAGCTTGTTCTGAGTTTCGATCCGTATTAACCCTTAAGATACTATACAATACCCTAGTTAGAAGCATCTTAGATTACGCATCCCCAGTCTGGAGTCCCTCGTATCGTACTCACGTTGGTAGGATAGAACGTGTGCAAAAAAGCTTTACCAGGTTCCTGCGTTTTAAATGCCCTGGCTGTCCGTATGGCGCTGATTATTCGCATAGACTAAGCCATTACAAAATGACATCACTAGAAGAACGTAGAAACTCATCTGATTTGATTTTACTTTACAAAATCATAAATAATTTAGTAGATATACCTGACTTGCTCTCACAAATAAATGTATGTGTGCCTCGGCTAAGCCAGGTTAGATCTAAACGTCAAATGAACACCTTCACAACAAGCCTGTCCAAAACAAAACTTGGACAAAATGCACCCTTAAACCGACTAATTACCAAATACAATAAAACAGACAGCAGCAGTGGAATCGACATATTTGCAGACACGTTTCCCCAATTTGTCAAAAAGCTATTGGCTTGTTCTAGCTTATAACAAATGTACCTTATCCAATATCTCATATCTTTTTATTTTTCAATTTAACTTTTTATTTTAATTTAAAAATTTTACTTCATAGCTATTTTTTTTTTTTTTTTTTTAGTAATTATTTTTTATGCATGTTATACACTCGTTGACATTCTTAAATAGTTTTACTGCACAGTTAGATTGTACTATGGAATTGTTTATAAATATTTTCTGCTGTTTCTTTGAGTTTTGAAAATTATTTGTTTGGTCTTGTTTATTGCTGTAACGATAGGACAAAGTTTTTTTATTTTATTTTATGTAAGCGCTGTGTACTTCTATAAGTGATAAGTTCACCATAAACTGTATCTGAGTATTTATATCTTATATTGTTAAATAGTGAATAAGTCGTTGAAGTACCTTATAAGAATAAATAAATAAATAAATAAATAAATAAATGATGGAAGATCAATACAAAGCGGATATAATACATTGTTTGAATTACCCTATGTTGATAATAAACCATGAATATAATTGCTAAAATTATGGTTTAACAATTTATTTTGCACATAAATAACTACGAGTATATATAAAACGGTATCAATTTACGCATGACATTCCAACATTTTCTTAAGAAAGGATAAGCTGTAATGATAATAATTAATCGCTGTATAATATTTTTGAGATAACTGAGCATAAAATAATTTGTAATTCTATTGTTTTTTTTTAACAATAATATGATAATAATATTTGTTATATTTATTAAGAAATAATTACATATAGACTAGTGGTTAGGGATAATATTATCGAACTTAATCCTTATAAAAGAGGTTATCGATTAAACTTACTAAACATATTACGGAATATATATTCGTGTTTATTCAAATTCACTAAATTATCGGGATACCTTGTAAATTGTAATGAAGTACGAAGTGTTACGTTTTTTCATGAATTACTTTGCTGGTATTCCAGTATACAAAAAAAAAGTATGGTTTCTTTGTTCATTTTTGAATAATTTAGCCTAATATTTTTATCATTATTATTTATAATAATATCCCGCAATATTAATAAAAACCGACAAACGATGTCTCGTCGTGACCACGATCCATGCAACTGGGTCGAAATATTGACACAAAATCACTGTGTAATATCGTGGTATGTACCCGTTTTAAGCATAATAATATATAAAAACCGACAATATATGAAAAAAGGAGGATTATATATTTAGCACAAGCCAATCTTATTAAAATACTATAAAATTGTAACGGACTTAAAGATATGTAAGACATAAAAAAGTAAGTTACTCAAAAATTCAGGAAAGTACACATGCACTTGTATGTCATGTGTCGTATTGGTGAAATTCATAACTTCACGCATATAGCTTCTGTATGCATTAGTTACATATAAAAAGTGTATACAATAAAGTAAGGACCGACTAATCGATCGAATCGAATTAGCGGGAATTAGGATTTGCCACGGGGCGGAGGATGCGGGTGGCAAGCGGCACAGTACATACAACATCACGCGCGCCGCACGCGCCTCCGGCATGACTGGAAATGTGTATTATAATTATGAAAATTTAAATTTATGGAAATTTGGTCAAATATTAAATACCTTTTTTTAGATAATTCGATTGAGAATAATGTACTAAGTATTCTCCTTAAACATTATTATTATTATTATATATTCTTTATTGTACACCACACACAAAATAAAATAGTACAAAAAAAAAAAAAATGTATGAGAGTGTCAAAATGCACAAAAAGGCGGCCTTATCGCTCAATAGCGATTTCTTCCAGGCAACCTTAGGGTAGGAATTTGAGAAGAAGAAATAGGTAGGTGGTGTATAATAAACATACAATAAAAATATACAGTAAACCCTATATACATATATAATTATATAAACATTCATAGTAATGCACCTGTCATCTGTATATTACAAAAAAAGTATATCAGTCGGCTATTACCTAAATAAAACACAGACATTAAGTTGCCAACCTTAGGAACAGACGACCCTGTGTAGGCAACTATATGTTAAACATATTATTTTTTTATTTATTCCTGCTAACTTATCTCAACTTATTAGAACTTAGCTAACACTTCCAGCGTTTCCCTTTTTATATCGTCGGTCTATCATTTTAATGGGTGCCAAAAGATAAATTATAATGGCGTTTATTACTACGACTACAGTCTCTGATACGGAGGCATTGATGAAATTAAGACTTCAACTATATTTTTCAAATGCCAGGCCGCGATGAAATTGTATCTGATTTAGTGAGTAATTTGCACTTGGTAAGAAGAAGAAGAAATATACTTTATTGTGCATACAAGTTAACATAAAATTTTATCTTAAAAATAAAACATACAAAATAATGTTATGCACAAAGGCGATCTTATCGCTAGGTAAGCGATTTCTTGCAGACAACCTTGGGGTAGAGGAGGTTTAAAAATAACACAGAGTAGGTTCATAAAAAGGCAAAACAAAAATTATAAAACAAAGTGAACCCTACAATCTAAACAATATAATAAATAATATATTAGATAAGCAATAAATAAACAAATTAATAAATCTATACAAATAATAAATCTGTTAAAACCTCCATTTTATTAATACACTATATATCATCAAGTATAAATTTCAATAGCGCGTTTTTTTGTATCAGCGCCATCTCTTATCGTGTTTTTCTCTGTTCACGTATCACGTAAAAAGTACAAAACCAATGTAAATAACTTTAATACATAAAAATTAAACATAACTCACAGTATAATTTAGTTTTCGTTTCATTGTAATTAAATTTAAAAATAAATATTTAAGAAAATAGAAATAGATACCTACGCCGCCAACGCCATCTGGTCTAAGGAATCTTAAAAACTCACAAAACTTATTTTTGAGTTATTATTTTGCTAAACTTAAAAGTTTACTAAATATGTCGGATAGGAATAGAAATCGTTTTAATATTTTAGATAAACATCATTTTCAATTAATATAGGTACTATTATGTTAAATGTCACTAAATATAAAAACGATATTCTACTATTATACGATAGATGGCGCAAGTAGGTGATAAAAAATATAAATTTATAATTTTTAAAATTTTAGTTAAATACCCGTGCGAAGCCGGGGCGGGCCGCTAGTACACAAATAAATACATACCAATTACATTATGATTTATCGTAATAGTAAATACACAAATAAATATATACATATTAAATTAATTATTAAGTAGGTAATGGTTTATCAAAAATATAAAATTAAATAATTATTGATAGCACATTAACAAATATCTAAACTTTCTAACACAGTTCTAACAATTCAGGTAAAGACCATGATTAGCTTCTTAAAAGTGTTGAGAGTTTCAGCCTCCCTAATACTATTTGGTAAGGCATTCCACAGAATTATTGACTGTACTGTAAAAGGGTATTTGTAGAATACAGTATGATGGATAGGTATATACAGCGTAGTTGTATCATTCGAGCGCAGAGCCCTGTCAGATTTGCGTACTGTGAACTTTTCTCTTAGATACTCTGTTGCCCGGGGATTTTTAAGTACATTGTAAAGTAGCGACAGCATTCTTGTATTCCGGCGAAAACGGATTGGCAACCACTTGAACTTTTTGCGATAATCAGATATGTGATCGTATTTACGCAAAAAAATACGAATCTATTAGCTAAATTTTGGAGCCTCTCAAGTTTTGTTAGTTGTTGCTCAATAAGGTCTGGATAGCACGCGTCGGCATAGTCGAGATAAGAAAGGAAAAGAGATTCCGCAAGCGTAATCTTGGTAAAAGTAGGTAACATGTATTGTAACCGTCTTAACGAATGCCAAGTTGAAAACATTTTTCTAGTCACTTCTTTAACCTGCCTGTCCAGGTCATATTCTCATCCATGTAAATGCCAAGATTTTTAACGCATTTACTATATGATATAGTAAATGTAATGTTGTTGATGAGCACCGGAGGTAAAGATGCCCAGTCAATCCTCGAAATAAGAGCCCGACTGCCCAATATTATAATTTGTGATTTTACTGGATTTAATTTGAGACCATAACAGTGGCTCTATTCAGATACAATAGCAAGATCTTTATTAATTGTACTAATAGCCTCAGGCAAGTTTTCGAGTTCAGACTGAGCATAGATCTGCATATCGTCTGCATACAGATGGTAGAGAGGAGATATTTTTTTCATTTGTGATTTTATTGATGAAAATAGCAAAAATAAGGGGAGACAAGACGCACACCTTGAGGCACACCGACAGGCAAATCAGACCACGATGAGAGATCCATTGCCATCCTAATTCTCTGCCGGCGTCTCTGTAGATAACTGCGAAACCAGCCAATCACTGATAGAGATATATTAAGTGAACACATAGTACTAAGAAGTACGTTATGATCTACCGTATTAAAAGCATTACTGAAGTCTAATAGGGATAGAACAGTTAGCTTCTTGTTATCCATACCATATCTGATGTCCTCGATGACTTTAACAAGAGCAGTAGTCGTGCTATTTTCTGCTCTAAACCCCGATTGAAAAAGGATTAAGAAGACTATTTTTCGTTATTTATAAAGTGAGTTGAAAGTGGACTATGCGTTCAAATACTTTGGAAAGAAAAGGACGGATAGAGATTGGTCGAAAGTCAGTAACAGTAGAAGGATTAGATTTTTTAGGTAAAGGAAATAACGTCAGCATCCTTCCAAATATCAGAAAAAATGCCAGAATCAATAGAACTATTAAAGATATGCGTGAGAACAGGGAGAATTACATTAAGGATAGGTACCAATATCTTACGACTAACGTTATCGCAACCAACGGCATCAGACGATATGGATAATATGTTCTTCTTAACATCATATTCAGTAATTTGGCTAAAAAAGAACGGAGGATAATCAGGAGCCGGTAGCTGGGAAAGATGATCTAATGTACAAGCCTTTGTATTAGCATCAAAGTCCGAATAAGACGAAGCAAAATGTAGGTTTAATTCGTCTGCAGATATGTCTGAGTCAAAATTACTTATTTGCTTACCAACTCCGAGTGATTAAAGAAATTTCCATACCTTTGCTGGGTTGCCTTTCTCAACCGACTCATGAATATGACGTCTTTGTGCATCCCTACACATGGTATTACAGCGATTGCGTATTTTGACCTATCTCTCACGATGTTCATCGGAATTGGACTTTCTGTACTTTGCCTTAGCCCTGTTCTTTTTAGCTATCAACAACTTTAACTCGTTGGTCAACCAAGGTGCTGGAAGATGCTTAATTTTAACAGGTCTTACTGGGGCATGTTTGTCATATAAACTAACAAGTAAGCTAAACATTCTTATTTTACTGTCTATCAGCGGCGTGCACAGGATTATGACACTGGGTATGCGGCGGAGTACTCAGTCACTAAAACTTTTTCTTTTATAGATTTTTAGCATAGCCACAGCCACGTGACGGATCTCTGTTGGATCAAATGTTTTTCTGTATGATCATGCTTCTTTGCCGCGGAATAGAAATTATTTAAATCTGAATATCCCGAATCAGTCATCACTGTACTAGAATTACTAAACAATGTGCAAGGAAAACAATATAATTTAATCGTGTGTACACAACCACACAGCCAGTTATACGTTTCATAACTTTTATTTTATTAAATATTAACATTTTTATAAACATTAACTACTTATAACACGAAACTTTCAAATTACATTCCCTTTATTTGCTGGTTTAATTGTTGTACCTACCTTTAGACACAATTTGAATCTTTTCACTGAATGACAATTTGTGAGAACTTGTTATTTTTAATTTTTAATAAACACACATTTTCAACACAAACCTCACAATCAAATAACATTTAAAAATAAACAAAAAACACACTAGTAAAAGCAAATCACTACAATTATTATAGAAACTCAGTAATAAACTGTAAAATGTACATACTTTCAAATGTTAAAATGAAAAATCTTCTAAGAAAACTATAAATATACTGGCGCAAATAAAATAGTAAACAATGCTTATCACATAAAAAAGCAAAATGGTCCCCACGAAACACAATTAAACATTACATTACTCGGATTATAGGTAACTAACATTTCCGAATACTCAAGACAAATGCCGAACTTTCGTAGCCTGCCGCAGGAGTCGCGGCTGGTCCGGCTTTCGATATTCATGGGTGTGTGCGTTTGCGAACTGTGCACGGACATCAAAATTACTACACACATGCGAACAAATCTCCTGCGGGACGCGACGACATGACTTGGTTGATTAGGTACATTATTTGCAGCGCCGCTTGCTTGTCGCCAAACGCATGGCAAACATAATGTTTGTGTGCTTGCAAGTAGGTGCTATTTATAAAATATTAGGCGTTTTTAAGTTATTATATTTTGTTTATTCATTTATTTACTATCAATTAAAGTCATCTATAACGTACGAACGTTTTATTAAAATATCTGTGAATGGCAAGTAAAGCACTGCATTTCTGCCTACAAGGAGCGCACGCCCCTGCTGTCTATGTTCATTTCACTGTAAATTATGGACCAGTCCAGATCACGTGCATCTGATAACAAACTATCTGAATTTATTCTACCAAAATTCCGCTGCATCAATACTCTTGTTTTTTGTTTAGGAGGATGTAAATTATAAGATAAATACATCAAATCATGGTACGAGAAACCCTCCGCAGGACACTGTCCAAATTTATAAACAAATTCTGGAGCAGAGACCATGATCAGATCTAAAAGTGAAGGTACACAACCGGGAAAATAGTGAGTGGGTTTAAGAGGCAGTAGCTGTATATTGCAAGAATCAAGGAGTATACACTTCAAATACTAGTCTTCCCTTTCTTTGTAGTCGGTTAAAAATATTTTATTCATATAAATTAATGATTGAGATAAATTATTTCCAGTACACGGAAACATAAATAAACTATACACGTAGCATTGGCGTTATAATGATTTTTGGAAATTGACATTATATTTTTATCCTTTTATATCGTATTATCAATAAAATAAATAAATTAATAAATAAATAAATAAATAGATAAATAAATAAATAAAACAGGTAGCTATCTTATCGAATTTTTATTAAGCCCTCTTTACTCTATTGGATTTATTATTTTAATTTAACACTTGCACGTAAATATGTTCAAGGATGATACAATAACATTTTTTATCAATACAATTTTTATTAGATGAGGAAGACGTTAGAAAGGTTCTAAAAACTGTAAAATAGGCGATAAGTGTAATTCGGTGTCACATACGAATTATTTCTGCCTATTTAGAGAATCGTTCTTTAAGAGTAAACTTTAGTCGTGCGTCGGAGCTGGCACATATAGATTTTTTTTTTAAATTATGTTCCACCAAATGGAAACTTTTGTATTTTATAATATTTTGTAGTAGACTCTGAGATAATTGTATGATAGTGTATCTCCTCTCTCTTTTTTGGTTAGTGTATCTCCAGTAGTTCATATAAATAACCACCCTCAAATAATAAAAATTGTTTTTACACTTCTGAAAATTAATAATATATATATATATATATATATATATATATATATAAACTAAATATAGAGCTTATTTATATATATTTTTTTCGTGTTGGATTCATTTAAATATTTGTTATAGTTTCTGAGAAAAAAAACCGTTAGGGGTTGTTACCCCCATATCTCCCTTATGAGTGAAAGCAGAGATCAAAAATCTCGAGTACAAGTACTTTGGATGAAGAAGTAATATTTAAAAGGTTAAACTGTGTCCAAAGGCGTCGGTGCAATTTCTTTATAGTAAGTCGGCTAGACCCTTTCAAACAATTATTACCTATTATGCAGTGCATCTACTTTTTTCACTGAAGTATATGAATATGAATTATTACATTTTTATAAAAAATTATATATATATATATATATATATATATATATATATATATATATATATATATATATATATATATATATATATATATATATATATAATAACTAATAGGAATGATAATTAATAAATAATAACCATATGTCAGAAATATTTAAGAATTTGTTTTAGGTTTCATTTACATATATTACTGGATGTCTGAGAAAAGAGAGTTGCGAGTTCGAATCACAGCAAGCACCATTCAGTTTTCGAATTTCGAGTGATAATTAAAAAAAATTGTCTGGTGTGCTGCGTAACAAATGCAAAGATATATAGTACATACTTGTAAGTAACAAAAAATTGTGGAACAGCGTTCTGGGTTATGCTTCAATTCTTTCAATTCTTCACCCTGCTAGTAGCTTTTACTGAGGAACATTTATAGCGGCGAATTCAATAAATGTATGTATGTGCATGTGCATGAAAAAGGCACAATCATAGAGGAAAAGTAGTTACTTCTGTTTACTTCGGTTACTAATGTAAGTAGCATGCTAACTTACATTAGTAACAGAAAATATAACTTTGGTCTTACTCTAAGTTCGTATAGCATCGTAATCCTATATCGTGTGGCCCGAAATGAACTTGGTCGATATTTTTTATGATCATGTGAGAGGTTTCATAAAATTAGTATGTTATTCTTTAAAGGATGATGCTGATGCCTTTGCACATCAGTGGTATATTTACATTACAAGTACTATTTTACTATAATTTAGAGTATTTCTTAACATTCTAAATATTATGTATTATATAAAGTATAAGTGTATTTATTATAAAATATACGAGTATATTTATTCTATTACGAGTATTAATAAAAAGTAATTGATATAGTTAATGTACATTTGATTACATGTATGTCGTGGATTACTGGTTCTTTTAAAAAATGCAAGAAATACTTACTCATTATACGTTTATTTCAATTTAATCCTTATTATCGTCAATTTTTGTTAATACATTATTGCGGTTCTCGTTAATCGATAACGGATATCAATAATTAAAGTATCAACATGAACGATTGACGGTTTTTCCCATTTATAATCTTAATCCTACCTTATGAAGCTAATTCGAATCGGTCGTTCTGGCGATCGATGGAAGAGGCTTATGTTCCACAGTGGGCATGGCTGATATGATGATGATGACACTTTATTGATAATATGTTAACTATAGCTCTAGACTAAAGACTTACTTGACCGGGGTTTTACTATACTTAGAAAACGGCAAGAAGTAACTAGGGTTATAATAGAACTATGAATGGAACTTTAGTAGTACCTATACTCGTAAGAGTATATCAAAATCAAAATTAAAATCAAAAACAACTTTATTCAAATAGGCCCCACGAGCACTTTCGAATCGTCATTTTACAAAATTAATATTGTAGTGATTATTATTATTTTTTGTAAAAGTAAAGCTACCACCGAATCGGAATGTAGATTCTGTAGAGAAGAATCGGCAAGAAACTCCGCAGTTACTCTTTTGAAAATAATACATAAACTGTGTTTTAGTACAAAATTAGTAATATCTTGCATGAAATACAGCGCCACTAAGTCCACACGTCTTTATCAGCTAAATAATCCTGCACCGAATACGCTTTATCTATTAATTTTTTTTAATGAAATCTTTAAATTTATGTTGAGACAATTCCAAAATTGTTTGTGGGATTTTATTATACATGCGAATACCATAACCCAGAAAGGAGGCGTTTACTTTGCGTAGTCGGAAACTTGGATTTACAATTTTGTTATTCCTTCTGGTGTTTACATTGCGATTAATACTGTTTATTTCAAAACAATGAACATTCTGGTCAGTGGCGTGCCTAGTACTTGAGAACAGGGCAAGCCCGACATACATTTTTTGTTTATGATTCGATTTTTTTTTATAAATTTCATGACAATTTATAAATTCCATGAAATTTTTCAACCCTTCACTCTTCAGTCTTATAATCATTGCCGTCGGCGAGTTTTAACAAAGCACACTGAAGGCATGTTACTACTAGACAGAAAATCATAAACATGTCATCATTGACAAAACCCCACGCGTTCTGTTACAAACCTACATCACAAACTAACAAACAAAACAAAACACATGAAAAGTTAAGGCGCTATTACAGAGGCATTAAAAAAACTTATGATAGGTATCGAAAACTGCACGATTGACTTTTGAAAAATTTATTGGTTGTTTAACGTAATAATAAGATAAAGTAATTATAATTGAAACAAATTTTGTGATTTTGATCTCAAACTCGATGCGAGATTTTATTACATAGGCTACGGAATGAATGATGAATGAAATGAATGAAAAAAAAAAATGAATGAAATATTGGAATGAGAGCAACCTACAATCCAATGAGTCTTGTATACTGATCTATGAAATTTTTTTTGTGAGACTTACTTGTTTGCGAAATACACAAATCCGGTGTATTAGGTTATTCCGAAGCTATGAGGTTTTTTTTCTCCCTGAAAGATTAAAATTTCACCTTTTCCCCGCCTATTAAAACTTTCACACACTTTAAATTCTTACAAGGAACAATAAGATTTCTATCTGAAAAAAAATCACGAATTATTCGCTCAATCACTTGCTCACACCGCTCAATTATAAATATTTACACTCTTTGACATGTACCGTGAAATTTGAAAACAAAAACCAACTTCGTGGCGCTAATACTGTGGCGCTAGTTTGTGACTAACTTGAAAGCCGGGCTTATTGTTCCATACTAATTGCTATAGAAACACACAGTAGTTATATCTATAGACATAGCACTTTTTCATAGGTTAGAACGGTGCAGAAATACACGCTCGCGAAGCCCCGTTGCAAGCCAATGAGTGTGAGCGAGATGCATAGAGCCGTCAACGCTACGTAGTAATTGGCGGCCGGCGGGCGCGGCGCGTTCGGACACTACTTGTACTAGTCATAGATAAAAAAAACGAAGTGAAAGAATTGGCGCGCGAAAATTTAAATATGAAAGTCAATGTTTTCGGTCGGTACGGAATTTGAAGTAGGGCAAGCCCGGCTTTTTGGCTTGTATGAAACTACCGCCACTGATTCTGGTGAATATATATAATATTATTATAAATATATTACGACGCAATTGTTAATGTCTACTTTTGGAAAAACATCCCGTAGGGAGCCTCGAGCTCCAAGATTTTTTGTAAAATAAATACAGTCTCAATATCTGTAGCATTACCCCACAGTAACAGACCGTAAGACATTATACTATAGAAATAGCTAAAATATATTAAACGCGCAGTAGCAACGTCGGTCAGTTGTCGTACTTTTCTAACTGCGAAAGCTGCGGAGCTGAGTCTACCATTCAAGGATGACACATGGGAATTCCACTGAAGTTTTGAGTCCAAATTTATCCCTAAGAATACTGTAGTATCATTGACAATAAGCATCTCGTTATTTATTTCTAAATTATAATTTGGATGTTTAACATTAGGCAACGAAAATACAACGCACTTAGTTTTTTTGGCGTTCAAGACGAGGTTGTTTGTTTTAAACCAATCCTGAATTCGAGACAAAGAGCTGTTCACGTCATCATAATTTACTTTTTTCCTATCAACTTTAAATATAAGTGATGTGTCATCTGCAAACAGCACTATATCACAAATATCTTTAACGTAAAATGGCAGATCATTTATGTATATTAAAAAAAGAAAAGGACCTAGAATCGATCCTTGTAGAACGCCCATTTTTAGCACAGATCCAGAAGACTTCGTTCCGTTTATCGATACATGTTGAATTCTATTAAATAGATATGAAGCAATGAGATCAAGAGCTTTACCATTAACACCGTAATATTCCAGTTTACTTAACAAAATCCCGTGGACCACGCAATCAAATGCCTTTGATAAGTCACAAAATACACCAATAGCATTTTGTGACTTCTCCCAAGCATCATATATATGTTTGAGAAGTGCCACACCAGCATCTGTCGTAGAGCGACCTCTAGTGAAACCATATTGTTCACTGTGAAAAATTCCATTAACTTTAAAATAGAAAAGTAGTTGATTTAATATAATTTTTTCAAAAATTTTACTTAAGGACGGTAAGACTGAAATGGGTCTATAATTGCTGGGATCACTACGATGTCCTTTTTTAAAAATTGGTAAAACTTTACTATATTTTAGCAAATCTGGAAAAGAACCCACTTTAATAGCATTGTTAAAAGTTAACATCAATGATAGTACTAATTAATTTAACTGAAATGTCCCACAGATCATTGGTTTTTTTATATATATTTAGACTCTTAAATGCTTTAAGATTATCTAAAGAATCAACCTGTGAGAATGAAAAATCAATATTACATTCGCTAACGTTATTTTTAAGAAGTTGGGTAGAATTAGTTGAAGATGAATTCAGTTGAGAAGTTAATTCTATGGGTATTTTATCGAAAAAGGTTTCAAAGACGTTTGCCAACTCGTCATTTGAGCTTACAACAGCACCATTTATATTTAATTCAATTGGTATAGTTTCTTTATTACGTTTCCCACAGATACTATTAATTATATTCCATATGCACTTAATTTTATTATCAGAATTAATAATTTTATCTTTAATATATTTTGATTTAGCAGCCATACAAACAGCTTTAAAAGTTTTAGAATATTGTTTTACATAATCAAGAAATCTAGTCTCCTGATTCCATTGCTTCATACTGTACAGTTCGTACAACCTATTTTTACTCTTATAAATACCTTCAGAAGCCCATTCACTAAATTTTAAGTTTACATGTATATCTAAAGTTTTAATTTTAAAAATGTTATAGAATTCCTCTAAGATTAATTTGAAAACTGAATTATAGATTACATCTGGATCCTATGCCATCACATCTACTTTACATATTTTTTGCGCTACAATATCCCTAAAACAATTTGTTTTCTGTACCGTTATTGGTCTACATGTAATTCTTCGAGAATTTATATTAATTTTCTCATCAAGAGAGAATTTTTGACCACAGTGATCTTAAGTTAAAACAGTTATAACAGATTTATCGTAAATTTCAATATTACTAAGTACGTTATCTATACAAGTAGAAGATCTTTTAGTGACTCGAGTTGGTTCACAATATCTGTGTGTTAAATTAAATGAGTTAAACAAATTAATTAATCTACTTCTAATCATTGTGTCCTTTAACATGTCTATATTAAAATCACCACATACTAAAACATATTTAGAACTATTTAACAATTTTTTAAGAGTGTCTTCCATAACTGTCTCAAATACTGTTAAATCACCTACAGGGGGCCGGTACACGCAAAGTATAATGTAACGCTGTAGTTCGCTCGACAGAGAGTGCTACAATATCTTTACGTGATTTATGAGTTATATCATTATGCACCAATATTAGCGAACCTCCGCGAATAGCATTCTCTCTTATGAACGAACTTGACAAACTAAAATTTGGAAAATTAAATATCTCATAACTTTTCAGCCAATGTTCAGAAATACAAAATATATGAATTTTATAAATTTCAGATAATAATTCTCCTTGCCACCTATGCCCTGTATATTTTGATGAATTATATTTATGTAACAGGGCTTAGGTTTTGTCTGTTTAGTTAGTTTAAATTATTATTTTTTATATGGACAGAGATATTATTTAAATTAGTATTTGTTTTACAATAATTATAATTAAATAAATGATTTATATTATATGTTAATAAGTCTGCTATTTGGTTTTTACATTTTAATGATAATTACATTGAATTTTTTGTTAATTTAAATCTACAGTGGAATTTATTTATATCAAATAGTGTGAGGTCACTATTCCAACGAGTTAGGTTATATAAATATGAATTCAATGTGTATATGTACTTACTCTGTTCATCTGTCAATGCATATGAATAAGGGAAAGTACTTAATATGAATTTACATTTTTTTTTGTTTTGTATCTGTACTAAATTTTTCATATTTTTTATTAAGTCAGATTTTTTTATTGTCAAACTGTCACCGTGCACTAAAATAACGACAGAATTAGCATCTAGTTTCATTGAATTAATTTTTTTTTTATTTGATATTCAAAGCTTGCGCCAGGTGAACAGAAATTCAGTACATTCTTTATATTGTTATTAAGCAAGGAGCCAAATCCTTGACCTATTTTATCTGACACCATTACTATTTTATTACTTTTATTAACGTTTGTTACCAAAATATTATTTAGCATCTGTATGCCAGTGTCACACCGAGCCCGCAAAGAATTTTTAGTTTGTTTAAGTGTTGAGTTATCAGATTTTAAAGATACCTTGCTATTTCTATTATGACAATTTGCTAGTGATATCTTATTATTATTATTTGTGATTATTTTTAACGAATCACTTGTGGATAATATATGTTCCTGGAATACGTCTTTAGAGGACTCATACATATCAGTTACTTCAATGAGTGATTTTTTTAGATAATCTATTTCACATTGCAGTTTCTGTGTATCACTGTCATACATCAGCTGGCTTTGTTTTAATTGATAAACATAAGCATTTAAATTTGACTTTAGATGCATATAGTCTTGTTTTAATTTATTTATTTTAATAGAACTATTTTTATTTCTAATTATTTTATTAGTTTTTTTAATAAATTTGTTTATTTTTATATATCTTTTTAATTTATTTTGTGATTTAATAATTGCGATATTACTTTGATTACTAACAACACCATCTGCAACAATAGGTTCATTTCTTAAATTAGAACCAGCACCACACTCAACCAATTTCGCAGGACTAGCTTGCTCAGGTGAAGAGATACTGGCTTCATAGAGACTTTCTTCCAGTTCTCTGATGCGACTAAGAGCTGTCTCATGTTCATCGCTACATTGGTTGAGTGAGGTCACTACTTTGTATAGGTTGTCACGCTGTAGCTCCACCTTCAAATACTTATTATGTAGATTAACAAGTTCTGCTTTTAACTCCGATTTCCTTTTAATATTTTTAGCCATTTCAACCTCAAAATCTTCTCTCTCTTTAAGTAGTTGTTCACAGATATTTTTTATATAGCATAAGTATCCATTTTGAAGCTAATATTTTTCTTCAGACAATTTCAGAATTGTTTTTGGGATTTTATTATACATGCGAATACCATGACCCAGAAAGGAGACGTTTACTTTACGCAGTCGGAAACTTGGAGTTACAATTTTGTCATTCCTTCTAGTGATTACACTGCGATGAATACTATTTATTTCAAAACAATCAATATTCTGGTGAATATATATAATATTGTTATAAATATATATAGTACTTTATTTAATGTTACGGATTGCTCGGGTAAGCGGTGTTTTGGCCAACAGGTTGGTCCTGGCCGTCGGCACTGCCAGCAGTGGTGGACGACAACTATGTGGGTGACTATATGACTTGGTTTGTTTTATAATTAATATAAGCCAAGTCATATAGTCACCTAAAGTCATAAGTCGTAATTCTTCAGTGGTTAAAATCAAGATATCAGTAATAACTAACGATAATATTTTTTGAATACAATGCTCAAGATTAAAAAAAAGTTTTATTTGATGTTGAGCGCATTTTTTTAGCATGATGATTTTTTATATGTTGTTCTTTAGACGTCAACAAATATGTACACATAAAAATTAAACTGCTAAACCAATGCGCTCATGTCTAAAAAAACTCGATAGAGTAAAATAAAAAGGTATAATTTTACAAAAAAAAAAGCCACTTTGATCTTGGTTTGTTGATTTATTTCGTGAAGAAAATGTAACTGTTTGGACTTTTAATTTATCCCAGCATTAAGTCGGTGTCTTGTGTTTTAATAATAATAATAAAAATATTAGAAACATAAATAAAAAAATATAGTTGAATTTTTGGTCAAATTGGGGTCAATTCTCTTAGCTTATCGATACCTCTCCTTTCTATAAATTTCAATTTAAATAAATTAAGCGTGGACACTTTTCCAGTCATGCTGTACTGTGCCGCTTTTTCACATCCAAAAATTGCCAAAGTTCACATCATTTACCTAGTCACCAAATTTGTTGCCTAAACGAGTGAAATATCAAGGTATTTTTGCCTGTCCTAAGCCAGGATTAAAGTATGAAGGGGGTTGGATCATGCTTGTTTATCAAAGATAGCTTGCTACCCTGTTAACACGTGGCGGCATTTGGACGTAGGTAAACTACCGCGCGATAACTATATGTACCTACCTACATACCTGTTTTGTATCGACAGCGCAGCTAAGTGCTAGACGACGCGTAAATAATTAGATAACTGTTGGGTAACTTTACTTAGAAGTTTATTAATATTTATGTTATATTGTTACATAATTCGAATGAGAATCATGTAACGATTATTCTCCTTAAATATTTATAGTAATTCACCAGTCAACCTGTACAATCCAGTTGTTATCCAGTATAATCTACTTTAAAATAGTATTTGACGATATTCATGTATATATCAATCCAGTTCAGCTATTTTTAATGATTTCATAATTTGTTCAAATATTATGTAGGTAATATTGTCATATGAAAAAAATAACAACTTTGAAGTAAAATTGTGAATCAAAGTAGTAACTCATTGTCGTGAAATAGTAGGTCTTCTAGGTAGGTCAAAAACCTATCTATATTGTTTTAGTAATATACAAAGAATATTTCTATGTTTTAAAAAAATTCACCCTTATGTCGATAAAGATTTTTTTAATATAAAACAATGGTAAGTTACTCAAAGTAATTATTCTGCGTAGACGACGCCGGACACCAGCTAGTCGTTTATATTTTCATATCACACTAATCATATTTTTTATGAATTATCTTGAATTAAAAGATATTGAAAACAAAGCAGTCGACTTAAAGAAGATTAATAAATAATATAATTAATATATAATTCTTTAATTTTATATGATAAGCATGATACATCTGTATATAAATAAGCATATGCAGGTCCATACACTAGTTGTCACCTTTTATTCTAAGCAGACATAATGCGTGCTCTTATTATTTTGGCGCTTGGCCTGGCGATTGCCACTGGTAAGTACCATATTTTATTAAATATTATTTTGTTCCGTACGTCATTGTAACTACGAGTACTACAGTTCAAATGATAAAACACCAAATGTAGTATATAAACATAAGTAGTTGTAAACAAAAATTGTAAAAATATAATCGTTTATAAAATTTTTGTTATGTATTTCAAAAGGTGTATTTTCCTAGAGAGCCTAGATCTTTTTAAATACTTAGCCAAAATTAATAATTTGACGAAAAAAAAAAACTATAATAATAAAAAACAAATTTCATAAAAAAATATATATATAATATTATAAAATTACTAACGATACCAGTGCCATCTGTTTACTATGTACTGTATATTCGACTATATCTATATAGCGTTAACGTTTTGAATTACTAACACCGATATAAATTAGTTAATTATTAATGATAATTAAAAATGGCTCAAATAATTTTTCTCACAAATATTTTGTAAAGGGTCAATCATATTTGTCGTTTATGGAGTTTTCGTGGGGTTTTATGGGTTCCCCTCCTTAATTTTATATGGAATACCATTTTTAACAACAATATTTTAGAGAAAAAAGTTCATCTACTTCAAAACATTCCGAAGACAAATATATGAATTGATTATCAACTATTTCCATAAAAATAATTGATAAAATTTTAATAAAGTTTTAAAAATCATTATATGTTTTTTTGACTTTTCGGTTATGTTTGTTATTATTAGGCTAGAAAAACTGTATAGAATTGTGTTTGTGTGTTATGTACGCATTTATTGTTTCATTTTTTCTAGTCGGTACTTCAGCTAGAAGGATCGTGGGAGGATCGGTGACAAGCATTGGACAGTATCCATATTCAGCAGCGTTGCTACTTTCAACCTCTGGCTCTGGAACCTTCCGTCAGGCTTGCGGTGGTTCTATTATAAACAACAGATCAATTCTTACTGCTGCCCACTGCTTCGAGTAAGTTTATTTTTTTAATGTGTCAAAAAGTTTGTAAAGTGAACACAGGTTGTTACAGTGTCAATGAAACATGTGTAAGAAGCTAACTGGCTTATTGTGGATCTACTAATGTGACTATTTATGTTTTTTTTGTCGTATTTGAATACCTTGGAATATTGAGTAAGAACCTTAGATCGTCCAACAATCTTATTCTCCGCATCCTTGCTCACAAAACAAAATTTTACAAAGGCTCATTTACAATAGGGGCAATACATTTATGGAATGCTTTACCATCAATTAAAAGAGTTCAATCGTTGTCAACTTTTAAAAAATTATTACCTCTCGCTGACTCACTCTGATGGTACTTCCTAATACGTATTTTTCTTTTAAATTGTAGACTAAGCTCTCACTTACGAGTATTAGTAGTAAACTTATAAGTAATCAAATATCAAATCTACTATAAGGTGTATAGAAAATGTAATTCGGTTTGTATATTTATTTGTATTATGTAATTGTATATATATTTATGTAATATATGTATGTATATTTATGTAATTGTACTTATATTATAATTAAAAGCTAATGTATTTATTTTATTTTTTAAGTTATATGCAGAATCACACTATATTACATATATTATATTGACTTTGTTTCCAAACCCGTAAGGTTGTCTGGAAGAAATCGCTACTAAGCGATAAGATCGTCATATTGTGCATCTAGATATTAACTTTATAGAGCTTGATATTTTTTTTTTCTCTGTGGTGTGCAATAGAGAATATATTTATTTAATTAAAAGTCTATATCGGATTTTATCGCGTTTATTTAAAACTTTAAAAGTTTAAGTGCGTTAACGCCTATTTTGGCTGCATTACCCGAAAAGCGTACTTTTAAAACAATTTAACCCCTCATAAACGTATCTAACGAAAGTGTGAATTACTAATTATTGTAGAAAATATATCAATCTCAAAAGTTGCCTGAGAACATTTTTACATTAATAGAGTATTCGTGAATTCTAACGGGATACAGGAACAGTGTTTTCTAAATTTCTTTTACAGTGGTCATTTCGAAGCTGAAAATATCCTAAACCACTAATAAAATTTACAAATAAACAATGCTATTTAATTGTTTAGACCCATGTGCAGAAAACTGACAGATTTTTTTTATTATTTTTAACTCCTAACATAAAAAATCAAACAATAAACAAACTGAAATTAACAAGGAAAAGCGGTTGCTAAATTCTTTATTACCTCCAATAAATCTTACTAAAATTTATAAAGAAAGGTGTAATATTATAGAAGAATATCTTCTTTAGAACATGCAAGATAGTATTCAGTTTATTGAATTTTATTTAATATATTACAATTTTTTTAAATGTTCTCAGTCAAATTTTAAGATCGATATATTTCCTACAATAATTAGTAATTCACACTTTCGTTAGATACGTTTGTGGGAAGATTAAATTGTTTTAAAAGTACGCTTATCGGGCCAAGCAGCCAAAATCGGCGTTACTGCTCTTAACAATATTTTAAATTATTTCTCGACGTTTCGGACCCTTTACAGCGTCCATGGTCTCGGGGGACTGAGGTGGTGGGTGTCCGAATAATATAAACAAACTCGATAAAATCCGATATATAGACTTTTAATTAAATGAGTAAAATTCGTGTAAATATAAGAGAACAGAGAATATATTATTATTATTATCGTAATTGCTTCACTCTACCCGTTCAATATCAATTCAATATCATATTTATTTATTTATTTATTTATAATATATAAATATAAACATATTATGTATAACCCTTCCAATCCGGTTTCCGAACTGGCCATAGTACAACTACTGCCTTAGTCAAAATTGCTGAGGACATTCGACTTGGCATGGATAACCAGTGTGTAACAGTGTTGACTTTACTTGATTTCAGTAATGCCTTCAACGATGTAGACCATGAACTGTTATTACATACATTGCAATCTCTTAACGTATCTCGTGAGGTGATAGATTGGTTTCAGAGTTACCTATGTAATCGTCGCCAAAGGATATGTGTTGATGATTCTTTTTCCGACTGGTGCGCGATAAAGTCCGGTGTGCCACAAGGCGGCGTGTTGTCTCCACTTCTCTTTTCTATTTTCATTAGTTCTATTACTTTCTGCATAGCTTCTCCTTATCATATGTATGCTGACGATCTGTATATACTACACAAGCTAAGCTGGTGGATTTGCCTAAGGCTATTGCACTATTAAATAATGACTTGAACTCAATTGTACAATGGAGTAAATCACATGGCTTAAGGTTAAATTCTAAAACACACGCAATAACAATCGGGAGCCAAAAACTAATATCGCGAATATATTGATCTAATTTGCCAAGTATAATGCTTGATGGGACGCGTATCCAATATAGTGACGAAGTTAAAGATCTTGGTGTTATATTTGATAAATATCTATCTTGGGCTCCTCAGGTGAGCGAGGTGAGCAGAAAAGTATTTGCTTCGATTGGATCTCTTCGTAGACTTAAGAATTTCTTACCCATACCAACAAAAATTACGCTTGCACAATCTCTTCTTTTACCGATTCTCGATTATGCTGACACTTGTTACATCAACCTTAGTGAAGAGTTGCTTAATAAACTTGAGCGCATTCAAAATTTGTGTATACGGTTCATATTTGGGCTTCGTAAATATGACCATGTGTCCGAATTTCGCGAAATACTCAAGTGGCCTCCTATCCGCCTTCGCAGGAATACTCACATTCTCTGTCTACTATATACTGTTCTCTTCAATCCAGCAAGTCCTCCTTATCTAAAAGAGCGATTTGAGTTCATTGGTGACACTCACAATTGTACACTCCGATCCAATGAAAAAAATTCCATCTCACAAAACTTCCTTCTATTCTAAATCCTTCTCCGTAGAAGCTGTTTGGCTTTGGAACTCCTTGCCGCTTCATATCAGACGCGCTCAGACAATACAAACATTTAAGCAGTGCCGGATTAACCAATAGGCAGAGTAGGCAATTGCCTAGGGGCCCCGCTTCCACTAGGGGCCCCATGCAAGCGTCAAGAAGAAAAAAAAGTTACTGGCACCGAGACTTTAACACCTTATGTCTCTGGATAGGCAACACATAAATGAGTTGCCTGGGCTAGTTCCAGGTAAACTAGTTTATGTTCATGGGTGACGTTAACCACTTACCATCAGGACCATCGAGATCGAGATCTAGATACCTAGATACGAGGCGTCGCTTATAATGCTGCTGCAACTGATAAGGCCAATCAGGGGGGCTTGCAGCACTGTATAATCGTATAGTCCTATTACTCCCCTGTTTCCAGGAACTAACAAAACTTGGGAGTCTTATCATACTTGAAACCAGATTTTTTAACTATTTTTTTTATTTTTTTTTTTATGTCACCGCCAGGTTTTTTGCATTGCAGCATCGCCATTTCCTGTTCCTCTATTAATGACGTGACTTATTATACATATGTATATCATCTGGTAGTCTTGTCGAACTAGGTTTTGTGTCGTAGTTTCTTCTACTATAAACTATGCATGGTAAGATTTAAAATTTGGTATTCAATGCCAATCAGATCAAGCTTGGGAACTGAAATCCTCAACAACATCGGTTTTTTTCATATTTATTTTCATTTTACATTTTTTCATATTTATTCAACCCAAATTAGTTTTAGTTCACAGATTACTGACCTGATTTAAATGCACAAGTCTTAAAATATTTTTATAATACTCTAAAAGTTGTTATTTGCTGGAAAAAAGTAATGTACAATTATCTGTTTTAGCCGTTACCCTCAAGCTAATCAGTGGCGAGTACGTGTTGGCTCCACCAACGCCAATAGCGGCGGTGTTGTTTTGACAACCAACAGAATCACTCGTCACGGTAGCTATAGTGCGTCTACTATAAACAACGATGTTGCAATCATAAGAATTAACGGCGTTTTCTCTTTTAATAACAACGTGCGCGCGGGTTCCATTGCTGGCTCTAACTACAACCTTCCTGATAATGCACCTGTGTGGGTCATCGGATGGGGAGCAACAAGAGTAAGTTTCACGGCGTTTTGTATTTACTATGTGCAATTCTGATGATTTTATTGAAACCTTAGTTTTTAAATTTAAAAATGTAGGTATAAATTAGGTATAAATAATAATATATAAATATATGTATGTATGTATGTGTGTGTGTGTATGTATGTGTATGCTTATATATTTATATTAAACTACTATTTTATGTATGTAACTTAGTATGTATGACAGTAATACTTTAGGCATCAACTGTTTTGTGTCCAGAAATCCTGTAATCATGGTTGCCTGTAAGAAATCGCTTTTAGTGATAAGGCTACCATTGCAAATTTGATGTAAATATTTTACAATGTTAATTCATTTATGTGTGTAATAAAGTATTAAATAAATAAATAAATAAATTGGTTTTATAAATAAATCAATAAAATAAATCAATAATAATAAAGTATTATTTGCGATATTTCAGTATGGAGGAGCAGGTTCATCACAACTTCGCCATGTACAAGTTTGGGTGGTAAACCAAGCTGTCTGCAGAAATCGTTATGCAGAACGCTTTAGTACTATTACGGACAACATGATGTGCACTGGCTATCTCGATGTCGGTGGTCGCGACGCCTGCCAGGGTGACTCTGGTGGTCCTGTCATCCACAACAATGTTATCGTTGGTGTAACCTCTTGGGGTTACCAATGCGCTCATGCTCGTTATCCTGGTGTTAATGCTCGTGTTTCCCGCTTCACTTCTTGGATTCTGAGTAATCAATAAACAATGAAGCTGTTGTATGTTAAATATCAGAAATATTAAAAAATATTAAATATTTTACCATTTTAATGTTAAAATTGTTTTTTTTATTTTCAATATCGTTTGATAAGTTTCGTTATTCCTATTTTTGCTCATAAAATTAATTTGATAGTTTGTTTTTCCAAGTATAAGTTAGTAACTTAAATTTTTGAAATTGTCAATGTAATTTAAAATTTTATATTTATAATTATATTAGATATAGATAAATTTAAATATAAAAGAATAATAATAATTTAATTTACAACTTAAGTATACTCTTATGATTAATTATTATCACCAACCTGTAGTTGACAATTATAGCACTTGCAGCAGCCTAAGATATTAGGTTTCAATACTTATTTCCCGGGATTGCGATATTTATACGCTATTTTAGCTCAGTTCAGCTTTTTTTTTATAAAATATGTTGAAGAGTTTAATTTTTTAAATTATATTATTTATTTGTTAACTCTCTTGCATACAAATACAAAAATATATCAATGAAAAAGAATTTAAAACAATCAACTTGTATCAGTTGCATCAGGCGGCCTTATTGCTAATACAGCGATCTCTTCCAGGCAACCTTTGGGCAAATAATAATTTACGGGAAGGGCGCAAAATTCTGAACAAATAAAAAAAATGTATACATATAAATAACTATATAACAATAGATGTCACACACACACACAGACAGATACATACATATGTATGCCAGGTGCCGCAGTAGGTGAAATAATTAATAAAGTATTTAATTGTACGTATGATCCCTCCATTACCTTAATATGGTAGAATAGGGAACGTTCAACAACAACAGTTATCCTTTTATTTGGATAAATTGCGTAAACTTATATTAAGGGTAACTTAAATAAAAATAAAATAAGAGACAAATTAAATTTATTATTATACAATTGTGTACGAAATAATAATGTGACATTTAATGATAATACGAACTTAATATTTAAGTTACTTGACATTAATCGTATTTTTAAAAATGACTTTTGGTGAGACGATAGATTTGATTAAAAGTCAACAAATTGTATAAAACAATTTGTAGAAAAATGTATAAAAAGCGGGGTATGTAACAATTAATTCATTATTTGGACACCCACCACCTCAGTCCCCCGAGATCATGGACGCTGTAGGTAAAGGGTCCGAAACGTCGGGAAATAATTTAATTTAAAATATTGTTAAACTGTAAAGTTTTTAATAAACGCGATAAAATCCGGTATAGACTTTTAATCAAATGAGTAAAATTCGCGTAAATATAAGAGAACAACATGATAGATTTTTTCTATTTCATTTTTTTTAATGAACAGATACCATATTTGCTATCAAATAATTTACAGATTGACATGAATATTAATTTACCAGCTGTTTCTATTGAGCAATTAAATATATTGACATCCTGCAGTAGTACTGTACGTACTACTGCTAGTAATAATAATTTAAATTAAATACGCAGACAACAGATGCACAAGTCTCTAGCTGTGAATTATATTTGAGCAGCCATACTTTAAGTAGTCAACTATAATGTAATAAACATTGTTTCAACTTGGTGCATCAAAACATGCGAGGCCTTTTCAGTGAGGAATTTGAATTAGAACTATTTTTGAATAGCTATAACGTTGATTATAATTTGTATTACCGAACACTGGCTTAAAGACTACCAAATTGTTTTTAATTTTGAAAAAAACCAAGTTGCTAGTTCGTTCAGTAGGAAGACAGCTATTGATGGTGGCGCCTTAATCATAGTAAACAGGGACCTAAAATTTAAGGTTCGTAAAGATATTGTGAGCCTTTCCATTGAACGAACGATAGAGTTAGCCTGTGATGAGTAAAGGCATTGTATTATAGTCAGCATTTATTAGCCTGTGATGAGTAAAGGCATTGTATTATAGTCAGCATTTATAGACCACTCTGTGCATGTGATGAACAATTGCATAACTACTGGGTGTACCGATTTTAATGATTCTTTTTTTATTCAAAAGTTAGTGCTCGTCATGTAGTCCCATTTAAATTTGAGCGAGATGTGACTAGTAGTTTTTGAGTAATCCTTAATAATGCGTATTTTTGTTCCTGAAACCGCGCGTCGCTGCGCGGGTCGCGTTGCACACAATCGTTCCTTGTGCCTTAATTTGTTTCATAAGACTATCACGTGTTATGTATTTTATGTTTACTAGGAGTTAATAATAATAATAATCTTTATTACTACGAGTTAAGCTATACAATATTATATTTTGTTTCTTTGATTACGACTCTGGTGTAGTTAGTTAGTTGTTGCGCTGAACTTTGAGATAGCGCGTTTCAAAGCGCGTCCCTGTGTTTAAAAGATCATATCTCAATTATACGGCAAAGTGTAAAGGAATAAATTTTCATCGGTGATTAACTAGATAATTGTTTTAAAATTTATAATTTGTCAAAATATTTAACGGACACCATTTCGCGTCATTTGTCATAGACTAAAATCTTAAATGTGACATTGTGTGTGCAACAAGTGTACCTAAGTATTAGTCAATTAGCAGAGGAATATATTCTGATGTAATCTCAGGAAAATAATGACAGTTAGAAGCTTGGGTGGCATTGAAATGAAATAAATAAACAACTTATATTAAATAAATAATTTAACTTAAATGTTTATAACATAATATATAATAACTAATATCTAATGAAAGGCAGAAAGGAAGGCACGTTATGACTTATGCCGTTGGTCTCAATACGTTTCTTTAATGCAATTCAATAGGCAGAATATAATCAAAATATACCATCTGTAATAGATTTCAAATAAACTGACGTCTTTTCACTTGAACGTAAACAATAGGGGTAATAAACCAAACACTCACAGAGCCCATTCATTATCTATTAGGCATGAGACCGATATATCAAAACGTAACTAATATCGGTTACGCGTCCCCGTATCATATCATATCGATATGCCAAAACACATAGCCGTTTTCACATAACCAACGAAAACTTGAGTGCGAACACGAAACCGAAACTGGTAGAACGGTGACGATAACTAATAGCGGCGCGACAGCTAAAACCATATTATCTGCATCTCTTTCTTATAACGGTAACTTCATACTGAATAAAAGAGATGAGGCGAATATGGTTTTCCATATTATCTGCATCTCTTTCTTATAACGGTAACTTCTTACTGAATAAAAGAGATGAGGCGAATATGGTTTTCCATATTATCTGCATCTCTTTCTTATAACGGTAACTTCTTACTGAATAAAAGAGATGAGGCGAATATGGTTTTCGATTCGATTTAGCGGTTTTAACGCAACTGTGTACATCGCAAAATGTAACTACAAGTTTAAGCAATAAAATCGAGTCTTTACTCTTTTATGGTTATGATTATTTAGTTTCCGTAATAAAATAGTGTGTGTATTTAAGAAAAAGTTTGTGAAACGAATCATTTTTAGTTTTATTGAAGTATGCCTTATAATAATTATTATATTAAAATATTAAAAATTATAATAATACTATAATATTACTATAATATTTAATATTTTATAACCATAAGACGTAGTTTTTCAAAACATTTGATATAAACTTGTTATAGTTTATATTTTAACTGTTTTAACCTTTATGTTCAACAGTTTGCGTTTGTTTCGTTTTGTGTTTACGTTACGCAATTGATAGCAACACATTACTACTGATATCGATATATGAAAACGGTTTTCAATATCGATATGGAAACTTAATATCGGCTACGTAGCCGTTTGATCTAAAAACCGAAAACGCCTATGTCTATTATCTATTTTGTTGCAAACCAACCACTGTTGATACTTTTGAATATTCATAGAACAATTAAAAAGTATTGAATTAGGTATAAAAAAAATAATTTTAATAAATATATTAATATTTTATTATACAGGTATGTTAAATAAAATTCGGTAACAAATTTAATTATTTATTCTTTCCAAATTAATAATTCAAAACATGTGGTTTTTATTAAATTATGTTCTCGCTGTTTTATTCTGATTCCGAATTATTTTCCATAGTTTAATTAAATTCAAATTAAAATATATATATATATATATTTGTATAAAAAATAATATTTTTTTATACCTAATTCAATTCTTTTTAATTATTCTATGAATATTCAAAAGTATCAACACTGGTTGGTTTGCAACACGCACATGGTGAATAGATCCTGTTCGGGTTGTTTGGTGTAGTACGTTAGTGTATATTCTTATTTTTTTTTTATCGCAGGGGAATCCATTTACGGATGATATCCAGGACGCCCGTGTCGGCAGTCCTAAACCTATGTGGGACTCAGCACTTTGGGAGTGCAATACCGTACTAAACCCCTGCCTTTCAGAGGGGAGCCTTCAGCCGGTTTAATTGGAGGGTCCCGGATCTGCAGGCAACAGGATCCCTCCAGCGACAGGCTGGCCTCGGCGAAAAGGCCAGACTTCTCCTACATGGGGACTGTCCGGCTAACCTCTGAACAGTCCCGACTAGAGATGGGCATTCTGCCCGGCATTTTGGGCAGATTGGATTAATTCCTGATAAGCGCCCATAAATTTCTTACCTTGGGCATTTAACTGGGCATAAATTATATTGTTCCAAAAATTATTTGTTTATTAGATTCATGCATTGGAAGTTACTGAAGTTATAGTTTTTAGCTAGTGTTTATTGTTTAAAGGTAAAATTTTATAAATTTAAGAACATTTCACTAGAAATATACCTATCATTCATAAAGTACGTTTCACAATTTAAATAACACGAGCGCGGGAACTTATGATATTGGCATTGCGTAAAGGATTCGGGGAGAGGGATGCGTATGTGCGTACGCGACGCCGCCATTTTGTAGTAGTAGTAGTTCATCATCAGTGGAAAAAAATTATCGATAATTTTACTATCGATTATCGTATCGTGTTATCGATAATTATCGAATGAACAGTTATCGATATTTATTGGATGAAAATTATCGATAGTTGGCAACAGTTCTCGATAATTATCGAATGAAAATTATCGATAATTATCGGGTGATTGGATAATTATCGAGTGTACTACAGAATTATCGGGTGAAGGATGACAAGTATCGATAATTTTTGTGTATCGTAAGTGACGACGAAAAAAAAAACGGTCGTCCGAGATCTGGCATCGATATTTACCCCTGCAGCCTATCCGAATTCCTAAAAAAAAGGTCATCGGACATCCAGTATCGATGTTTACACCTATACTTTACCCAAAACTTCAAAAAAAGGTCATCCGACATCCAGTGTCAGTTTACCCCTATCCTATCCTACCCCTCGTTTACCTAAAAAACAAAAAGGTCGTCATTTCTCCCTGTCAAACTTATTACTCGATAATTATCGGCTGACGCATATACATAATCGAATCCCAATTATCGATAATTGTCGCATGAAAAATTATCGATAGTTATCGATAATTATCGAATGACAAATTACCGATAATTATCGGATCAAAATTATCGAAGATTCCTCAGTTCCCGAAGGAAGTCGAACCAATATCTCGCCAATTCTGCTCACGTACTTCGCCTTTGTCTCAGCAATTACTCTTTTGAAGGACCTGAAGGCAAAGTTATACTCCTTTTTTAATGCGCTGGTCGTTACATCCTTGGACATCGACACATTGGCCCAAGCTCGGTAGCTCTCCAGCTTATGGCGTGCAGTAGCGTACGGAATCTGTAGCTATTTGGATGAACTCCATGAGACGATCAGTTTCGTCATTACCGCTGTGGGACGTTTATAGGCAGGCATAGACACGGGGATGGTCGTCGCTGTCTATGCGCAACCATAGGATGGAGAGGTTTCTACCTTCAAGGCTGCCAAGGTGACGAGAGCAGACATCCTCCCTGACACACGCGCAAACTCCAGCCCACGGTACAAAAAAAGTGTTCTAATTTGTACCCCGGACAAGAGAGATAAGAGGTATCGGCTGGAGGGGATATCTGTGTCTTTGTCAAAAAGAGCAAGGCCGGCTTCGCTGTCTGGAGGTGGTAGTGAACGGTGTTAAGATTAGTATGAAGCCCCCTGATGCCACAGAAATGCACGGTCATAGTGGTAGGGGACTTCTGCCGTCTGCTTTGTCTACCCCGGGCAGTTAAACTGTTGAGCACAGATTTGCACCAAGAATTCGCGGCGCTGCCCAGGCTTCCGGGCTTAGGATGAGGTATTGAGCCTGGAAGTCTAGAGAGGGATTCTCCGGTGTTTTGGCGACTGATACCTTCCTGGGGTAGTCTTTACGAAGTCTGTGCTGCCATGTGTGTGGGGGGAGGGGAGGGACGGGCCACCGGATCCTCAAAAACCCGAACCCGAACGAAACACGACGACAGTGCCATCATTTCACGTCAGTATTAAGTGAGAGCGAAGTTCTTCCCGGGCGCGCCGGCCCATTCAGCTGCAAGCAGCATGGCGCTACTTCGGTAATATATATATATATATATATATATATATATATATATATATAGGTTATATTTTTACTGTTATTTGTATGCTTTTACTATGCGCAGATTTTTTTTATTTTTATTTTTAGTAGTTTTAAAATACATGTATCTTAATTTAAACATGAAGATATCATGCTGCTTCGCATACTAATCGTAGATCTCATTACTGTAATGTAGATTAAAAATTCGAAAGTTTTGTTCCTATTATAGGTAAATTACATACTTTTTTGTTTAATTATTTTACCTTTATGTGTTAACACACAACAGAATACAAAATGTTATTTGATCTAAAAGTGACGATAAGGCTAAGTATCATTTTTATTGTGAAATATTAACCAATGTTATTATTTTTTTTTATTAAAATACGTTCAGGACTTACATTTTCTTTTTACTCTTTGAATACTTCCTATTTAACATAAGAAAAATATTTAAATCTTGTTTAACTTCACATTAAAATATTTGCCCTATGATTGGGCATTTATTCAGGCAAAAAAACATTTATGCCCAATATGCCCGTAACTTACCATTTATTCCCGCCGGGCAGAAACAGATTGCCCATCTCTAGTCCCGACGACGCCGTGTCTAGTAGGACCGGGTTGCCATCCCGGCCCGACACGGGCACAAGGGCGTTACTGGAGGCGCATTAAGTAGCGCCTCCTACGCACCCCCATTCGTCGCCCGCGGATGGAGGCCACGTCGGCGGCCTCCTCTCTCATCTGCTCGTCGGCCTCCTTCTAGGACATTACTGTCTCGCAAAAGGAGACCATCGCCTTCCAGGACTCATCGTCAGATCGTGAACAGATCTGATCAGACATAAAAATGCCTAGCCAGGTCTGGTCAGACCCGGTCATTTTTCATATCTGATCAGACCTGAAGACTCATGCCTGTTCATATCTGATCAGATCTGATCATTTTTTCCCGGGAAATCCGTTTCCCCAAGGTCGTGCCGTCTCCTTGTCAGTGATATAATTTTTTTTTTTCACAAACGTAAATGAAGCTTGTTTTTCCTTAGACCGTTTGCAAACTTATTGTAATTGTAAAAAAAAACAGCACATATTTGTTGTTCTTACTGCACAAAAGAATTTTGTTTTGAATGTTTTTACCATAATTATCATTCAGGATCTTGTACACCTAACTGTTAAAATGATTTTAAATTATATAATACTATATAAATCATAGTAATTAATAAATTTAAAAGATTTACCAGAACACTCATTGTATTTGGTACCGACTTATAATTTTTAATTTATACATATTTATATGATAAATAATTTATTTAATAAATTGTTTATATAGTTTATATAATAAAAAAATAGAAAAAAAAATAAGAAGAAAAAGAAAAAAAGTCAACTTATACATGAAGTGCGGACTGAACTTTGTCTCTGTTTTTCTCAGCTCCTACTGGGCATTGGACGGAAATATTTTACAGTGGTAGTACCCACATGGTATACTACCACTACACCAAATTTCATTCAAATCCGTTTCCCCAAGGTCGTGCCGTCTCCTTGTAAGTAACGCGATTTTACATAGAATATTTCATATTTTTATAGATAACTATGTTATCAGCCGGATTAACCGGAGTTATATGTTAAATTTTTTTTAACGTTAAAATGATTAGATAGTAATGATTTATTTTGCTAGATTAAAATAATTTTAGCAATAGAAGATCATCATTATCACGACGACCATTTTATTTTAAGATAAGCTTGACCAGTTGAACGTTAAATACGATTACACATGGATGTATGTTCGGTATATAAAAATTAATCGCAAAGCAGTAAATTTTTTGTAAATAAAGGCGGTAATATCCGGTCTAGACTTTTAATTAAATTACATACTAATACTTATACAATATACATATATAAACGAATATATGATATTTATTCATATTATAAACTTATAAATATTAATAATTAAAATTAAGTAAATTGTAAAATAAAAATATTAAATAAAATAAAAACTTGATCGTCTATATATCATTTCCAGTTTGTTGTAGTAATCCTCAACGTATTTTTTAAATGTTGAAAGTGATTAAGTCTATTTTATGCGCAATGGTAAATAATTATACAATCTTCAATAAAACTACAATAGCTTTAAAAGTACAAGGTTATGTTTTGTGATTTATATGGTGGTTTTTTTTACATACAAATAAATACTTTACTACTTTAACAGGCAGCCAGAAAAGCAAACATTTGTAATATTAATTACATCTCTATATACTTTTCATTAATAAAAATGCTGAAAAAAACAAGTAGGTGAAATTTCAAATTTTCATTTTCTGTACAGACACATGGTTTCTTCCGAAATTTCGATATTTGGCTAAAATAAAAATATAAAAATGTGTTTATATGGAAGCTTTCCTTTATATGCTATGAGTTAGCAGAAAACCCTTTAACCTTTGAATGGTCACACGTTTTCTTGTAACATGAGTGATGTGGAGGATAGCTGTCATTCAAATTGAAATTTAAAAGGATAGAAATGAGAAAATTAGAGAGATTAGTTATGTAATTAGGTATGAGTTTTTAAATTATTACTTATGTAAATACAGCATTATTAAAAAAAAGTATCTATATATTAATACGTTAAGCAAAAACTTTTTACCCTTTTTTACGAAAATTACGCGGACGGAGAAGTATGAAATTTGGCATAGTTAAAGTTTACCTATATAGAGAAGAAGTGCAGTGTTCAAAGTGCAGAATGCTAATATTTTTGTATAATAACGC
The DNA here is from genome assembly GCA_036937285.1 of Euphydryas editha. NCBI lineage: Eukaryota > Metazoa > Arthropoda > Insecta > Lepidoptera > Nymphalidae > Euphydryas > Euphydryas editha. The sequence continues at coordinate 18,213,021 of JAUPFZ010000003.1, forward strand.
TCAAAAAATACATTGTTCAAGCCGAATAAAACAACGCCTGTGAGATTATGCAAGCAATGATACACACGTCACACAAGCAGCTGCGATACATTATTATTGCGCTTTGAGACTCGGATCTAACCACGAAGCAATTACAAAGAGGAGGTGTTGTAATCAATGTAGTCTAGCGTCCACCAATGTAATCCACACATCAAACCGTAGTAGATCTACTTACCACCAGTTGTCGCTTTCGTCAGTACAGCTGTCGTTGCCGGACAATTAAGTTGCTCTCGTGACTAACTCCTTTTTATATATTTAAAAAATATTCTCGACCCGCGAACGTTGTGAACATGAAGTGCTGTGTTGTATCGTGTAGAAGTTACACGAACAAATCAAAATCAAATGGAATAAACATATCTTTCTTCTCGTAAGTAATATTTAAATTAAATATATTATTTATTTTGTCTAGAAAGTTCGGTGATTACCATGCCTCTATCGGCAAGTAGCAAAACTACTGGTCTAGCCAGAGCCGTACTTAGAATTGAAATTTATCTCTACAATACGATCCCAGATACTGTTCAAAAGCTTTCAATTAACAAAGTTTAAAAAAATTGTCAATGAGCGTATGTGATGAAGGTTATTACAAAATGATTATTGAAGATAGCTCACTCACTCAGCGAATAACCGCTCAACTGCCCGTCTCGACTACTAGTTGACAAGAGTTTACAAGCTAACCACCATAACTGCAAGCGCCCGTGTCATGTTATGGTCGCCATGGCTATATTGCCCATGTCAACTTTTTTTCGACACGGGCATTAGTACGCAAAGTGCACCTGTCAACTACAGGTTGATTAACGTATACTACATTATCACCGGTGGGAAATAACGTAACAAAACGTGAGAGACCTTGGGCAGTTTTGTGCAGTTGGTAAACTAAAAGATCATTGTCCGGACACTCAAGCGGATAAGGTGTTCTTCCGAGGCAATTTCAGTCGAACTGTTGTAGTGAAAATTCTAATTATGTAATTTTATATTCTGGGCTAAGGTTCGAACCTATAGTAGTTGGTTTTGACGTTCAATATTTGAATTTGAAAAATCTGATCTAATAAAAAATATTCTTTCTTGCTATAATAAGAAATCTATCAGTATCTATAATTTATAACTGTTGTTTATGAAAATAAAAGCATGTTATGTCTCATATTATGCAGAATTATTCCATTTTATTTACACTACGTCTGGCTTGGGAAAAGGTTTAAAAATTTTGGTGTCCTTTCCGTTTTTTTTTAAGCACTCCGATGATAAAAACTTTATTGCATATGCAAAAGCAAACTGACTTTTAGTACGCAATTATCATGACCACTAGTAACATAATATAAACTCTTTATGTCTTACTTTTTAAGTGCTTTTGAATCTATCAATTCGTATATATTTTCACCATAGCTTACATACAAATTACAGTAATTTCAGTTGCAGTTCATAAGGATGCGTTGAATTTTGCGCGAAGATTGCGTTATGTATCGACATGGATAAGAACATTAGTATTATTATACATATATGGGCGGTAAACTGGATAAGTAAATTTTTGATATATCTCTCCTTACCTATACGTAACTTAATTTCACTTATGTTAATAAAAAAAAAAAAAAAAAACTGCGTCCTTACACTCTGGTGCAATGAACACTATCCTTTTCTACTTTTTTGTAATTTGTATTATTATTGGCAAATTGAACTCGCATATGTAGGGTTATGTTTTACGTCCAATATTCATTACTAAATATTTATTAAAAATAGCTTAAATGTTTACTAGATAATTATTCATAATTTTATTTGTTATCAAGTTCGTATCTTTGTATCTTTAAAATAGGATTATTAATACAGGAGGATATTTTTATCTTTCACTAATTCCATATAAAATTTACAATTTATGTATAATCGGCATAAGCTATAATTATATCCGTATATAAAGGTTAAACCAACCAGTTATTGCCACATTGTAATCTACACCGTTAGAATGCGTGCTCTTATTATTTTGGCGCTAGGCCTTGCAGTGGCGACTGGTAATAGATTCATATTAAAAAATAGAAACAAAATTTTACTCTAATAGCGTTGATTAATTGTCGTTATTTATTTAATTAAACTCTATCAATATTTCATTTTATTGTTTCTTAGGAATTTTACATGCCTGCTTTCACGAATAAACGCACCTATGCAAATACTGTATCATACGTAATCTATAATTTTTGTCTATGTTCCTTTTTCAGTCGGTACGTCGGCTCAAAGGATTGTAGGAGGATCTGTAACTACAATCAATCAATACCCATTTAGTGCTGCTCTGCTTCGCTCGCCCTTTGGTTCTGGAACTTTCAGTCTTGGATGCGGTGGTTCTATTATAAACAACAGATCTGTCCTTACAGCTGCTCATTGTTTTAAGTAATTAGGTTACAATGTTATAAAACAAATACGTCATATTATTAGATTACGATTAGAATTCAATATTAGTTTTTGAAAATTAAAATAACGTAATCGCATGTCTTTTTATATTAAATAACATTATACAAAGGTTCATCTTAGTTCTCAAAATAATAAAATGGTAGTTTATCAATTCATACAATTTCTTTAAAATCTCTCTTATTTTTATTTTATAATCTAGTGTTATTTGGGTTAATCAAATTTTATTCTAGGAGTAAATAAACTCACTTAACAAAAAAAAAAAATCATCACTAGTAAACTGTTAAATAGCTGCTGTGAAGTAAAAAACAGATTAAGGAATTAGCAATTAGATTACACAATTGTAGGTACATTATATTAACAGTTAAAAAAAAATAATATTAATATTTCAGCAATTATTCCGGTGCTTATCAGTGGCGTATACGTGTTGGCTCCACTAATTTCAACAGCGGCGGTGTTGTTGTCACCGTAAACAGCCTTATTCGTCATGGCAGTTATAGTGTCTCGACTGGAGATGCTGATATTGCAATTATGAGAATTAATGGCGCTTTTTCTTTTAACAACAACGTGGGTGCTGCTTCTGTTGCTGCCTACAATCCTGCTGACAACGCACCTGTATGGGTCGTTGGATGGGGAACAACAACTGTAAGTACTCTGTACAAAATTTTGAAGTAAATGTGCAGTCACTTTGACAGTGATTATAAAAACCTCTGTTATTTTATTTATATAAGTAGAAAACTGCAAGATTACGTAATTGTTAGTCCACTAAAATTTGCTTTGATAACAAACTTCTTGCTGATATAGACAAAATAAAATACATTTTGACTTCAGTATTTCTCTACAAAAAAAAAAAAAAAAAAAAAACAATAATAATAATAATAAGTTAAAATATCTTCAATATACACAATTTAATTGGTTAGCTTTAAGAATAAATATGTGATATGAACGTGTGATTTTAAAACTTGGACAGGATAAATCTTGAAATTAATAGAGAAAACCTCTTCTGAATGTTGGAAAATATACGCAATTTTTTTTTATTAGGTTGCCTGCTTATTACAGAAATCTATAGCTTTAATTAATCAGTTAAGTATATAAATTTAACGAATATGAATCTGTAAGAAATATGTAATACAAAATTATATTCCAAATATTGTTACAGTGGTTAGGCGCAATTTCTGTGCAACTACGACACGTTCAAGTTTGGGTTGTAAACCAGGCCACATGCAGAGCTCGTTACGATGAGTTAGGTGGCAGACGTATCAGCGACAATATGTTGTGCACTGGCTATCTCGATGTAGGTGGTCGCGACGCGTGTCAGGGAGATTCTGGTGGTCCTGTCCTTCACAACAATGTTATCGTCGGTGTAACTTCTTGGGGACATCAATGCGCTCATCCACGTTACCCTGGTGTCAACGCTCGCGTATCTCGATACGTTTCTTGGATAACGAGCAACCAGTAATCGAATAATTGAAGAAATTAATAAATAGTATCAAGAATTTTGCGTATATACAATGACATAGATGTTTGAAAACTATCTTTGAAGCTGTAAAAGTTAAAATAAATTTTTATAATCGACACTTAATCTATGATACAGTCTTCGCAATAGCAATTAACACTATATATTACTTTCTACTTTTCTACTAGAAAACAAGCAATTATGATTCGGAAAGCTTTGATGTATTAGTGTTTGAGGGTGATATAAAATTTTTGTTTATTTTATTATTTCTAAATTTTAATGAATAATTTTAGATAAATCAAAATCGCTAATTGACGTATTTTGTAGATTAAACATATTTAAATTATTACTACACCTTACGGAGTTTATTTTTAGATGGATTAATTATAATTAAATATTTTTCTTATTTTTCTAATAAAGATTTTGGCAAGCACATTCTAATTAATCCACTAGCTTTGATTATTTGCGAATTATGTACATTTTTGCCAACATTAAACCGATACAAAATTACCTACTATATAATACTACATTGACTGTTATAATTTTAATAAAACCTACTATAGATAAGACGTTTGTACTGATTTTGAATGTAGGTTTGTAGTGAGTACCTTTCATATCAAAACTATATTTTTAAACGGATCTGCTCTTATCATGTAGAAAACATGTATGTTGTACATGTATGTCTTATCATGTAGAAAACATGTAAATTGTATTAATTTACTTGAGACAAGATCTATAGAGTCGTTTTAAATGACATGAAAGTATGCTCCATTCCGAACCTACCAAAATTTTAAAAACATTTATATACACTCATTTGCAAAAAAAACGGGCGGTTTCGATTTTCTTCCTGGCTGAAAAAAATAAAATACCAAAAAGGTTTTAATCATTTGAACATGTTACTGGCCAGTTATAAAAGTGCCATAATGTTTATAAGAGTACATTCCAAATTCAAATTTTTGACTGAGCCTGGTTTTCAAAGAAAATAACTTTTAACTACATTTTGTGGCGCGAATTCCCTATAGTTAATATCGACTCTAATTAACTTTTTGTCAATTTTCATTAAATTATCTGGTGTCCTTGACATTTAAAAGTATTGTTATTGCTGTTTAGCAATCTCGAAAATGGTAGATAAAGTGATAAAAGCGAGCAAAATTATTGCGCTGCTTGAAGAAGGTTGCAGACAATGCTTCGTGGCTCAGAGGCTAAATGTGAGTCGGTCGACAGTTCAAAGGACCTGCCAGCGCTATCAAGAGACCGGTTCCGTCAAGAGAAGGCCTGGTTCTGGCAGAAAGACATGTACCGAACCACGGGATGATCGTTTTCTAGTTAGTCAAGCGTTGAGAAATCGCAAATCTTCTTATGTGGACCTCAAGAACACCCTCGAAGAGGTAAGAAATGTGCAAATTAGTCTATGGACGGTCAGGAGGAGGCTTCTCGCTGCTAATATACACAGTCATCGCCCGGCACGCGGCCCTAAATTACTCCGTGGACATCGAGTTGCCAGGCTTAGCTTCGCTCGAAATTGTGTGTCATGGACTCATGAAGACTGGGATAGGGTATTGTTCTCCGATGAAGCCAGGATATCTCTGCATGGTGAAGACCGACGTCGGCGAGTGCTACGTAGACGAGGAAAACGCTTTGCAGAGGCATGTTTTGAAGAAATCACACCTTATGGAGGGGGCTCTGTTATGTTTTGGGCAGGAATAAATCTATGGATCGTACGGAGTTAGTCTTCATCGAAAACGGTACACTGACTGGACACCGATACATAACGGAAGTTCTAATTCCTTATGCACAACCCGCTTTAACCGCTCTTGGCGAAAACTCAATTTTTATGGACGACAACGCTCGCGCCCACCGGTCCGGCGGTGTGGATGCGTATATGCTAGAAGTCGGAATTCGTCGTTTGGACTGGCCAGCTAGAAGTCCGGACCTCAATCCCATAGAGCATGTCTGGGACGTTCTGAAGCGACGAGTGAGATCAGTGCAGCCGGCTCCGCAGACCATCAGAGAGCTAAAGAATGTGATTACCGCGTAGTGGGAACGTATTCCCCAAGAAACCATAAAAAATATACTCACTAGCATGCCCAGACGAATGCAAGCTGTGATTTCAGCAAGAGGGGGTCACACTCAATACTAAACTTTTATCTGCTTTTAATGTATTCAAAAAAACAAAGAAATTAACGCGTTTCATTTTTATTTAGCGAGCAGGTACAATCATAGTGTTTTGAGCTTAAACATTATTTCTTAATAATTTAATTAAAATGTCATGATAAAACTGATGAAAACTATTCCTTCCCAATTAATTTATAAAATTCTGAGGATAACAATACCTAAAATTGTCAAACAAACTAATAGTAACTATAAAATAGTTCTTTGCTTGAGTGCCCGTTTTTTTTGCAAAAGAGTTTATTTTAAGATTTTAATCTTCATTTCATTTATATGATTGGACCACTTTCTACTATTGTAATCATATTTAGTAGAGTCATCTCGATGTTGTCAGATTTGTTACTAGTTTTAAGAAGAACAAATTTATTTTATACACTAACATGTTTAGGCCTATTTCTGAAAGAAAATCTGATACTGCTCTATACATCTATTGTTTATGAATTACTCTATTTAGTTAGTTAGTCTCTTAATCTTATTATCTACACTCAAACGGCGTTTTTCGGGTCTGTGGACATAGAGGGAAAAGCGCTCTCTCTGGTTCCGGCTAGCGTCTTGACATCCACGCTTATCGTGTGTCTCCTTATAAATATACAAATTAAATAGTAAATAGTACAGATACTAGATTGAGTTATATCTGTTACAGCAGTTTATCATACGTAGTCGAGGGATGCGTATAGGATAAAGTCATCTGCATGTTGAGAAATGAACAAGGTTTTTGTACTATATTTGGCTGTTTCAAATATATTTTTGCGGGAGACACTTGATAAACTGTTGCTATTATCCGAGTCGGCCACAGAGAGAGCGCCACACAGACGCCTGTCCACAGACTCGATGATGACGATTGGCGCAGGTAAAAATTAAGAGACTCTAAGATCTAAATGCAGACAATAATCGACAATAGATACATAGAGCAGTTTTGGTGCTTTTACATACACTGACGGACTCATAAATTGCATAGGCTGGAGTAATTCCGACACTAGCAATATCTGTATGGCAACAATATATAAAAATTCCTCATTAGCACAGTTGCTTATATATTAGATTTAGTTTTAAGTAATATCACTGAAACCAGGGTGGTGGCTTCCAATGGTATTTTAGCACAATATGTTGATCTATTACTCGTACCGGCTGATATATATTTGGACTTTACTGAACGTCCACATCTAAAGGTTGATAGTACTATTACAAAAACTAATTTTTATAAAGCAAAAACTAATATTAAATTTAAAAAACTAATTTTTAAAATAATTTTTATATTAATATTATGATCATATTTTAACCGAACTGAATGATATATGATGAATAGATTGGTCAGTTGAGTTTGCTGAATACGAAACTGTTGAAAAATAACTAATAGATTTTACGAAATATTAAACACAATAAAAGTCATTCATATACTTAAAACTATATTAAAGAAAAGAAAATATCCACCGTGGTTTACAAAGCAGTTAATAAATATCATAAAAGAAAAAAATCAATTGCGCCGCAATTATAAAGTTTTCAGAAATTCTTTAGATTAATATTGTCTTAAAGACTTCTTGATAAAAGATGTAAGACACTGTCACATCGCAGGTTTTCACCGGGCACGATTGCTTTGGTGACTACCTGTGGCGGACGACCCAGAGGGAGCCGACGACTGAATGTCACGATTGTGGCGCGGCGGTGGACTCTGCCCAGCACACCCTCCAGGTGTGCCCGAAATGGGCGGAGCTGCGTCAAGGTCTGACGTCGGTCCTCGGAGGGGACTTGTCGCTCCCGAGCATCATCACCGCGATGCTCGGCGACGACGGGTCCTGGAAGGCGATGGTCTCCTTCTGCGAGACAGTAATGTCCCAGAAGGAGACCGACGAGCGGGTGAGAGAGGAGGCCACCGACGTGGCCTCTATCCGCGGGCGACGAATGGGGGTGCGTAGGAGGCGCTACTTAATGCGCCTCCAGTAACGCCCCTGTGCCCGTGTCGGGTCGGGATGGGAACCCGGTCCTGTTAGACATGGCGTCGTCGGGACTGTTCAGAGGTGAGCCGGACAGTCCCCATGGAGGAGAAGTCTGGTCTTTTCGCCGAAGCCAGCCTGTCGCTGGAGGGATCCTGTTGCCTGCAGATCCGGGACCCTCCAATTAAAGCGGCTGAAGGCGGGAGCCTTTTTTAGACTTCCTAGGATGTCTTCAGTCTTATCTACCTTATCGATATTATAGTATTTAGTGTTTCACTGCAAGAGCATATGATGATCTGGAAAAGGTATTTAAAAGACTCCGATATTCTAATTTCAAGCTTCAAATGAAAAAATCACAGTTTTTAAAACTAGGTATTGCATATATAGCGAAAAAAACGAAATCCTGACAAGATCGCGGCTATCCAGAAATTGCCTTTGCCATAAGCTACTGAAATAAAACGATTTTTAGACTTCCTAGGCTACTAAAGGAAATTTATCCCTGACTTCTCAAACACATGACTCAATGCTTAAAAAAACTCAAAGATAACACCTAACGATATAAATTATATAAACTGTTTTAAACTTAAATTTTAAACTGAGAGTGCAATACCGTAACTAAGCCCCTGCGGGACGCAGGGGCTTAGTTACGGTATTGCACTCTCAAAGTGCCGAGTCCGACATAGGTCTGGGACTACCTACCCGGGCGCCCTGGATATCATCCGTAAATGGATTCCCCTGCGTCACAAAAAAAGAAAAAAGACACTGTCACATAATTGTTATGAGTATTTTTGGACATATTTGAAAAATAAACGCTCCAAGAGGGTTTAATATCTTGAAATTATGAAGCTCGATGGCAATAGTGTATCACATAGTTCTAATATATTTAATTTACTCGCAGCCTTTTTCTCCTCAACTTTTTCTATTGAGACTAAAAATGATAACTACGTACTCGTACCAATTGTAAAATCACGACAGTGTAATTTTGAACACAGCAAGGTCTCAGGCCCTGATGGAATATCTCCCTATTCAGAAGTTATCAGTCATTCAGTGTACGACTTTTCATTATTTTTAATAAATTTCTATCGAGTGGATTATTTCCAATGGTCTGGAAGGCAGCTAAGGTAGTGCCTATTCATAAAGCGGGGGTTTAAGAAATGTTTCCAATTACAAGCCTTTGTCTATTTTCTCGACATTTACAAAGGTGTTTGAGGCATTAGTTTTCCCACAGTTAAAGTTCCACTCAAGGAATTTTTTATCAACAACATGTATTTATGGAGTCCCGTTCTACAAGCACTAATCTGACTACATATCACACCGAACTTGTTAATGCTGTTGACGCCGCGCCGGCTCGCAAGTTGATGGAGTGTACAGTAGGCGCGCGAGTTCATGTCCATCCTGAGGAATGCGGTAGTTCTGTGACCTATCATAATGTCGATATCGATAATCTCATTTGGTCAACCATAATATCTATTCCTTTATTGCAACTTTAAGTAAGTAAATATTTATTTATTTATTTATTTTTATTTAATACTTTATTACACACGTTATTAAATAATAGCATTGAAGAAAAAAAATATATAGTAAATGTTCAATGGCGGCCTTATTATGCTTATATATTATAAAGGGTTTTTTTCTATTTGAACTTGTTGAAGGCGAAGTACTCATGGTTTTGTAAAAAATAAACAATATAATAGTGGTCAATAGTTTTTAGTATCGACAAGCGCGCGTCACCGTCAAAGACAACACTCGATTGCGGACAAATGCGGCGAGGTGGGTGAAGGCGGGGCGCGCTGCCCCTGCCTTTCACCTCAGGCCCCGATGGACATGAACTCGCGCGCGTACTGTACATGGATTTTGCTTAAGCCTGTGATAGGGCTAATCACGATGTAACAGGATACATTTACAATTGGTTTCAAACTTAAACCGACATAGACAGGAAATTGTACATTCAAAATTAAGGTACTAAGTGTCGCCTCAATAATAGGCAAAAACGTCATTGACCGCAAAGACGCGAAGCGACATATTAACTTACTTGCATAATATAACTCAGTAGGTAGTCGACAAAAAATTTCATTTAAAAATTTATGCTGTCACTTCAGGAGTACCCCAGGGCTCGAATTTGGGCCCGTGGCTGTTTAACGTTTTTGTTATCATATTCTAGATAACAACAAATATAGTAGTGCATTCTTATTTGCTGACAATTTAAAGTTGTGTAAAACCATATAATAACAGCCTTGTCCGATATCGACATACTACAAGAAGATTTCAATGCTATATCTGTTTGGTGCTCCTTAAACAATATGTCCTTAATGTAGAAAAAAAATGTAACCACATAAAATTTACACGTTATATTGCTAAAATTCAATCTAAATATCATTTGGATAGTAGTACAATAACTGAGGGGGATAAGATACTTAGGTATCCTCTCTGATTCAAAACTTACGTTTGTTCCCCACATAGATGACACTGCAACTCGATCATCAAAAGTTTTAGGTTTTATAATCAACAATAGTAAATTCTTCAAAAAATTAGATACTAAAATAGCTATTATAATACCTATGTAATAAGTATACTCGAGTACTCTAGCGTAGTGTGATCGCCTAATTATAATGTTCATCAGTTACGAATTGAACGTATTCAAAAAAGGTTTCTTAGACATCTTACCTTTTATGAAGGGATCCATAGGAAATTTCAAAATTATGCTGAGTACCTCAACCATTTTGGAATGGATAGCCTCTTGGCTTATCGTGGATGTTCCTCTTTAACATTTGCAGAAGCATTGTCGATTGTCTTATTCTGTTGCAGGGTTTTAAGCTGCGAGTACTAAGAGGTGCTATAAAGAGAGCGGCTCGTGTCTCTGGCCTTTTTTATCAGCCCCTTGTTAGAACTAACCTCAAGCAAAGTTCTTTAACCATCAGACTAATTAGAAATTATAACCAGTTGTGTGGCGATGTCGATATTTATAATGACAGTATCCAGAGATACAGGAAGAGTGAGAGAGTGTGACGAGTGTGTGACAGTGAGAGTGAGAGGAGTGACCTACAACATACAAATGTACAATTAAGTAATGCATTTAATACTGTGGATGCCTTACAGGACACCGACAATGAATTCATATTGACGAGGCTATTTGGTTTTTGAGGTATGTGATTGCAGGTGTACTTCAAAGCGGCATATTGTCTTTTCTCCTTTTTTCATTATTCATTAATTCCAAAACAACCAATATTACTTCTATTTTTGACATATATGCAGATGATATTCAAATTTACTTCTAGCCTTCTCTCGGAAGTTCACAGTCTACAGTTTCTGTGATCAACAATGATCTTAAAATTATTTTATTTTGAGTATGAAATGTGGTGTTAAAATGAATTCCTCCAAGTCTCAGGACATTATTGTTGGTAGTAAGAGCATGATTTTAAAAGTCGATTTTTTTCTTTGTCCTTCCCATTATTTATTTGCGATTTATAAGTTATCAGTGAATGACCGGTTGATGCAGTAGGCAGAGAGCCTGCTTTCTACTCTAGGGTTGTGGGTTCGATTCCCACTCCGAGTCTAAAATCTATATCAGTCGGCTGTTACCTAAAATACAAGTATTAATTTGCCTACCTTAGGAACAGACGACTGCTTGTGTAAGTTAAGCATATTTATTTATTTATCATTTTATTTATTTTTAATCATATTAAAATATTCATATGGTCGACAAATAAAAGTGTGGTGCGACGAGTTTCAGGTTTATTTACTTTATAAGTTAACGTGAAACACATAACAACCAAATATTACCGTATTAAATTATCATATTTAATATTAAAAAAGAAATTATGACCATCTATAATTTTATAGCTGTACTATGATAATAAAATTAATATAAAAAAAGAGAAACTCAAAATTATTATTGTAGCTTACTGATATCACACTTCTATAATTTATTTTGGTGCTTTACTGATTACATGAAAAATCGATTGGATTAAGGTGTCTTTAATTGATATTAATACTATAAGTACATTTATCGTCACATATTTATCTGTAATAAAATCGATAGAGCCGGTATAAAAAATATAGAGTAATAGCGAGTCGAAAGTGATTTTAAGTTACAATGAGGGCTGCACTCTTACTACTAGTGGTTTTAGGCGTAGCTGCAGTTACAGGTACAAAAATAATTGCAAAAAATATTTTAATTAGATTTTTATCTTTATATTTATGTGTTAATATTTTTATTACACAGTTGTGGCATCAAATTTGCAAAGAATTGTTGGAGGGTCAGTCACAACTATTGACCAGTACCCATTCGGTGTTTCTCTTCTGTATTCCTGGACAGGGATAGGAAACTACATACAAGAGTGTGGTGGAGCCATTGTTAATAACAGAGCCATTCTCACTGCTGCACATTGTTTGATGTAAGTATCCATTTTTAAAAGACTTAATTTTTTATTATTAATTAAACAGAAGGCGGCAGCTGTTGGTTAAACCATTGCTAGATCTATTTCTTATTTATTTTAAGAGACAAAAATATAATTTGTATAACATTAAATGGATTAAGGTCAAATTTTTATTTATTGTTTTCTTAATAGGAATTTGACTTTGGATATTTGACTTTGGAAGGATGTAATTGCTTGATAATTTTAGGGGTGACCCGCCTAATCGCTGGCGCTCTCGAGTTGGTTCTACTAATGCAAACAGTGGCGGCGTTGTTCATACGACCAGTAGAATTATCCGCCATTCAGGTTTCAATAGACGCACTGTAGACAATGATGTCGCTATAATACAAATCGTTGGTACCTTTTCTTTTAATAACAACGTGCGTGCGGGTTATATAGCAGGTCCCAACTTTAATCCCACTGACAACTCTCCCGTATGGGCCATCGGATGGGGAAGGACTACAGTAAGTTTTTACAAAAACTTTTGTCACTTTTTGGAATTATTTTTAATACAATGAGAATGATAAAAATATGGAATTTTTTATGTATTCCAGAGTGGTGGAACTCGTTCTGAACAGCTTCGCCATGTACAAATTTGGATTGTTAACCAGGCAGTATGCAGAAGTCGTTACGGATCGATCAGTCGCACGGTCACCGATAACATGATATGCTCTGGTCATCTTGATGTTGGTGGTCGTGACACTTGCCAGTTCGATTCTGGTGGTCCTCTACTCCACAACAATGTTATCATCGGAATAACTTCCTGGGGACAGGGATGCGGTCTTCCTCGTTTTCCTGGTGTCAGCACTCGAGTATCTCGCTACACAACCTGGATTCGAACTCATTCAGAATCCTAAGTTATATATATATATATATATATATATATATCAGTGGCGTGCCTAGTACTTGAGAACAGGGCAAGCCCGACATACATTTTTTGTTTATGATTCGATTTTTTTTTAATAAATTTCATGACAATTTATAAATTCCATGAAATTTTGCAACCCTTCACTCTTCAGTCTTCATAATCATTGCCGTCGGCGAGTTTTAACAAAGCACACTGAAGGCATGTTACTACTAGACAGAAAATCACAAACATGTCAGCATTGACAAAACCCCATGCGTTCTGTTACAAACCTACATCACAAACTAACAAACAAAAAAAAAAACACATGAAAAGTTAAAGCGCTATTACAGAGGCATTAAAAAAGCTTATGATAGGTATCAAAAACTGCACGATTGACTTTTGAAAAATTGATTGGTTGTTTAACGTAATAATAATGTAACAAATGAAAATTTCAAAAGTTTACTTTTGAAATTTTCATATCTTAAAATTTAAATCAAAATTTAAATATGAAAGTCAATGTTTACGGTCGGTACGGAATTTGAAGTAGGGCAAGCCCGGCTTTTTAGCTTGTATGAAGCTACCGCCACTGATATATATATATATATATATATATATATATATATATATATATATATATATATATATATATATATATATATATATATATATATATATATATATATATATATATACATATATATATATACAGGGTGACTGGTGAATTACCATCAATATTCAAGGAGAATACCCGGCACATGATCCTCATTCGAATTATGTAAAAAAAATAGGAACTTAATTTTGGACCAAATTTTCATAAATTTCAATTCAAATAAAAGACGCGTTGTCACTTTTCCAGTCATGCCGGCGGCGCGTGCGACGCGGTGTTGTACTATGCTGCCAGTACCCGCACCCCCGCCCCGCGGCTAATCGCTTATTCGATCGACGAATCACGTTACTAGGTCACTAGGTCAGTAGGCTAGCGCCAACGTATGGTTTGGACGTCTGTTTTGTGTTTTCCCGCGCGTGCGCCTAGCGTTCGATATTCCGAGTATACCTAATCTGTCGTGTGTGAGTGTGACCCTTAATTAGGTATGGCTTATCAGTACACAAATGAAGAGTACTTGAATATGGTTCGTGTTAATGTAATGATAGCTTACCGGGTACTATCAATTTGTACCGGGAGATGTTCCCCAATCGCAGAGTACCTACTGTTAGCGTAATATTAAGCACTAATCCAAGACTACGAGTATGATTCCATTTTTAAATACGCCGGGAATACCAAGATAGGTGAACAGTTAATATTATTTTATTTTTGTTCCAAGTTTACATCATTTACCTAGTCAATAAATCTGTTGCTCATCACATCAAAATCAAATGGAATAAACATATCTTTCAACTCGTAAGTAATATTTAAATTAAATTATTTATTTTGTCTAGAAAGTTCGGTGATTAGTATGCCTCTATCGGCAAGTAGCAAAACTACTGGTCCGCAAGGACCGCAGTTCCTTGCTTTTATTTAATAAACAACAGTTGGCTGTTCAACAATTCACAAAGTTTATTTTTGTTGTGTTTTTTTTTTAATATTTTCAAAAGTAACTTTATAATTTTTCAACATATTAAAAAAATTATTCTATCAAATCTGATCTTTATCTAGCGACACCTAGTGAAAAAACCATTACACTGTCTGCTAATATTATAATCAATCAATTGTTTTGGCTACTGGTCGCTAGATGGCTTATTCTTGCTATTACTTTTTGCTTTTATTTACTACAATATTTTTTTCGAGAATAAATAAGTGGCCTAACACTGTTTGAGTTAAAAAAAATATAATACTTAACGAGCTATTCACGGTCTTACTTATAAAAATCTCGTTAATCCTCTCATAATCTACAAATCAATAATTAACTTTTGTTTACTTATAAACATTGACTAGCTGTTACTTAGTTAAGAAACGAACAAAGAACGATACATAGATGGTTGGCACAGATTATACCAAAAATAATCGATTAGATAGAGAAATTGAATGAACAAAGTTGTTAAAAATTACATTAATTAGCGACATCTATGAACATTATAGAAAACTCTAGTTCGATATTGTAGTGAGTCAATACTAGTGACCTCTATTGACAGTTAGGAACTTTGAGATGTTTTCTTATCCTGACAGGGTCGCCATGAGATGTGCGACGTATGAGAGATAAAATAATACGACCAACGTTGATTCTCAAATGATCATCGTTTCATTTATTATGTAAAAATATAAGGTTTTTATATTCGTACACGAGTTATTAACATACATTTTACTTATTTATTGTCAGAGAAATAGAATGTTCAATGTTTATAAAATAATTAATTCCTATTTAACAGAATCATATTTAGAAATTTAATATAACTTTAAATACAAGTTTATTTTCTTGGTTTACTTGTCATTTACGTCGTACATTACAAACTTGTACTTTTATTTACAGCTAGATGGCTCTGTTTAAGAGATCGTGTCTAAAATTGATTTTATTACTTTAATTCATCTTGAATACTAGTTTTATTTACTAGAATATTTTTTTCGAGAATAAATAAGTGGCTTAGCACTGTTTTAGTTAAAAAAATATGACAAGTCCTTATTTATGAACGACATCATTGTCCACTTTATCTGTGTGTTCTTATTAAATTAAAGCGATATCTCAATTGAAATTCTTCATCCGTAATTTTTCCTACGCCTTAAGTTTCTGGGTAGGGATATATTAAAAATAAAATCCATTGCTTCCAAATCAGACTCTGAGGAGCTGCTCGTATTCATTATGCTAACACTGATTGTTTTTTACCCGACTGCGACAGAAGGAGGGTTATGTTTTTCGAATGTATGTATGTAATATGTATGTATGTATGTCCATTTCTTTGGCACGCCCTACAGCCCTAACGGCTGGACGGTTTTTGACATATGAGGTGTCGTTGGATTTGTCTAAATTGTAGTAGTGACATAGGCTATATAAATTTTCAAAATGGCGCCCGCAAATGGCGGAATGAAGGGGGGGGGTTGATTTTTTTCTTACTGTAGCAATATGGGTTTCAAATGAAAGCTAGTAAATTGTTTTATTCTTTTTTGTTTATAATAAGAGTATTTTACGCAGTTGGGTTTTTTGTTTGTGTGTTTTTTGCGTGTGTCTTCCCGGCTCCTGCGCGCCTAGCGATCGATCATACGCGTATACCTAATCTGTCGTGTGTTAGTGTAATCTGTCATTAGTAATTAGGTATGGCTTATCAATACACAAATGCAGAATCACCATTGCTTTCGAAACTGTTAAAAGTGACTGTGTGTGTGTTAGTGTAGTTATGTAGGTAAATAGGTAGTTTAATGATTGAAAATCGTTGTAAATAATTCGTTAATATCATTAAATGAAAACACGACACGCGACGTTCTGGTGTAGTGGTGCGAGTAGTTGCCTCAACTGCAACGCCACGCGCTGGTGGTCGCGGGTTCGATTCCCGCTTGGGACAGATATTTGTACAAATATTTTTTTCCGGTCTGGGTGTATGTCCTTGTGGATCCCTACCGTGCCTCGGAGAGCACGTACAGCCGTCGATCACTGTTGTTATCATAGACAAGATAACGATCGTTACTTATGTTAGGGAATTAACCGCCAACCCTCCTAACACTTGGCGGTGTTTGGACGTAATTAACTACCGCGTGGAAACTAGGGTGTCCAGACGACGCGTAAATAATTAGATAACTGTTGGGCAACTTTACTTAGAAGCTTATCAATATTTATGTTATATTTTTACATAATTCGAATGAGAACCATGCACCGAGCACTCTCCTTAAACACCGATAGTATCTCGCCAGTCACCCTGTATATATATTTTGTTATATTGTTTAACATTATATGCAACATATAATAACATTATGGGCAATAAATGGGGCATCTTCACATAATCGTAATACAAAAATGTACCCAATGTTCTTTAAGAAATAATTTTAATGGATTAATAGGCAATAATATTTTCTTCCTATGAGGGTTTATTCAAGACAACGTGTTGGTACTGATATGAACTGAATCAGCCTGTAAACATCCCACTGACGAGCAAACGGCTCTTCTCTTTATAGAAGAAGGGTTTGAGCTTAGTCCACGCTGTTCAACCCGCGATCGCCGGTGTTGAGGCGACTACTCACAGAACTACACTAGAACTGTCGGTAGATGCTCCTATGTAAGCTGAATTATTACAGAGCTAACTGTAAAGCTCTTATTCTCATTGCCTTATATTTAACTAAGCGATTTCAATATATGTTTATTATTGAAAACTAGCTGCTGCCCGCGACGTCGTCTGCGTGAACGCTATACAGCACCAAAAATACCTACGATTATACCTTTCAAAATAACATTCATTTACCCGTTTCTTCTTTACATTTCATATCTACAGAAAGTACAGTAACAGAGGGAGACTGTCTTTTGTAAAATTGACTTTCAAAAAGTGCTTATTTTTAGCCTGCTTTGAATAAATGACTTTATGGTGATTCTGCTGAATAAGTCATAAGTTGTGACTGAAACGGATGGAAAAAATAATAAATAAGGAATACAGAATAGGGTAAAAATACATATTTATAGGACTTCTCGATAAACAACATTAGTAGTTTGGCTCTCCGCAGCCAAAATGTAAAGAGAGTCAGGACTGGTGACGCGAGAGCAAGCGACGTACAGCTGCCCGTGTGAAGCAGCTCGTCCTGAGGTCGACACCAGCTACCCTCAGTGTCTGCCCCTGCGACTTATTGATGGTCATCGCGAAGCAAACACTCACGGGGAACTGTACGCGCTTGAACTGGAACGGGAAGTTATGAGGTATGAGGGGAATGCGTGGTATAAATACTGCTTCGCCGACGCCACAACCCGTAAGAATTTCCGCCTCAATTACACGAACATAATGTGTTGAAGAAATAAAGGTTCACTGCTCGTTCCCCGTAGGTGAGAGTGTGATAATATGTAGCCTATGTTTTGACCCGACTTCTTAATAATATTCGTGCCAAATTTGAAGTAAATCCATTCAGTACATTTTGAGTTTATCCCGGACATACATACAGACAAACAGACAAAAATTCTAAAAACTATATTTTTGGCTTCGGTATCGATTGTAGATCACACCCCAAGTATTCTTTTAAAAAATATTCAATGTAAAGTTTTGACTTTTCTACCATTTTATTATATGTATAGATATACCTAATATGTTACCATAAATTAAACGAAGTATTTATTTATTTTATTTATTTATTTATTTATTTTACAGGAAAACTTACAGCTAAATAACATAAAATTTAAATATTCAAATAGGTACATAAAAGCCAATTAAAAGTTTCCACATATAGGTATACAAGTAAACTTAAATATAGGACAGACACCCCTGTGGAAACGGTCTCATAAATTCTCATAAAAAAATTGGTTATGAGAAAGCGATCTGCATTTGTCACTGAAATACCTCGAAAATTCTTATACAATTATTTTCTCTTAGCAATAGAGGGTTTAACAATTTTTTAGGCAAAACTCTGATAAGTTTAATTAGAATTTATGAGAGTTGAGTGATAAAATTGTTTAGCTATGAGTATTTAAAAGTTCGGGAAACTGAATTATTTTAGGATTATAATAATTACAAGAACAAATGAGATTTAAGGAGAACTTTGTCGGAGTGGTGGTATGAAATTGTATACTGATATACAACATTCAAGGTTAATTAAATGCGAACCTAACCGAACTTTTATAAGATTTAATCAGTAAATTCATGTTATATTTCAATTATAAGCTGGAAGCCCTGTGATTGGTTAAGAGAAATGCAAACAATACTCACCGTTTTCCGCTATATTGCAACTGTACGTTGTACGTTGTATCCGTCTACTATCAACAGACAGTGAAAATCGATACACACATGTAAACATATATAACACACATACACTTTGTTAAATTTAATATTTTTTTTTGTCAATTCTAAAAAAGTAATATAAAATCACATATTAAACTTTATGTATTTTTAATTATTTGTACTTTAATGTTCATCCTTTGAATTTCAAATAGTAATTTTTTTCAAAATCTTATCCTTTATCAAAACAAGTCAACATGCTTTTATTCTGTCAGAGCATTGATAAGAATGAATAGTGGTTTTTTAATAATTATTTAAAAATTTATTCGAAAAAATTAAATTTCTTCAGGTGGTTATTATTGAATTCTTATAAGATCTGATATATTCTTATGTTCCGAAATATTTTTATAATGCTTATACTTATAAAAACTTAATCCAACTGAAAACTTTCGTATTTATATTTACTTTTATATATACGAGCATCATTATAAAGTAAATTTTTATATTATTTAATTATCGTTGTATTAGTAAATAATATTCTCAAAAGTAACCATATTTGCACTATTTAATTTTCAACATCGATATAGAAAAAAATGATGGATTATAGATACGAAAAGATACTGTTGTATTCAATAGATAATATGACTTGGACTTATAAATAATTTTTTATGAGATCTTATAAGACTATGCAAACATTCAGATATGTTTTATAAAAATGTTATTACAAATCCTTTTTAAAAGTATTATTCAATAATTCACTATTTATTTTATTTTATTATCAATTAATTATTCGTACATAAACTTAAATGACCATCTATGCTCACCAGAATGATTTATAAATACTAAAACAAAAAGAATTTGCGATTGCGTTTGATAATAAAAATGTGTAATTTTTTCGTATTGAAAATAAAAATACTAAGAATTGCAAAAAAAGTTTTAGTTAAAATTAAATTTTAATTAAAAAATTGAGTTACAATAGGTTAGATAATTATATCTTAAGCTCTGTTTTTAAAAACATTAAAATTCATAACCATTTTTCCACAAAACATAATTTTTTTTAATGACAATGATTGTTGTTCAAAAAACAACTTAAAATTTATAAATAATGAAACAAATATGAATCTAAATTCTGTTTTTAGTAGGGAAATAATTACTTTAAGTTTTCTTTGAATTATCAAAAATATTAGATAAAATTTGAAAAATCTCATAAAAGCTATAGTGGTTATTTGAATCAAATAATACATGCTTCGTGTTTTCACAAGTTTATTCGAACAATAACTTGCTAATCAAATCTTATAAAAATTTTACCAGAAAATGGTCAGCCTTTGTCACCTGAATTCCTTGTTTGATCTTATAGAGTTTGAAAATAAGAATGTTTACAAATTTCTTATAAAATATGATAACTGATCTTCGATACTTTATCAGATACTTCAGCAAGTGAAAATTCTTATATAAACTTATAAATTTTTCTTATTTGAGTAAAAAAATCGTATCTCTAAGATTCTACAAGTATTATCCTATGTGAATCTACTTTGTATATCTCATTAAAACTATCCTAGAATAAACTTACATAAACTTATGAAACCAGATATTCTAATAGAATCTTTTATTTGTTTCCGCGGTATTACCCGATAAAATCTCATGACTTATTCAGTCTTAATCATTCTTATAAAAAAATAAGCAGAAATTCCTGATAAAAAACTGGTCTCAATTTTAACTGATAGATTCTTATAGAAATCTGTATCAGAATTTTTTTTCAATCTTATAAAAACTTTTTTAACTGATAAATTCTGATACCCAGTTAGCTGTTTTGTATCAGAATTTATAAGACTTTTTCCACAGGGACGTGCATTAATGCGCTAAAACAAAACTAGACGACTATAGTTAATATAAAAATGAAAATAAAAATTTTAAAAATTTCATTCCCTAAACCGTCAGTCAAACAGTCTACCTAAGGTAAGTTAAATAGGTTCACATCCAATTTATCCGCGGTCTCATTGTGAAACCTGCTAGCTCTCAACAAGTAACGATTTTGGCTATAGTTAGTTCTGGAACTGGGTATAAAAATTGAACAGGTTCTCCTAAATGAAGAAGGAACCCTTAGACCGATACGTTCTAACAGCTCATTACAGTCGACCGAGCCATTTGCAATGTTCAATAAATAAGCTAGGTCGGTAATGCGTCTTCTATTCTGTAGCGGGAGAATATGAAATTTACGACAGTCTCAAATGATCAGGAATATATTCTTTTGTTCTGAATTGTAAATACGATAAAAAACGTTTTTGTAGACGTTCAATTCGTGTAATATATGTATTATAGATGGGGCTCCAGATCTGGGATGCATACTCTAAATGACTTCTCACGTATGCGCAGTATAATATTTTAATTGTTTTAATTGAGATAAAATCAGAAGACATACGTAGTATAAAGCCAAGTGATTTAGATGCTTTGTTCACTATAGAGTTAATATAGATATCAAAAGTTAAATTTGAATCAAACGTGACTCCCAAATCGCGAACGGAGGTGACCTTAGAAATGTCGAAGTTTTTTAGCTTCTAATAAAATATAGTGGGGTTGGGCTTACGAGTGTATGAACAAATGCAACACTTGGAAACGTTAAGACTCAATTTATTGTCGGTGCAATATAATTCGAATCTGTAAATGTCATCTTGAAGATGTTTAGCACAGTCAATACTTTTAATTAGACACATAATTTTCATATCATCGGCATATAAGAGTATTTTAGAATATATGAAGCATGAAGAGATGTCGTTAATAAATATATTGAAGAGCAATGGACCTAACAAGGATCCCTGAGGAACGCCCGAAGGGATATAAATGGTGGAAGAAATAAAACCTTTTAAAGCCACCGTTTGTGACCTGTTGTGTATGTAGGAGGTAAACCATCTATAAAGGTTACCTCTTATGCCAACAAGTTGCAGCTTCCGTAAAAGTAAAATGTGATCAATCCTATCGAAGCATTTGCTATAATCCGTGTACACCACGTCTACCTGTGAAGGCTCTGACATATGTTGAGATAGATAACCAACACACAAAATTAGGTTGGAAGTTGTAGATCTTCCTTTTATAAAGCCATGTTGTTTAGAGGCAAATTTATGTCTTAAGCAAGCATATACTTGTTTATATACAATTCTTTCTAATACTTTAGCGAAAATACATAGCTTGGAGATAGGTCTATGGTTCTCAATAATATTTTTGGGCCCTTTTTTATGTACTGGTGTAATGAAAGCTGACTTCCAAATTGGGGGAACAGTGACCTCTTTCGGGGAGCGTCTAAACAATAATGAGAGAGGAAAGGCTAGACTCTCGGCGCACCTAATAATAAACACAGCTGGAATAGAGTCAGGGCCGGCAGATTTACTGATGTTTAATGATTCCAATAACTTCTGTATTTCAAGCTGAGTAATTTAAATATTTACAATATCTGACAGGGTTGACTCAGTGTTCTCAGCGTAGTCAAAAGTGGTGCTAGTATTAGTCAAGAATATTGATTGAAAATACTCACTAAACATATTGCATAGGTATATCTTCCTCTTTATGCTGGATTTATGGCCGAGACTCATCATTGCCGGATACGTATTATTATGCTGATTTTTGGATTTTATATAAGTCCAGAAAGCTTTAGGGTTCTTAGCGATGTTTTTTTCTATGTTAGAGATGTATTTGTCAAACATTTATTTTTCGAGATGCTTAACGCGGTCTCTAAGAATAGTAATGACAAGTAATCTGAATAGTTTCCATAAATTTTGTATTTAGAGTGAAACTTAGATTTTTCCTTTATAGTTTTAATTAGGCATGTTTCAAACCAAGGAGGATATATTTGAGAGTTATTAACTACTTTTGTTGGTACGTGACTACTTCTTAAATCGTTTAAAACTTCATAAAAAAAATTAACTGCGTTAAGTACAGACCTACGAGAAAATTCAGCACACCAATTGGTGTCATTTATTTTTCTGCTAATTGATTCATAATCACCTTTGTTGTATAAATATTTTGTATACTGACTAGGCCGAAGGGTGTGTAATTGAACAAACTCGGCCGATACACACAGCGCCGGATGATGTGAATCTTCCGACAATAGTGAGTCTCGGCATCGAGTAACACTTACTTCACCCTTACAAAATATTAAATCGAGTATCCTGTCATTAGAGTTCGAAACATATTTGTACTGCGATAGGTTACATATGTTCACACAATCCAAAAAATCAAATTTGTGGGAACCTTGAATATTGGTAGCAGTGTACACAGAATCTTGTGATTGCACCTGACTGATTATTTGCGAATATAAAAATGTTAAACTAAAATTAAACAATGCCAATCTTAAATTAAATGACGTTAAACTTAAATTAAACAAAGCCAAACTTAAATTAAATAATGTTAAACTTAAATTAAATAACGTTAAACTTAAATTAAATAATCTTAAACTTAAATTAAATAATCGGATAAATTTAAATACTTAACAATTTTCTTTCTCAAATCTGATTCTGACTTTATTAAAATAGCATGGGAGGTAGGGCTTTTCCGAGCAAATATTTTGCGTCCTAAACGTAGGCGAACCCCTTCTCCTTCAAGTTTTTTGTCTTATTCAGCAGCAACTTGTTTTTTGGCGTCAGGTGGTCGTTGACAAATATTCTTTGTTTAACTGTAAAACCTAGGTCCGCAGAACTTATATATGTTTATTTTAGTACATTTTTTTGCAGCAGCAACAATATATATATATATTATTTAGGCGAGACCTTTGCTCCATCTCCTTTATCTTAGTGTCGAGACTGTCAAACCTCTGCAATACTTGATCAAGATTATCCCTGGTTTTCAGTAATCCCTGTACTTCGAGGCTTATCTCGGATATTCTACTAGTCAGCGACTCCACGGAGTTATGTATAAAATCAAGAGAGGATTTCATTTCGGACAACTCAGGCTTTAGGAGTTTAATATCGGTTATGTCCGCTCTCAATGACTTCAACTCCTCTATGTCTAATTGTATAGCTTTCACACTTGCCATCAACGTCGGCAGTGAGGCCATTTGTGAGGTCAGGTTCTTTATATCCAATGCTATGCTGTCCATGTCAGCGGGCGTGGGAGACAAACCTGGTGCCTTCTTACCGGGTAGGAAATGTGGGTTGGGAGTTTCTGTACTCTTGCAGGATGGACACTTCCATGCATTGCGACGACCTCCCAGCTTCCGGTATCCGCCTTCAGTTATTCCAGCACAAGGAAAGTCAAATCGTTCCTGACAAACAGAGCATTACGCTCCATCTCTAAACTCAACGTTGCAACGAAAACATTTAAACATTTTTAGCGGTTAGGTTTGGAAACCACTGTGCCTGTATAAATTGCGTAAAGTAGCTAGTACGTGTGTGCACGGTCCGATGTCAGTGGACGAACTGTATCGGCACTGAAAGCTCAAAAATATCAAGTTTATCCTAGGTCTTCTTTTATTTTTAATTTATATGTATTTATAAATTCTTTATTGTGTTAAAATAATTTGTTGTATTACATAGTTTTCTGAATATACTTTTAGTTTTAAAGTTGAAATTTAACTATTCGTTATTTACGACGACGTAATCAGCATAGTACACCCATACTGATTCAAAATTGATTGATTTGTTACGACTAATATAATTATAAAGATATAATTATATGTATATTGATTTTGAATATTGATAATATCATACAGTATAAACTATTCTTATCACTGCAGTTTAAAGTGAAGTACTCATAGGTACTGCTGCGTATTATAAAATCGATTGACGACTTTCATTTTCTTTTGAACTTAAACTTACCGATAATCCAAATGAAGGCGTGATGCAGCTTTCAGAGCAATTCATTTTCTACCAAACTACGAACGTACCTGAAAGAGAATATAGTTATTATAGTATATTTTTATACTTTTATATGAAAATTCTACATTCTTGTATATGATATCGACATAAGTCATTTTATCATCATATATGTCATTTTATTAAATATAAAATGCCGTCCTCATCTAGGTATTGTACATATTACATATTTTTTCCATTTTTGCTTTATATCTCCGGTCTAGTCAATGTATGCAATGACTTAGTCTATATATATATAGGAGACTTCCTATAGATATAGTCACTCATCACGATATCTCTGAAACTATGAGACATAAAAACTTGAAATTTGGTAGTAATATTCCTTTTTCTAAGTAGAGGTCAGCTAAGAACGGATTTTACGAAATTCTACCTCTAAGGGGATGAAAAAGGGAGGCAAAGTTTGTATGGGACAACGTGATTCCTTGGTCCAATCTACTTTACATTTTGCATAAATATTCTTTAACAGAATTGATTGAAGACGTGTTTCGTGTTTTATTGAAATTCCTTCCCTAACGGGGTTAAAAGGGGGTAGAAAGTTATTTTGATATAAATACTCCTTTGCTTTGCGTGCTTTTGATTTAAATTACATTTTATTTTGACACATGTTTGACAATCAATCCGTCTATTATAATATATTTTCCAGTATTGACGCAGGTGTAGGTGATATCTTTTTTTGGGTGCTCCTGATGGAACAGGCAAGACTTTATATTAAACGTTACAAAATTGAGTTGTAAATATACCGTGTGATTGCTTTATTATAAAATAGTGTATTTTATATAGTATTTTTTACTTAAATGTTGGTGTTGTGTTAAGTCAAGGGTTTTAAACTAATTGACTCATCAGTAAGGCATCTGTAGTTCACAATGATACAGATATAGAAGACACCGAAGTGAACTTGGAAACATTTTTGAATTATACGGCATTAACACCCTAATTAGTACAGGTTGGCATGGCACCACGGACTAATGTTGGAACAGGATCAGAAAACATTGTAAATCATGTACCCATTTAACTTTATCTTACACTAAAACTAAGAAGGAGGAGATAAAAGCTGTCATGGACTATTATTAAATATAAATATATGTTTGACATACACACACGATCATCTGTTTCTAAGGTAGGCAACTTAATGCCTGTGTATTTATTTTGTATTAAAATACAAAATAAATACATATTACACCCAGACTTGAGGCGGGAATCGAACCCACGATCCTGGAGCAGAAAGCAGGGTCACTACCAACTGTGCCGAGTCAATTAAAATTTAAAAAATAATAACTTGCGGGTTTATTCTTTTTGAAACTTGTGGTGAAATTATACCTACGATACAACGAACGAAGCATTGATGACCGTTCTGGTGTAGTGGTGCAAGTAGTCGCCTTAACGCCTCGACTCAATGGCAGTGGTCGTGGGTTCGATTCCCGCTCGGGGCAGATATTTGTATTTGTGCCAATATTTGTTTCAGGTCTGGGTGTATATCTGGGTGTATAGTGGGTTTCCCCACCATGCCCCGGAGAGTACGTAAAGCCGTCGGTCCTGTTTGTTATCATGGATGCCTTATAATAATCGTTACTTATGGTAGGGATATTATCCGCTAACCCGCAGTGGAGCAGCGTGGTGAATTAAGCTCCAACCCTTCTTCTATATGGAAAAAAGGCCTTCGGTCAGCAGTGGGTTATTTACAGGCTGATACAATACATTACAGTACAGGAGCATTTGTGGCCTGCAGTGACGAAACTGAGCCTTACCATAAATATGAGAGTCCATCTAAGGGGAGATGTTACTGCCGGACAGTTCTCAGACCTGTTGCTTAAAATAGGAAATGGTGATTTCCGGGAACCATATAATAATATGATGTATGTCTGTATATTATGAGTACCTATGTATTTACCATAAACAAAGTTTAAGGTCAAACTCTTACTGTAGCGGGAGAGTATACTTAAGCGAAAGCTGCTTCTCTCACAGTCAGTTGTATGTGGCATATTTCAGAGTAACCTGGTAATTCTAGCGACCCGAACGAAAAACAAAAAATATTGTTTATAAAGAAATACTACTGAAGGTGTAGTATTTCGATTTCGTTATAAAAAGATAATACCCCCGTGTAACTTTCTCCAGATCAAAGGCAGAGCTTCGTGATCATAAAATATAACAATTTTAATTTTAATTTTAATGTTTATTTAAACTTTAAATCAGTAATTTATCTACTCTATAATAAAGATTGTTATATTTTATAAGTAGGTATTCAAATATTTTAACATAATAATTTATATGTTATAACAAAATTAATAACGTAAAAAAAACAAAAATAAATCCTATTATAACCATTTTCGACTTCTACGCGGACGAAGTCGCGGGCTAAAATATTATGTTTGACAACTCAATCTGTCTATTATGAAATATTTTCCAGTATCGTCGAAGGTGTAGGTAATAAAAAATATAAATTTATATTTTTTGAAATTTTTGTTAAATACCCGTGCGAAGCCGGGGCGGGCCGCTAGTTATCTATAAAACATTATTAATTGATTCTTATTTGATTTATTATCTATAAAACCTTAAATTTTTTATTTAATATTAATCATTTACTTATTAATCTTATAAATCGATATCAATATCGATAAGTAAAATAATTAATTTTTCTTAAGTTTGTTTTTGATAAAATGAAGGTTAAAATTTGCTTTTTAAAAAGCATTAGCTGCGATTTCTTCCACGATTAATATACCTTTCATTATAGTCTATAAGATAAATTATGTACGCCAGCTTAAGATGAGCCGCACGTTCAAATGTTTCTGTACATTCCGTGTTCTAAGTTATTTGTACTTACGAGTATTACTGACGGTTGTGATGTCATTAACTTATCAACGAAGAAATCTAAGATCTTAAAATATTCTCGCAGCTATTTTTAAAATATGTGATTTCTAACAAAAAAAAATAATGAATGAAATCGGAAAACGCATTATAAGTATAATTTTTTAAACAAAGAACACATTTTTACTTGTATCTCCTCTACAATAAAGATAAATGATGATAATATTATCTTTAATATACATAATTGAATCTGTTATAGTCCTAAGTATTGATAATTATGTAGTTTTTATATTAATTACTATAAATAATTAAAAAAATATTTATAATAAATAACTGTAACCACTATATTGTATGACACATATATTAATTATACACATAAATTTAATGTTTTAGAAAAAAAAATAATATAAAGTTATGTGGTTATGTCAGGTTTTCTTTAATATTATTTATTTATTTATTATTTATTGAACACCACAAATATGCCTTGTTACGACAAGGCATAATTACAAGTTAGTTAAGTTAATATTGAGTAGTACTATAGGCGGTCTTATGGGTTTTCTCATTTCGCCATTTCTTCCATCCAGCCATTATTCCAGACAACCCAAATGAAAAAGGAGAGTTCAACAAAAAAAAACGGGTAGTACGGTAAAAACGGTAATATCCCTATTATAAACTAATAAATATTAAATATAAATAAAATAAACTAAATTAAAAGATAAAAGCATTTAATACAATAAAAAAACTTAATCAAATCATCTCCAGTTTAAGACAGTTCTTTTTAACATAGTTCTTAAATGTTGGTAGTGATTTAGCTTTTCATATGTGTAATGGCAAACTCTTCCACAATTTTAAAGCCTGAAATAGCCTGAACAGGAAAGGATTATATATATTATTGAGTATTGTCATTAATCTATAATATAAAAATAAGTCGGGTTTTCCTTCCTGACGCTATAATTCCAGAACGCATGAACCGATTTCCACGGTTTTGCATTCGATGGAAAAGTTTCGGGCTCCGTGAGGTTTATAGTAAACAAAATTTAGGAAAAATTTTAACAGAAAAGCAGGAAAACAGGGAAAAGCATTTTTCACATACAGCGCCATCTCTGATACATAGCATGTACTACAAACCAATATGGTTTTACAAAAAACGAAGCCATCTGGTGGCGAAACGGAGTTCGCCGGGTTTGCTAGTTATGTATAAATATGTCCTCTAAATTTTAAAATATTTCATGCAGTAGTTTTCTTGCTTGGTTATTGGAACCTGTAACTTGAAATTCACGTGAATGTTGCTATTTCAGGTGCAATATTTTAGAACGTTTTATTAAATGTGATATATTACTGGCCAGACCTAAAAAACGTGTATAATTCTATATATACAGTGTAACAAAATTTCACTAAGAGCGGAAAACGAATTCGTCACACAAATTAATTTTATTTATTTAGTTAATGGTATATAATATAAAATCACCTACATTTTTTGCTAATGATAAATAAAAAAGTGAAGGGTATCTCCGCTGCTGAACATTTTTATTTCACCAAAAGCAAGATTTTTAAATGTTCATTTTACAACAATCTTATGACAGTCAGTAACCTTTTAATAACTCTTAAACCGTATCGTTTTATTATTTAACTACTGCTTATAATATATGGCAAGTTTCATGAAAATGGTTTTAATACATAATGTTCGTATAAATAGAACATAACAAAAACAAAATATAATAATATATTATTATATTATTTATATTATTATATTATTTATATATATAATTATATACATATTTTTTTGGGCGGTAGGTGCAAAAGTAAAAACGGCTGTTTGAGCTCTTCATAGAAAATCTTTTTAAATTAGTAAACACATATTTAGTACTATTAAAAAGTTATGAGCTAAAAGCATCTAACCTGCCAGCAGTGTCACTCTATAAAGTTTTCCTTTATACAATGAAAGTTACACAAAATAGTGATCTTAATACTACTACTAAAACCATCTAGGTATCCAGAGCTTCCGAGGATTCGTTGTGTTGGTAGCGGAAGGCCGGTGATGCAAACGATACAGTCATCGGCAGGTGTAGGCACGGAGTGTGGGCGCAGCGGTCAGTGAGACCCAGTGAAACGGTTTGTCGCTTGCCGCCCGCGGGTCAGTAGAGTTCCCGAACCCAGGGATCACTTAATCTCCGCCCTGGGAGGCTGAACTGCCAACCCGCGAAAAATCCCTGCTGTAGCAGTCATGCCGGAGAAGGAGACCGGGGTGGACCCGGCTGTTGCAGTGAGGGGGACTGGGGGCTCTCTCGTTCGCTGCGCCGATAATTCGCACTACCTATGCTAGCCCGTGGCTGGTCTGCATTACAAATTTGCCTCTTTAGCTATCAACACAACAAATCTTCACAAAAAACCTATAACCCTCCCCCACAAAATGAAAAACAAAAAGAAAAGTGAGGTATACACAGCGGCTCCCCTCTCCACACAAGTGGACTTCTGCAATATCAGGGGGCTCCATGCTAACCTTAGCGCAGTCCATCAACATCTGGAGACTGCGCAGCCGACCTTACTATTTCTAACGGAGACGCAGACATCTTGCCCGGCCGACACTTCATACCTACACTATCCCGGCTACAAACTCGAACATAAATTCCTGAGACGTGTCGGTGTATGTTCGTTCGGGAGGATATCTGCTGTCACCGTCTCCTTCATTTAGAGGACAAGGACCTGTCGATATTGTAGGTGCGCGTGGACTACGGTGGCCACACCCGTGTTTACGTATGCCTATACAGGTCTCATAGCGGTGACAGGGAAACAAAGCGGCTCTTCGAGCACCTGCAATTGACGACGGACAAAGTTCTTGAGCTTTACCCCTCTACGGAGTTGGTGATTTTAGGAAACTTTAATGCCCACCACACTGAATGGCTTAGTTCTCGGTCCACTGACTACGGGGGAGGTGTGCTCACGAATTTGCTCCGGCCTATGGTTACTCACAACTGGTACATTCTCCAACAAGAATACCAGATATTGAGGACCATACGGGCTCTATATTGGACCTTCTGCTGACTCAACGTCCGGATGGATATTCCATCTCAGTGGATGCACCACTCGGCTCGTCCGACCACTGTCTCATCCGGACTCTTGCACCATGCGCGCGCACAGATCCACCTCGGCTAACTAGTTTGCGGCGCATATGGCAGTACAAGTCAGCTGATTGGGATGGATTGCGAGAATACTATGCATCGTACCCGTGGAGGCAGCTTTGAATGAAAAAAATGAATGAAAAAAACACATTCCATCACGTACTACGTGAAGTTTCCAAAATATAGATACAATTCGTTTTTATTTCCTATTCGAAGTTTTGATAAATTATTTTTGTATGTTCTCTTATATTTACGCGAATATTACTCATTTAATTAAAAGTCTAAATCGGATTTTATCGCGTTTATTTGTTTTAAAACTTTACAGTTTAACGATTTTTAATTAAATTAAATTATTTCCCGACGTTTCGGACCCTTTACAGCGTCCATGATCTCGGGGGACTCTCTAATTTAATTTAATTAAAAATCGTTAAACTGTAAAGTTTTAAAACAAATAAACGCGATAAAATCCGATTTAGACTTTTAATTAAATTATTTTTGTATATTTTATATCATATAAGTATCGAATTGTGGATGTTAAAAGCTAAAAATATAAGCAAACACCCATTTTTGAGGTTTGCGCGTTTATAAAATATAAGTTAAACATAAAAAGTCATACTGATAGACAAAGGAACAAACGAATCAAAATTTGTAGATTATTGTTTTAGCCACAATATCATAATAACTTATACTCCGACATGACACCAACTAAGACCGACGGTTTTACGTGGTTTCCTAGGCACGGAAGAAGACCCACAATGACATAGACCCCGACGTGAAAACAAATATTATTACATAAATAATAGTACCTGGATGACCGAGCTTTGATAGGTTAAATTATATTTAGATACATTACATACTGATAAAACATAAATAATATTTTTGATCTTACCGACATAATAGTAAAGTAATAGAAAATGGTTATTTAAATAAAAAATAAAAAGAGCTCTCAATAATAGTTTTTCTTACAAAGGCAGAAACTAAGAAAAAAAAAAATTGGTCAGTAGACACCTGGATTCAAACTCGGGTTATCTGATTTCGAATCCGCCCGATTCCCATCCGAGCTATTATAAGCTTATCAAGGACAGCGTTTACCTTCGTATTCTAATGATATTTTTTAATTGCGTAAAAAATGGGATAAAACGACATTTTCTAAAAATAAATCCTAGCTATCGATTTATCGCCCCCAAAACCCCCTGCATACTAAATTTCATGAAATATATATATATATATATATATATATATATATATATATATATATATATACAAGAATTGCTCGTTTAAAGATATAATATATCATTACAAATTAATATCTATTCATAGACTGCTAATCATAACAATCATTTTGGCCTGTTCGGGTACAAAATCAAGTTTAAATTAACTTTGAGGCCGACGTTAACTTACGTACCTACACATAAAACGTTTCAAGGCGATACCCTTTTGAATAATGTATTCAAGTTATACCCTCTCGTCCGTGACCGTAAAAACATGAGGTCACCTTTATTACCAATTAAAATAGGTGTCCATTTCAATCTATAATTGTAATAGTAAAATAGATGTTATAATTTCAATGAGTAATGGCTCAATAATTATTCATTCACCAATTTCACTCGCTATTTCTAATTTCATTTTGTGAAGTTTCATTGTTCACATCTATTATGTCAACGACCGACCACGATGGCGATGATGATGCAACAACTACCATATCCCACTAATAGACGAAGATATTTTTTCTCATGAATGATAAGGGTTGGAACTTAACCGTGCCATGGCTATCGCTGTATTTAATATATCGATCATGTATAAAAATAAATAAATAAAAGTCTCACACTCAATGGCCCCCAGTAGGATGTTTATGTGTGGGGGAAAATGCGGAAATTCCGGAAACACACACAACACACAAGCACAAACACTCAGACCACGACAAATATCCGTATGGCCTATATACTCGTAAATATTTGTCATGTGCGGGCATCGAACCCGCGACCGCTAGCGCATAAGCCAGTTGCTGTGACCACTGCACCAACGCGTCGTCATATATCAAGGAATGCATATATCAAAGTAGGTAAGTGTATATCAAGGAAGGACAAAAAACATTGTTTGCTTTTTTATCGGGGTGTCGTATGACGCTATACCATTAATATTTATACTCTATAACTCTACAAAGGTATTTGTAATACGTTAGTTTATGTATTTTAAAAACTTTTATATTAATGTGTATTTTTTTTTGTTATTTGCAAGAAAAAAAAAAGTGATAATAATAATGAAAAGTGATTATTAAAGACAAAAATTTAAGAATACAAGTTACTATACGCTCAAATTAAACTGATATAAAAACTTGTCAAAACTGACACATTTTTCTGTCTTAAAAGTCCTAGGCTTAATACTATATTTTGATGCATATGGATATCCTAACCTGCCTGTGTAAACCTGTCTGTCTCACAACGGAATATTGTCTAGCTTGGCTTCTACATTAGGTGACTATCAATACTGAAAACTAGATTGATATTGAATTTTCATTTTTTTCTCGTGGTTGGTTTCTAATTTTTTAACCTTAATTTATTTTATAATTATTTAGCCAGAACTTTTCTTTTCAAAATGAAAAAGACTTTTACTAAGCAAATGGACTGGTTTACACGCTGTTTTAAGAAACTACCATTACAGCGTGTGAATGTTCCATTGATGAGCTAGAGTTTGTTTTCTGTATAGGAGTATAGTTTGAGCTTAATTTACCACGCTGTTCTGCTACGGGTTGGCGAATACAACAACAACAACAAGTACTCTTTATTGCACAGAGTAAAATGTTTACAATAGCAATGTATATGAGGCTCACTGCTAAAGCGGCAGGGACAGCATATGTGTGGTCTGGCGTTATCATGATCAAAGACCACTCCTTTTCTGTTGATCTATTCCAGCCGTTGAGAATCACAAATGAGTACATGATTCATTAGGTTTCCTTCAGTGAGCTCGTGTGACAGCCAAATATCGAGCTGTTTTGAATAACCAGCCTTTTTTAAATGGATCAAAACCGTATTATCGTCAATCTTCAGTTGCTCGGCTATGTTAATTGTTAACTACTTATATGGCGATGTGGCTCCACTTTTACTTTTCAAAAATAGCCTCAAATTTATCCGTATGAGTGCGACCAGAGCGAGCTGCATCCTTCACATCAAAATTCCTAAACTAAAAACGCTTGTACCAACTTTGTGCCGCTCTTACTGACACTGCACTAGGTCCATAAACGTAGCAAATTTGTTTTGCGGCTGAAGGTGCATTTTTTACTTTTTTCGTAATAAAATTTCAGAATGTATCGATTTTCTTCATTAGATTCACTCATTTTTACTGACGAAAAAACAATTGAAAAGTGACGACAATTGAAATATTTAATGTATAAAATTAGTAATATCTTGCATGAAATACAGCGCTACTAAGTCCACACATCTTTATCGACTAAGTAATCCTGCACCGAATAATACGCTTTATCTATTAATTTTTTTTTAAATAAAATCTTTAAATTTATGTTGAGACAATTCAAAATTGTTTGTGGGATTTTATTATACATGCGAATACCATGACCCAGAAAGTAGACGTTTACTTTGCGCAGTCGGAAGCTTGGAGCTACAATTTTGTTATTCCTTCTAGTGTTTACACTGCGATTAATACTATTTATTTCAAAACAATGAATATTCAGGTAAATATATATGTCGCAGCGGAGGCCAAGCGAACTTCAAAATGTGCCCTGATTTTATAATCAATAATAATTATATTTGTAAATTTATGAGGCTAATAGTCCGGTCATTTTAGACATAAAAATAGTGATCAAATAAATAAAATTCCGACAGAGCCAAATCTTCGTAGAGACCTTAGGTTTACCACAAGGAATAAAGTGTCAAAAGTCCCCATCAGTCCCATGTGAGCTTAGGGACTTATTCGGAGCCCAAGGTCAAAATTTTAGGTTTTTTGGATTTTTCTCGAAAACGGTAAGTTTTATCGAAAAAGTACTTCTGAACAAAGTTGTAGATCTTAAAATTCTCTATAAAAATGGTTCCTATGATTTTTTCTCTAAGACCCACTATTTCCCAGATATTGCGCTTGTAAGAATCAGGTGCTACATAATATGCACACATTTCCACACCACCTGTGAGGTAATGTACTCGGCGCGTTTTTTTTAACGTAGTATCCCCGGTAGGCCTATTCCACGAACCTTTATGACGTTATTTTCAGGAACAATAATTATTTAATAGTATGAAGATTATTGATATGGGTTACTGAGTTTAACTGTCGTTCTAACTTTTTTTTATTATTTTAATCTGACTCATACTCTTCATATTCAACTTCAACAATCATGTTTTCTTCAATTTCTTCTTCTCCTTCCTGTTGATGAACGCTTAGAAATTGTTCAAATGAAGATGAATTAGTTGTCTCTTCATCAAAATCACATGAATCTTCCTCTCTTGTATTTAATTGAACATTTGAGCAAGAGACACCTTGGCAATTGGTACACGTTGGAGAACACTGCAACCCTACTTTTTTACAGCCACATTTGGCACTACAACCAGAAAAACTTCTTAATACTATTTCTTGCAATTGCAAAAAATAGTATTAAGAAGTTTTTCTGGAGCAGGGGGCAGTAAAGTTCGAATCGGTTCCAAAGTATTATTTATCAATTTCCAACCCCAGTCTTCAGGGTTCAGTTCATTGCCTTACCATGTCTGAACTTGATAGTATACTCGAAACAAATGTTGACTAGCAGATGCCGATGTTGGAGGAAGACAAGATAGCTGTACTTGCTTTTTGTTTCGTGTATTTTTTTACAAATGTTAAATATCTGTACGTATCTATGCAATCAATTTTTTTTGGAGCTCCATAAACCGCAAGAAGAAACCGAATTTCTTTAGTAATTAGTATTTGAGGTGAAGAATTAATTTCTGTAAATACTTTTGCGAGGTCAATCAAATCATTTTTTTTAAATAATTTTAATTAAAAACAACGATATCATATTTTTATATACGTGGCATATGTGTGCATACTATGTAGAACATGATTCTTACAAGCGCAATATCTGGGAAATAGAGGGTCTTAGAGAAAAAATCATAGGAACCATTTTTATAGAAAATTTTAAGATCTACAACTTTGCTCTGAGGTACTTTTTCGGTAAAACTTACCGTTTTCGAGAAAAATCCAAAAAACCTAAAATTTTGACCTTGGGCCCCGAATAAGTCCCTAAGCTCACATGGGACTGATGGGGACTTTTGACACTTTATTCCTTGTGGTAAACCTAAGGTCTCTACGAAGATTTGGCTCTGTCGGAATTTTCTTTATTTCAATTGTCTAAAATGACCGGACTATAAGATTAAATATTTAACATTTTATTCAATTTACGGAACATTAGTGATTTCATTATTCTTTTTGTAAGATTTTGACCTACCTGTTTAGTTCCTATTTATTTTTATGTAATGATTCAGCTGTTTGAATTGCTGAATAATTTGTGTTAAAATGTTATTGTTATTCCTATTTATTTTTATGTAATGATTTGGTTGTTTGGATTGAAGACCTTGCAGCAAGAGAGGGGCAGATCCAATTTTTTGCCGTTAACGTATTTTTCACCCACAATTTGAACAAAAAATAAAGCTATCGTTTGATGGAGAACAGAAGCAAATCCAACGGAAAACAAGCGCCCTACAGCAATATTTGGATCTAGCCCCAAGATTTGTTAGGCAATTGATTTTTCGTTTTTTTATTAAAGACTTGTTTATTTTGGTTTTCTTTAAATATAAATTCATTTTACCATTTCTAAGCTGATTGATAGTATTTGAAATACAAAATTATTAGTACATATGTGTTTTATTAGCAATCGAAAAAAAAGTAGCATATTTTTGATATTTTGGTGCAAAAGAGGGGCAAATCCAAACTTTAAAGATTCGTAGTAAATATAAAACTTATTGATGTACCTTAAAAAACTAATTAAAAAGTGTAACGATTCTAATATTTTATTGTTGCATTTAAATTGCCAGCGTTCGGAGCCAGCGCTCGGAGCAGACGCATTTGGACTATACCGGATACGTGAGCCATTTTGTGATATTTTTATAATGATTTAACATTGTGTTAACGATTTCTTATTTAAAATAGTAACTGCTGAGTTTCTTGCCGGTTCTTCTCTGCAGAATCTACATTCCGAACCGGTGGTAGCTTATATGCCGCACGGTAGTCTTTTAACTTTCATTCGTAATCTAAATCAGTAAGAATAAAGGTTTAAGCAATCAGAGTTCTAATTTTTTGTTTTCACTAATTCCTTCGAGGTGACTGTAGTTTAAGAATAAATTATAAAACTACATACGTAAATTATAATCGTTAAGTTGTTCTATTAATTATTCTTCATTTTATTCCCATTTGCTTT
Organism: Euphydryas editha; assembly: GCA_036937285.1. Taxonomy (NCBI): domain Eukaryota; kingdom Metazoa; phylum Arthropoda; class Insecta; order Lepidoptera; family Nymphalidae; genus Euphydryas; species Euphydryas editha. Next base: position 18,250,274 of record JAUPFZ010000003.1, read on the forward strand.
TGCTTTCATTTTCATAATGTGGATAGTAATAGCAGAACCGAAAACCCTAAATGAGATCGACGGTTCTGCTGTTTTTAAAAAAATATTAACAAGCCCGCTAATCCGATATACATATATAATATTGTTATAAATATATTGCGACGCAATTGTTAAAAAAAAAAAAACGTCCCGTAGGGAGACTCGAGCTCCAACAGACCGTAAGACATAATACTATGGAAATAGCTAAAATATATTAAACGCGCAGTAGTAAGGGCGGGCGGTCAGTTGTCGCACTTTTCTAACTGCAAATGCTGCGGAGCTGAGTCTACCATTCAATCCTTGAATGGTAGACTCAGCTCCGCAGCATATGACAATTGACTCAAGGATCAAGGATGAAAAATTTGATTATTTAAAAGACTGGTTTATACACAGATATTTGAAATATACTATATCTAAGGATTTATACATAAGTCTGTTTTAATATTTATATTAAAATAATTTAATTATGAAACATATCTGTGACTATGAGAATTAATAATGTTGTGATTATGACCAATGATTAGATACTAGAATTACTAGATAATAGTAGAGTTATTATGAATTAGTATGATTTCTAACTAAGTTCGTTTTTTAACTATAAGATTTAACCGCTTAAAAGTGAAGCTGTGAGTGATTAAAAAATATAAACATAGCAAATATTAAGGCCGAAATTAACATTTAAGATATTAATATTTAATTTTCTGTTAGATAAATGTAAATTTTTACAAAAAGTGCCTTTTTTAATACGTTTTACTAGAATTTAACTCAATTAAAATTCCTGAAAAAAGGATTTCCCCTCTTAAAAAAAAATACTTAAAAGTCTCGAAGAATGGGAATTCCCGGGACTTTGATTGTAGGCTGTCTCGCGTCCCGGGACTTTGAAATTGTCGACAATTCCCAAACCCTAGTTTTGATATAACTTGCATCATTACAATATACTAATAATTCAAGGAAAAATAGTACAAAGAAAGATGTGATGAATTTGCACATAAAACATGAGTTCATCTTAATTATAAATTAAAATGGGTGCCCATTTCAATTCATAACTATTGTAATAGTTCTTAATTTTTTTAACAATTGCTAACGCGAAAAATTAAAATTCTTATAATTCAAATAGAATATATATTTTTTTAAATAAACTACATGCCAACTAATTGCTCCTTAATTGTTCCCCCGAAATCCGGATTTGCTCCAGATGTATAATTAACAGTTAATTAATAATTCTCCAAATTGATTGTTAAAAAAATTAATTATTAATTAACTATTAATATTACATTTGGAGCAAATGTGGATTCCGGGGAAGCAATTAGGGAGCAATCAATTGGCATATAGTTTTTTTTTTTAAATATATATGTATTCTATTTGAACTATAAGAATTTTAATTTTTCACGTTTGCAATTGTTAAAAAATTAATTATTAATTAACTATTAATATTACATCTGGAGCAAATGCGGATTCCGGGGGAGCAATTAGGGAGCAATTAATTGGCATATAGTTTATTTAAAAAATATATATTCTATTTGAATTATAAGAATTTTTATTTCTCACGTTAGCAATTGTTAAAAAAATAATTATTAATTAACTATTAATATTACATCTGGAGCAAATGCGGATTACGGGGGAGCAATTAGGGAGCAATTAATTGGCATATAGTTTATTTAAAAAATATATATTCTATTGGAATTATAAGAATTTTAATGTTTCACGTTTGCAATTGTTAAAAAAATTTATTATTAATTAACTATTAATGATACATCTGGAGCAAATGCGGATTCCGGGGGAGCAATTTGTGAGCATTTTATTTAAAAAAAAAATTTAAGAAAAGTCTATTGGTTTACGTGTAATAGGCAAAAATAATTCTGTATTTTTAATTATTAATAACTAATAAAATAATTAATTGATAGGGTGAGCAATTGCGAATTTGAGGTGAGCATTTTGTGAGCAATTAAGAGCACTTAATAAATAATCTGAGTGGTTATACTTCCAAGCCAACTTTATTGAGGTGTAACAACTACCGTATTAAATTACTAATAGGCAAATACCTACTTTTTTTTTCAGGAATGAGAAGGGTTGGAAGAAGCTTAATCGTGCCAAAGCCATCGTTGTATTTAAAATATCGATCAGGTATATATCAGTGACAAGTACACATTTTTTGCTTTTTTATCGAGGTGTATTATGACACCTTACCATTAATGATATTTATACTCCATAACTGTACAAAGGTATTTGTAATACGTTAGTATGTGTATTTTAAAAACTGTTAAAAAAGCTGTAATCTGGGCGGCATTGTGGGAAATAAGTACACGATTCATTAGGTTTCTTTCAGTTATCTCGTGTGGCACCAAAATATCGACCTGCTTGAAGTGAAACTTTTATATCGACGTATAGGTGAAAAAAATCAAAAATTGTCACACTATAACCGTCACATTTTCGGACCATATATGGTATTGTACTGTATTTCGGGACTCCGTACTACATAATATGTAATGAAACGACGCAACTCCGTCGACTTTCAGCTCGTTTCATTCGTCTTGACGAGTACTTTGTTTTTAGATGGTTAACAGGGTCTGATCTGATTATGGGGATAGAAGGTGGCCATAGGAACTCTGTAATGAAACGACGCAACCCCATCGAGTTTGAGCTCGATTGAATCTTCTTGACGAGTAGTTTGTCTTTCAATGGTAACCAGGGTCAGATGATGGAGCTAGAAGGTGGTTATAGGAACTCTGTAATGAAACGACGCAACCGCATCGAGTTTTGGCTCGTTTGATTCGTCTTGACGAGTAATAATAATAATAATAATATTCTTTATTGTACACCAAGAATAAGCAATAGTACAAAATAAAAAGGAAATAAGTACAAAAGGCGGCCTTATCGCTAATGAGCGATCTCTTCCAGGCAACCTTAGGGTAGAGGAAATGGTATATAGATGGTATAGGTGTACAACTGTACAGTACATTAATAACAAAACTATAATATAATTTTATAAATGCAAAATAGGAACAATTCATACTATACAATATACATGCAGTATAAATACTATAAATATACATACATAGATGCAAATATTGATGAGGAATAATGTGATCAATAGTGGCAAAAGATGACAATTAAATGATTCGATAAGGGTAAGAATTACATTTGAAGAAAATGTTGTTTTACAGATTTTTTAAAAGAAAAGAGTGATTGAGAGAGTCTGATGGATAAAGGTAAAGAGTTCCAAAGTCGAGCAGCTTGAACGGTGAAAGATTTTGTATAGAAAGTAGTGGAATGAGAAGGAATTTCGAGGAGAAGATTATCATTAGAGCGCAGTTCACGTTCGTGGGAATCATTCAGATATTTAAACCGCTCTCTTAAGTAAGAAGGAGCCATAGGATTGAATAATATCGAGTACAATAAATTAAGAATGTGAGTATTCCTGCGAAGGCGAATTGGGAGCCACTTGAGTTTATTGCGAAAATCGGAAATGTGATCATATTTTCGTAAGTCAAATATGAAACGGATACATAAATTTTGAATGCGCTCAAGTTTATTCAATTGCTCCTCGGTAACGTCAAGATAACATGAATCAGCATAATCAAGAATGGGAAGGAGAAGACTATGAGCTAACGCAATTTTGGTGGAAGTAGGTAGGAAATTTCGCAGTCTACGGAGCGATCCAACAGCAGAAAAAACTTTACGACTTAATTCACTCATCTGTGGAACCCAAGACAGATTTTGATCAATTATAATGCCTAAGTTAGTCACTTTTTCACTGTATGGAATGACAATGCCATCAAAAACTATAGGAGGTAGTTGTGATTTATTTATACGAGATATTAATTTAGAGCTTCCTATAATAATTGATTGTGATTTAGCTGGATTAATTGTTAAGCCAAATGATTTAGTCCAGTTCGCTACTGCTGATAAGTCTACGTTAATACGAGATATAGCTTGTGGCAATTCTAAAATAGTGCAGTGAGTGTAGATCTGGAGATCGTCAGCATAAAGGTGATAGAGAGAAGATATAACTTTACTGATGGAATTGATGAAGATAGAAAATAAAAGAGGAGACAACACGCCACCTTGCGGTACGCCAGCACTAACCATGATCCAGTTAGAAAAGGAGTCATTAACTCTGACTCGCTGCCGGCGACCTTGCAAGTAATTATGAAGCCAGTCAGTTACCTCTGGAGATATGTTAAGAGTACATAAAATGTCAGATAGTAATTCAAAGTCCACGGTATTGAACGCATTACTAAAATCTAGCAGCGTCAACACCGTAACCCTTTGATTGTCCATATTAGATCGGATATCCTCCGTTATTTTGACCAATGCAGTAGTCGTACTATGACCAGGACGAAAACCGGACTGGAAAGGATTAAGGAGATTATGTTTTAGGAGGAAACGACTAAGCTGTTGGTGTACAAGACGTTCAAGAGCTTTAGAGAGAAATGGTAGAATAGAAATAGGACGGTATTCGGATATAGTAGTTGGATTACTTTTTTTTGGGAGAGGAATAATATCGGCATCTTTCCATGTAGATGGAAAAGTGCTTGTGGAGATGGAAAAATTAAACATAAATGTGATAATAGGACATAGAATATCAATAAGAGGGATAATCATCTTACGACTAATGCTGTCTGATCCAGTCGAGTTAGATTTGATCGCGAGTATGTTCCTCTTGACATCACAGTCGGAAAACTGACTAAAAAAGAAAGCAGGAGTATCAGGAGTTGGCAAAGTAAGAAGCTGATTTTTTGTATTTAATTTAGTTGCATTGTTTATAGCAACAGAAGAGGAAAAATGCAGATTTAATGCGTTGAGATCTAAGTTTTGCGAGATATTTTGACGAGGTTTACCAACTCCTAGTGACTTAAGAAAATTCCAGACTTTACAAGAATCTTCTTCTTCTAAGACGGATTTATAGATGTGGCGACGTTTTGCATCTCTACACAGCCTATTGCACCGATTCCGGATCTTCACATATTTTTCCCTATTGCCTTCACTTGGATTTATCCTATATTTTGCCTTAGCACGATTTTTTTTTTCCTGTATTTTTTTTATTTCTGACGAAATCCATGGAGCTGGGAGATGCTTTATTTTTACGGAACGAATAGGTGCATGAACATCATATAACTGAGTTAGTAGTGAATTAAAAACAGCTACTTGGTCATCGACCGTACCTGCACTATATACTGCAGACCAGTCAATTTTAGCTGCATCCTCCCGTAAACGTTCCAGATTCATTCCATCGAAATTTCGCTTCAGAAGAGTTCTCGATTTTACTTTAGGAGGCCTAAGTTTATACGATAAATATAAAAGATCGTGATAAGAGAATGCGTTAGCAGCACATTGACCATGTTTTGTAACATGGTCAATTGAAGAAACAATAATTAAATCTAGGAGTGAAGGAGAAGAGTTAGGAAGAGTGTGAGTAGCAGACAAGGGTAGAAGGTGTAGATTAGCTGCATTGATAATACTGTTAAGACGGGATGACCGGTGATCGTTTTTGAGCAGGCAGGTGTTAAAATCGCCCATAATTACTGTATGGCTATATAAAGGAATAAAATTTTGTAACAATGTTTCGAAAGACAAGAAATAATCAACAGTGAGACATGGGCTGTAAAAAACACCGAGAAGTAGTTTGGTATGAGAAAAAATTACTTCAATAAAAAGATGCTCAGCTCCACCACCCATCTGAGGTTTTGAGAAGTCAATAATATTGTAAGGAATATTCGAACGAAGGTAAATAGCAACCCCTCCACCCGGCCGTCCAATACGGTCATTGCGAATTAAGTTGAATCCTGGTAGCGAGAAAGAGACAGAAGGTAAACAAGGCCTTAGCCAAGATTCAGAAATTAATATAGCATGAATATTGTTATTATTATTAAATGAGCATAAGAAATCGGGATAATGTGCAGGAATACTCTGTGCGTTGATGTGAACTGCATTAAAATTTTTTAAGCAACCAGAGAAATAAGAATCCAAATTGTCACTTAAGCAAGGAATGCTGTAGTAACTATCATCACTGTTATATTCCTCAGAAGTTGGTAAGGACATAAAGTCATCGCAACTATTTGAAACGGACATTGTGTAAGAATAAATGTAAAAATAAGTATATAAAGTGCAAATATAATATGTATATCGTATAGAACGATTATATAAATATTTATTGAACAATAAAAATAAAATTTCAAATATTAAGTTAAGAGTAAAAATAAGATTATAATAGTATAAATACAATTATTAATACAATCGTTAAAACACCATTCAACTCACCCTCCAGCTGCAAGGACATAAATATAATGTTTTTCAAGATGTAAAAACAAAATTAAATTAAAAACTAAACACAAAATACAAAAAAAAAAAAAGAAAAGAGATTTTTTTTAAGTAAAAATAAATATGTAAAAATTATCAATAATTAATCGTTATTCGAGTATTACATAAATGTTACATTGCTATGCATCGATAATAAAACTTTGTAACAGAACTATTTATTGTGTAACTTTACACCACATTAAAAACAAAAATGACCTGCATGTAGGTAGTCAATAAAAATACATGGACATCTACCGACATGTAAACAAAAAAAACAAAACAATAATAAAAGCAACATAAATTTGTACTATTATAAGTTATAAATTTAGCTTAAATATATTTAATATAAAGTGGTATAAAGACCTGATGTGAGTGTGTGTAGTGTATAGCAAACAAGTGACTTATATTTTTTTAATCGGCCTCTTCGAACGGGATGCGACCCCTTTGCCTTCTGAAGCTTTTGCTATGGCAGCGATATTTTGTACCGGGGACTTGACAACTTCTACAGGCGTAAGATCAGGAATTTCGTCAAGATCGGAAGTCCATTCCGCCCTATGGCGCGTTCCGTCCGGAGCCACAACAAAAATATAGCCATCGCGTGTAAAGCACTTGCTCACTCCGAAACGCTCTCGAGCCACAAGAAAAGCCTCGTGACGAGGCTTTGTTAAAAATTCAGACTGAGTATAACCAGTTCCCTTTAATTTGGTTTTCGCATACCATACCTTGTCTCGAACTGACACCTCAGCGAATTTGACGACTATTGGCCGAGGTTTCTTACCTGATGAGCGGCCAAGTCGATAGGATGACTTGATACTGGCACTGGAGAAGTTCGGTAGGTTGAGATTCTCTGCGACGAGGCTGGTGATACGAGCTGCTGTATCCTCCGATTTGTCTTCGGGTACTCCATGGAAGAGAATCATTTTGCGCCGTGTTTTCATCTCCTGACGGTCTAGCATTTTGCTCAATAACTCGATTTGACGCTGAAGTGTTGTAAGCACAGATAAATTAAATTTCTTGAATGTACTAAAATCAGCTGCTAATGAAGAGGTGGTTGCAGGAGAAGAATTTTTCTGCAGCTCCTGTTGAAATTCACTCATTCGCGCATTAAAAACTTCCGTCATTGTTGCTAGGGTAGCTTTTAACGAATCCATAGTGATGAGATAGTGCGGAAGAGGAAGCTTGAGCCCAGTAAAGGAGTTAAGTTTTCGCAAAGGAAATTGCTAGCTGGTGAGTGGTGTTGCTTAAATACGAAGAAAATACATAAAATACTCTTTAATTATGATTATAACCAATTTAAACAATAAAACTTATAGCAGAGATTTTTGAGAGTGAAGTTTACTTTGTTTTTAGATGGTAACCAGGGTCTGATTACAGATGGCGAGTACTTCCCATGAACTCGGCGCATCGTTTTATTATAAGTATAAGTTCTTTAGTGCGTACATAAGTCCACACACATTTTTTTTTCGTAAGCTTCACTTGACCAATTGATGCTAAATATGTAATAAAAAGTTTCACTTCATACGCGTGTACATTAATGCACACAAACACACACATTTTTTTTAATAGTTATACTTTTTCAAATGTTGTAACACCAACGTTTAACAGGCGAAAACTCGGTGTAAAATTATAAATTTTTTATTACAAATAGGTACAAAAATTAATTAAAGACGGTAGGTGAGACACGAATTTATGTATATGGACGTGGTATAGTGCCTACTTATGATTCCGTCGCTTAGGGTATGTAGGGCTACTCCCCTGGTAATTGTGGAACGTAGGCGAGGGACAAACGGTGGAACGTAGGCGAGGGACTCCGCGTCCAATCGGGTGAAAGCAGCAGATGCGGAGCAGGGTCCCTGGAAAGCACAACTTCCGACAACAACAACTAAATATTATTACCGTGTTTACGCCAATAAGGATTAAAAAATAAATAAAAAGATATTATAGTAATCGGCGGCTCGTGTCGGTCAGACACAGTTCAAAATTTCAAATTAAATATGTAGAAACAGCCTCGTATTCTAGCGCCGAATAAATGCCGCGCCGCCGCTTCGGTAACGCTCGAGTCGATCAATCGGTTATTGTTATATTCGAGGAGTACAATCGGCGACAATCTACTAATACTTTATTATTTAATTATTCTTACTATCAAATTTTGTATCGAAAATAAGTCGAACGTTCGCCTTAACTTTCCTTAGGAAGGTATATTTTATTGATAAGATAATAATAAATAATACCTAATAATAATAAAAATAATAATACCTAACGATAAGTACATAAGTAGATATCGATAGGTACTAACATGTAAATTTATAAACTACTAGCGGCCCGCCCCGGCTTCGCACGGGTATTTAACTAAAGTTTCAAAAAATATAAATTTATATTATTGTAGGGGGTTTAAAGGAAAATAAGGGTGGTTCACGTGCTCGGTACGCGGTTGAAATAAAGGCCACTTCCCCGATTCCCCCCGGTAGGCGTCAGTACCTCTAATGTTAAAAGGGAAGCACTCACCTGTGTCTTCTCCTCCTGCACGTACCAGGCGCCTGGTGGTTTCAAGGATCGGGTGCTCCAGTGCTTACACACTGCTGCTGCGGTAGAAAAAGTTCAGTGGCCGTACTCCGGTCACACGCGAACTGGGTATCACCCTTAGCGGTTATAAGCGGTTAAATCGCGTTCGCGCACGTCTAAGAATAGCGGAAGATTTTGAGCGTCTTTTCGCGGCGAATGCACTCTCGAGTCGATTGACAGGGCGCGGCGATTGCGCCGGAGTGTTGCCAGCCACAGGGATTGTGCTCCCCTTGTACACTATTAGTATCAGCCAAGCGGTAGAAAAGTGAAAGTGGCCGAAACAATTATAATCATAATCATAATCATAATCATTTATTCATAATTTTGGGTGTATAAGATCTCAATTTCTACAATGTGCTTCCAAAATTTGCCACGCAGGGCGTATGAATGTTAATTAAGTATTAAGATAACATTAGGATATCAAAAACAAACAAAATGAAATAGAAACAAATAAACTGAATGTCAATATACAAAACAAATGTCAACAGATCAAATAAATGTACAATTCATTTCATAAACAAAATGCATTCACTTTACAATTAAATTTCCATCATTCAAAAAATCACTAAGGTTGTAGTAGGCTTTTTGTATTAATACATTTTTTTAATTTATTTTTAAAGACTATTATATTATTCAATTTAATTTCGTTTGGGATTTTATTATAAATTTTAGGGGCCATGCAGATTAAGCTTTTAGACAATAGACTACTTTTTGAGATAAGCAGACACAATCTGTCGTTATTACGTCGATTACGTTAGGAAATATCTGACATTTTTTGAAAAAGATAAGAATTCTTATACACAAACAAAGCGACCTCAAATATGTATAGCGACGGAAGTGTCAGGATCTTGTACTTGACAAAGTAGGGCTTACAACTATCTGTAGGCTGCAGATTAAACATTGAACGTATGCAACGCTTTTGAGCTCTAAAAACCATTATGCACTCTGTCGAACCTCCCCAAAAGATCACGCCGTACCTCAAAACCGAGGCCGTCAGTACGTGTACAAATGTAAGCACAGCATCTACACTAACAATGCGAGCCATTCTATATAGCGCATATGCAGTGCTACATTTTTTTTTGCTTAATTCTGATGTGTGAGCTTTCCAATTTAAATGTTTATCCATTATTAGGCCTAAAAACTTAGCTGAGTTTAATTCGCATACGGGGGCACCATTGTATATTATGTTGTTTTAGTCTTAGACTAAAGTGTATAACTTGGGTCTTAGTGAAATTTATTGGAAGATTATTATTATCTAACCAACGAATAATTGCATTTAATGAAATATTAATGTCATTTTGATACTGTTCATTTGCTTTGCGCTGAATCGACACCGTACTATCATCTGCAAATAAGGTCATCGGTTGATTGGTAAATCTAGGTAAGTCATTTATATAAATTATGAACAACAGTGGTCCCAAGACACTACTCTGTGGAACACCATACAGTATTGATCGAGATTCAGATAGATAGGATACTTATTGTTTAGTACGCATTATTCTTTATTACCTACACCTGCGTCGATACTGGAAAATATTTCATAATAGACGGATTGAGTTGTCAAACATAATATTTTAGCCCGCGACTTTGTCCGCGTAGAAGTCGAAAATGGTCATAATAGGATTTATATTTGCTTTTTTTACGTTATTAATTTTGTTATAACATATAAATTATTATGTTAAAATATTAATCTTTATTATAGAGTAGGGATTTAAAGCTTAAATAAACATTAAAATAAAAATAAAAATTGTTATATTTTATGATCAAGAAGCTCTGCCTTTGATCTGGAGAAAGTTACACAGAGGTATTATCTTTTTACAACGAAATCGAAAAACCTTCCGTACTATTTCTTTATAAACATTTTTTTTTCGTTCAGGGTGCTAGAATTACCAGGCTATTCTGGAATATGCCACAAACAACTGACTGTGAGAGAGAAGCTGCGTCACTGCAGGCTACAAATGCTCCTGTACTGTAGTGTATTGTATCAGCCTGTAAATAACCCACTGCTGAGCAAAGGCCTTTTTTCCATATAGAAGAAGGGTTGGAGCTTAATCTACTACGCTGTTCCACTGCGGGTTAGCGGATAATATAGCTACAGTAAGTAACAATTATTATAAGGCATCCATGATAACAAACGGGACCGACGGCTTTACATACTCTCCGGGGCATGGTGGGGAACCCACTATACACCCAGATATACACCCAGATCTGAAACAAATATTGCCACAAATACAAATATCTGCCCCGAGCGGGAATCGAACCCACGAACACCGCTATTGAGGCGAGGCGTTAAGGCGACTACTTGCACAACTACACCAGAACAGCGGCGTGCACAGGATTATGACACTGGGTATGCGGCGGAGTACCCGATCACAAAAACTTTTTTTTATAGATTTTTAGCATAGCCACAGCCACGCGATGGATCTCTAAGTCGGAAACCATGCCAACAGAACAAGTCTTAGATCATCTACTACTATTCATGTACCTACATCTTCTACGGCAACGCAGACAAAACAGCGATCGATCGTCGCGGCGGAAGAAATTCTAATAAGTAAAATAATAATAATAAGCTAAAATATTATAACTACTCACCTAGTCAGCTTCGATTTTCATATATTAGAATTACTAAACAATATGCAAGGAAAACAATATAATTTAATCGTGTGTACACAACCACACAGCCAATAATACGTTTTTTAACTTTTAACATGAAACTTTCGAGTTACATTCCCTTTTTGCTGGTTTAATTGTTGTAACTCGGGTAACACCTTTAGACACAATTTGAATTTTTTCACTGAATGACAATTGTGAAAATTTGTTATTTTTAGTTTTTAATAAACACACACTATCAACACAAACCTCACAATCAAATAACATTAAAAAAAATCAACAAACGCACTAGTAAAAGCAAATCACTACAATTATTACAGAAACTAAGTAATAAAATGTTAAATGTACACACTTTCAAATGTTAAAATGAAAAATCTTCTAAGAAAACTATAAATATACTGGCGCAAAAAAAATAGTAAACAATGGTCATGACATGAAAAAAGCAAATGGCTCCCGCGAAATACAAAACATTACATTACTCGGATTATAGGCAATGAACATTTCCGATTACACACGATAACAGCCGAAATTCCGTAGCCTGCCACAGGAGTCGCGGGTTTCGAGTCTTTCATTTTTCATGGGTGTGTGCGTTTGCGAACTGTGCACGGACACCAAAATTACCACACACATGCGAACAAATCTCCTGCGGGACGCGCCCGCCGGCATGACTTGGTTGATTAGGTACCTTATTTTGCAGCGCCGCTTGCTTGTCGCATGGCAAACATAATGTTTGTGTGCTTGCTATTTATAAATACTAGGCGTTTTTAAGTTATTATATTTTGTTTATTCATTTATTTACTATTAATTAAAGTCATCTAAAACGTACGAACGTTTTATTAAAATATCTGTGAATGGCAAGTAAAGCACTGCATTTCTGCCTACAAGGAGCGCACGCCCCTGCACCAGAACGATCATCAATGCTTCGTTTGTTGTATCGTAGGTATAATTACATCTCAAGTCAATACGATTTGTTTCTTAGATTTGAATAAACCCGCAAGGAATTATTTTTTAAATTTTAATTGACTCGTCACAGTTGGTAGTGACCCTGCTTTCTGCTCCAGGATCGTGGGTTAGATTCCCGCCTCAATTCTGGTTGTAATATGTATTTATTTCTATATGTATATATTTTATAAAAAAATGTATATCAGTCAGCTGTTACCTAAAACACAGGCATTAAGTTGCCTACCTTAGGAACAGACGATCATGTGTGTATGTCAAACATATATTTATATTTAATAATACGCCAAGACAGCTTTTAGTTTCTCCTTAGTTTTAGTTTAAAATAAAGTTAAATGGGTACATGATTTATAATGTTTTCTGATCTTGTTCCAACATTAGTCCGTGGTGCCAATCTGTACTAATAGGGGTGTTAATGCCGTATAATTCAAAAATGTTTCCAAGTTCACTTCGGTGTCTTCTATATCTGTATCATTGTGAACTACAGATGCCTTGCTGACGAGTCATTTAGTTTAAAACCCTTGACTTAACACAACACCAACATTGAAGTAAAAAATATTATATAAGACACTATTTTACAATAAAGCAATCACACGGTATATTTACAACTCAATTTTATTACGTTTAATATAAAATCTTGCCTGTTCTATCAGAAACACCCAAAAAAGGATATCACCTACATCTGCGTCAATACTGGAAAATACATATATTATAATAAGACGGATTGATTGTCAAACATGACTGTCAAAATAAAATGAAATTTAAATCAAAAGCACTAAGGAGTATTTATATCAAAATAACTTTCGAACCCCTCTTAACCCCGTTAGGGAATGAATTTCGATAAAATACGAAATACATTTCAATCAATTCTGTTAAAGAATATTTATGCATTTGAAGTATATTGGACCATAGAATCACGTTGTCCCAAACTTTACCTCCCTTTTTTATCCCCTTAGAGGGCGAATTTCATAAAATCCGTTCTTAGCTGACCTCTACTTGGCAAAAGGAATATTCTTACCAAATTTCAAGTTTTTAGGTCTCATAGTTCCAGAGATATCGTGATGAGTGACTATATCTATAGAAAGTCTCCTATATATATAGGGGAAGAGGTGGCAAGACGGGGTAGTTAACGTTTGGAGCGTAATAAAACGCACGTTTTTAAGTATTTTGAATATTTTTTTTTATTTATAATTACTCTTACGTTATCAATCTTTATAAATAAGGAACTTAAAAAACTTTACACTCATAGAAAAAGAAAAAAATGACCAGTTTTGTCGAAAACGTCCAACACCCCATCTTGCCCCCTAGGTAGGGTAAGATGGGGTATGGCAGACATATTCCATTTTTGGCTGCAAAACTTGCAAACAAATACAGCCTCGTCGTCCTCGTCATCTATCCCAGCACAGCTATATTGTGCCCAATTCCTACAATAAGAATATGCGGACCATACTTCATTAGAATCCAAGTATTTTCCACGACAGTAAAAACCAGAGATATTATCTTCTTCGTTGTCACAATCTGGTGAGGAATTAGGATTATTGTTATGTTTTCTTCTTATTCTTTTTCTTAGCAACTTTTTTAAATTCTTTTACCTCGTTTTCCTTTTTTTTTGTTATCTTCTTATTTCTCTTTTTATTATCAACATAATTGCAAAGTTATTTCTCTTCGTTATCAGAAAGTGTTCGCTATTTTGGGCCTAAAAGGACTTTCACCGAAATTGTAAGAGCAACGGGATCTTCTAGGGCTGCAAGAGCCTCTGACTTTTCTTTCAAAGGTCATTTGAGGCACAGAATATGTTTTCGATGCTAGTTTATACCCCATTTCCCTTCAATTACAACATCTACCGTATTTTTCATAGTCTGTTTACTCCAGTTCCCCTCTTTGTCTTTTTTTATAATGTTTCACCATCCTAAACAAGATAAAATTCAACTAAGCTTAAAGGATCATAAAGTCTCTTAGAGAAATCATAATTTTCTTCGAGGGGGCAAGATGGGGTACCTCATACCCCATTTTGCCCCCTCACGCCCATTTCAATAAAATAGCATGCCTTAAAAAAACAAATCAAACTATGGAAACAAACATGTTCTTACCTGCTGGTGTAATCATTGATAGACAAGAATAACTTTTAATCAGTTCTAAAAAACTAATGTTGAGGTACAGAACACATGTGATGTATAACACGAAAATCACAACGAACTTAGCAAAAACCGAGTTTTTGGCGGAAGGGCGAAAACGCATGGACTCACAAGCTGGTCACAGCGCTGATTGATAAACAATATTATTACGCGTCGTTACGAGTCAGATCAGCTGTAATTGGTCGTCCGTACGACCTACGAGACCCGATACCCCGTCTTACCCGCTACCCCATCTTGCCCCCCCTTCCCCTATAGAAGATAATAAGTAACGTAAGATTTGTATATATTGTTAGTAAATTAATTTTGCAAATAAAGATTTGATGTTAGAAATATGCTTAAAGTTAAAATAATATAGATAAAACAATTATGTAAACACGAAGTCATGTAACGTTCCGTTACTATGTGTCAAAATTATTGTGGTTAATCATCAGTTGCTTGGCTATCTTGTAACTTGTAATATGCCGATCTTGCTCCACTTTTTCAAAAATGGCATCATTTTCATCCGTATGAGATTAACCAGAGTGAACTGTATCTTTGATATCAAAATTCGCAGACCGGAAAAGCTTGAACAAACTTTGTGCTACACTTATTGACTCTACATTAGGTCCATATACGTCACAAATGTTTTTGGCTGCTCTAGTCACATTTTTCCTTTTTTTTTTAATAAAACTTCAGAATATATCGAATTTCTTCGATAGATTCACTCATTTTGACGGACAGAAAAACAATTGAAAAATGGCGGGAAAGTGTTATTTACTTTTTTTCTTTTTATTAATGTCCTACATTCATTAATATTAAAACCAGCCAGGTACAAAAAGTACAACTAAAAAGACTTTTCTTAAAATTTATATATACAAAATACGAAAAGACTTTAGATAACAGAACCGTCAAACTACGATTAAAAATTAATTATGATGCTAAAGTCATTATCATATTCAATAACATTTATATCATGATGACTGTAAAAAAATCTACGATTAAAAATTAATTATGGTGATAAAGCCATTATGATATTAATTAACATTTATATCTTGATGATTGTCCAAAAATCATTGTTTGATAATCCTCATGATATTTTATTAAATAAATCTTAGAGTAAAAAAAAATGAAATAGACCGGGGAGTAGGTCTTCAGAGGAACCACAGTTATAAAAAAAAAAAACAAAAACAAAACGCGTTTAGTGAACTAACCTTACAGGTGGCGTGGATATAATGGAATAAATGGCGTGTACATTTATAGGGAATACAACTTTAGTAAATTTTAATATCGCTTTTTTTTTCAAAAATAGTGAATCTTAGGGAAAAAAGTGAAAGAGGATAATTTTTATAGATAACTGTATGATCGACGACAATTATTTTCGTCTGAATTTTTTTTTTAAATCCTAAATTACTAACTAACCGTTTCGCTTAAAAATCTAAATCTGCTATTTTTGCGAACTTTGTTCTTGCATAATTTTTTTTTTTTTTACACATCCCATGTATGTGTGTGTGTGTGTGTGTGTGTGTGTGTGTGTGTGTGTGTGTGTGTGTAACCGGCCATGTGGTGACCGGCAGAGAAGAATAGTCCCGACTTCTTTCTTGCCTCGGTGTCGTAAAAGGCGACTAAGTCCATAGCGGTGCGAACAACCATGCACCGATCAGGGTGGTGATGAGAGAAGTCTGGCCTTTTCGCCGAGGCCAGCCTGTCGCTGGAGGGATCCTGTTGCCTGCAGATCCGGGACCCTCCAATTAAAGCGGCTGAAGGCTCCCGCAGGGGTTTAGTACGGTATTGCACTCCCAAAGTGCCGAGTCCGACATAGGTCTAGGTCTGCCACCCGGGCGTCCTGGATATCATCCGTAAATGGATTCCCCTGGATGGCGACAAGCTCAGCAGAAGTTGGGAGTGTCATCCTTCAGAATGTGCTTTTGATAGTTGTTCGTCTTAACCCCTGATCCTGTATTGCACAGACTAAACCTTCGGTTTCCCCAAAGAGGTCCCCGAATCGCAGCCACTGCACGGAGGCCTTAACATACACGTAAGGTGCGTGGAGCGTCTTGTAAAATAGTCCATGCAGCTCCTTTTCCATCTATATAATCTCCCGCTCAGAGGTGCTAAGTACAACCGGTCTTTGCCATTCCTGTTTGGCCAGGGATAATGGTCACCACCGGTGTCACGACTCCGCCGTCGGGGTAAATGTTTCTTCATCCACCCTCAACTCGTGATTATCGTTATTTGTACCGCGACACACAACACTTATTACGCTTACCGCTGGATCAGTCTGCCTGTGACCACGGCTAGTGTAACCTAGCCGAAACGTCAGGCCTCAAGGTAATATATTTTACCGTAAAGTTAATTTCGTGTTAATCCCCGTATGAACATTTAAATATAATAATGCAACGCGAAAGTTTAAAAGTTGTTATAGCAAACTGATACGGGTCGGATATTGCAAAACAAGTGCGTCATCTAGAATTCCTACGGAAAAAACGTGCGCGAGTGGAAACATCGTTGATATTTCTAGTGAAGTGTCGCGATTGGGACTTGTTACCTGCGTGTGTGCGAATTAAGTCGCTTAGTGATATTGCATTTTCTCGTAGGATTCTAACAAACGCGAGTGTACGACTCCTGAGACAATTAATTAGAAATAAGCACAGTGAGCTGGATAATATACAGAGTGAGTTATATGCGTTACATTTAAAGTGTAGTGTTAGTCTATCTCGTGAAGATTATGAATTATGTGATCGTGTTAAATATCTACAAGCGTGCCGTACTTATGATCTATGTAATACTACCCACGATCGAAAATTCTCGAAGGAATATAATCGACGGTATACTGAAAACCGAACGTCACCCATCTTGGCTAAAGGTATGAATTTCGCTTTAACACCTAAGCGAATACCGTATGAGAATGTAATCAGCAGTGTTGAAGAAACGATAGTACGTAATAAAATACCGGTCAGCGATGCGGACACTCTTTGACAGGACATCGCGGTAATATTACGGAAATCGAAACTGCCTGCTACCAACATTACTACTGAAGAGCGTCAAGCACTGAAAAATATTCGGAACAACCAGGACATTTTAGTGCTTAAGGCTGACAAAGGAAACGCCACTGTAGTGATGAATACGACTGATTACCAACAAAAAATACGGGAACTATTGTGTGATGAAAAGGTATATAAACCGATCTCATACAATCCCACGGCCAGGGTCACACGCAAAATACGCACTTTGATACAGGAAAACCAGGACCTGTTTACAGAAGACGAGTATGAAAGACTTTATAGACCTAAAGCACACCAACCACCTAGATTATATGGCTTGCCTAAAATACATAAGTCCGGCGTGCCGCTGAGGGCTATCGTAAGTCAAATCGCCTCTCCTACTTACGACCTTGCAAAGCACGTCGCATCGGTATTGCAGCCACTTGTGGGTAAATCACCGTCTTTTGTTAAGGATTTACGCCACTTCGTTCAGATAATCAAGGAGATCACATTGGAACCGAATGACATAATGGTGAGTTTTGATGTGGAGTCCCTTTTCACCAATGTTCCAATAGATGAGTGTCTGGACGTAGTGAGAGACAAACTTAGGGATAGTGAAATGCCGTTAAATTATATTGATCTACTACAGCACTGCCTAGAGGGTAACTATTTTCTTTTCCAAGGTCAGTACTACCTCCAGATCGACGGTGTCGCAATGGGTAGTCCTGTAGCCCCGGTACTTGCCAACCTCTGGATGGAACATTTTGAAGAGAAGGCTCTCAGCCTTGGCCCGAAGACTATCAGACTGTGGAAAAGATACGTAGATGATATTTTTAGCATCGTCAAGGGTAGTAGAATAGAGGTGGATCAATATATACAACATTTAAACTCCATTCATCCTAAGATGAAATTTACATATGAAATGGAGGCGGACAGATCGCTACCTTTCCTAGATGTACGAGTAACAGTGAAACCTAATGGATCCTTGTCTCACTGTGTATACCGCAAACCGACACACACCGATAGGTACCTGCACGCGTCGTCACACCACCATCCTCGTCACTTACAGTCCGTTGTAACCTCATTAAAGAACAGAGCTCAGGATCTCTGTGACCCTGAACATTTGGAGCAGGAGCTGAACCATGTTCAGGAGGTACTTGCGAACAACGGATATCGAGTGAATAGACAAACCAGGCAACCGACAAAAAGACGCAGACATCCGGAAGTTAAACGACAACCAGCCTACATGCCCTATGTGAGAGGAGTGACAGACAAGATCAGCGGTGTATTGAAGAAATATTCAATACCCACTGTCTTTACGCCGGGGGCAAAGGTTACCAACATAGTGGGCACACCGAAGGATGTTTTGCCGTTACAAACACCAGGTGTCTATAAGATAGATTGCAGCTGCGGCAGTTCCTACATAGGCCAGACTAAGCGGACGATAGCTGAAAGGGTCAAAGAACATATCGCCGCTGTAAAAAACCGACAAACGAATAAATCAGCGATAGCCGAACATATATTACAACCGGGCACTAATCATTGGATCGAATTTCATCGCACGGAAATCCTCTCCACAGACCGCCACTTTTATTCAAGAGTAGTGCGAGAAGCAATAGAAATTAAAAAACATAAAACATTCAATCGCGAAGACGGATTCAAACTATCCCCGACATGGAACCCAGTGATTAAAATTACACAACCTTGTTTTAGTTCGCAGTCGGTTAAATATCAGAATAGGCACCTTCCGGTTGACTTTCAGAATAGGCACGTAATAAGTGTTGTGTGTCGCGGTACAAATAACGATAATCACGAGTTGAGGGTGGATGAAGAAACATTTACCCCGACGGCGGAGTCGTGACACCGCTGGATCAGTCTGCTTGTGACCACGGCTAGTGTAACCTAGCCGAAACGTCAGGCCTCAAGGTAATATATTTTACCGTAAAGTTAATTTCGTGTTAATCCCCGTATGAACATTTAAATATAATCCGTAAAAGTTGTTTCATTATAATAAGTAAAATTCGCGTAAATATTACAAAACAATGTTTGTATTCATTTATTATTTTTGTAGTACTACAAAAGTAAAAGTAGTAAATATATATTTTTTATGTAAGTTTAATAAAGTTCGTATGAAAATGTATCAGAGTTTATTGTTCAGCGTGCAGTTTGTATGTTACGCTCAAACACCAAAAGGCTTATTGAGCGAAAAAAACAAACCACCATACAGAAAGTCCACAACGCGTTGTGGTCGCTTGCATAATTTGTATGTTGTGTGTTTCGTGTGTTATTTATTTCATGTGTTTTATAGTGTCCGCAACGCGTTGGGGCTTTCTTTTTCGCTCAATGAGCGTTTTCGGGTTTTTGGGCGTAACACTCATACTAAATAAGAATAATTACAAAAAATAGGAAGGTTGTTATTGAATTTATTCGTAAAAACTAAAACGATGAACGACTTAAGCGATAATCGCAGCACGCGAGCGGTGCGGGAGCACGTTGACCTCGTGCCGGCGGCCGAACTCTGTCAGCTGATGGCGCGCAAAGATTTAAATCAAATCTTTGATGGCGGGCATGAACTTGTAGTATTCAATACATTGCAGATTTTTTTCATAACACGATTATTTTAAATCATTATCTTCAAATTTCTGTTTTATTATTTTTCCAAAACCGGATTATACCAAAAAAAAGTTATGAAAAGAGGAAGAAAAAAAATTCTTTTTGCGTTTTTTTCACTTGCATCGTGTCAGGTCATGCCAACACTATCATACCTCTTTGTTTTTTCAAGCGTTCCAAATACACCTGGTATATATTATGTAATATGACTTATATTGTAAAATATGATGTTTTAAATTGTAATTTTGGTTACTTGTAGTAATACGTTTTAGTATTTAATTAATAATCCGAGCGACAGTATTGTGAATGTCGTATCCTGTAATTGCGGGTACACGACTTATATAACAAGATGTATGTTTCTTAAATTAGTTACTGTATATCACTCGTGGATGAGTCTTCAATAAATAAATAAATATTTTACGCATAGTAATTATTCTGCGTCGACAAAGTCGCGGATACCAGCTAGTTAGTATTTTAAACATTGTCATGCTTACAAAAATTTTGTCAATTATCTGTGATCGGAAACTATTGAACAATATAATCGGCTTAAGGAAGATTTTTAATTAACGATAAAATAAAACTCTATTTTTTATATGCAACGACTGATATATCTGAACATATATAAATAAGAATGTTAAATTCTCTGCACAAGTCGTGACATAGTATTCTAAGCGGACACAATGCGTGCTCTTATTATTTTGGCGTTGGGCTTGACGGTCGCCACTGGTATGTAATATATCTTGTTTATATCTTATGAAATACATATATTAAGACACATGATATGTAACTTCCTTCTTAAATTTTACTCTACCACGTAATAAAAATTTATTGTCATGAGTCCACTTTCTAAATGAAGAATGTATGAACGAAATTAATGTGAAGTTTATCTCAAAATGTTGTAAATGCTACTTCTAACTTCAATTGTTTAAGAAGTCTTTTTTTGTGTTTGAGGCATTTTATAGAAAGTAAATTAATTAAAATTTATGAGATAAATGAACGTGTGTGAGTAAATTATATTCTATAAACTGTAATTTATTTATTTTTCTTCAATTACCCACAAAACATTGAAACTTATCAAAACGAATATATTTTGATGAAATATTAACATTTGAGTCATTAAATTCAATTCTTTACTGTTTGTATGGCTTTTAGTCACAAACTACATTGAATATATTATGTAAATATAGGTTGTGTCTAACAAATACGGTCAATGAATTACCTACTTATTTAACTTTTGTTTTTCAAGTCAGCTACCACTTTTCATTATTTTATCATAAAGTTATCAAAATCAGTCATGAGTTTTGACACGGGTACCTGTATTTCTGCCTATTTTATTGTATATTATCGCACACACTAATGTTTAAATTTTTAAATAACTGATACAAATGTTTATTTATATCGGTTAATTTCATATATTTATGTTAATTGCTCTTTTTGACGTATATATTACACTTTTATGAATTCAATTCTTTGATGTATTTGTATATGGTTTTTAGTTATGTCAAACAACTACCTACTTATTTAACTTTGATTTTGAAAATTTACATTATTATACATATTTACAATGCAAAACTTTAATTAATTATTTACAGACAATTTTGTTATTATGTCAGCCGCCACTTTGTATTATTTTATCATAGGTCAAAACCAGTGACGATTTTTGATACAGATACTTGTATTTCTGCCTGGTCTTTCTTATTATCCACACTAAAATGTTTGAAGGGTTGATCTAAAAATATTGTTTAATTGAACTCATACTGTATTCATGGCCAGAAATAACTTGAATATATTATATATTTGTTGTATAATATTATTACTATGGGATAAAGTAAAGTAAGGGAACGAGTTAATTAACTTAATTCTAATACTGTAAAAGTGATTATTGTTATAACCTGATTTTTTTAACCGTGCGCCTGTCAACGTCAAAATATTAGCATATTTGTACCTTTTCAAGCGTCAGCAACATCATTTTTTTTATTCTACATAATCTAGGCATGTATCTCATTAATTTAAGAAGTGTCTGTGCCTTTCATAACCGTGTTTAATGATAAGGACAGACTTTTATCCAACGACCAATCTAACGACTTTGACAGCTCCGAGCGCACAGTTATAAAAATCGGGTTATATTTGCTGCTTTAATTTTAATTTTTTTAAATGTTTTTTACACTACCTTTTTTTATTGTTTTTGATTATGTTAAATACAATTCTGCTTTTTTTTTTGTTAATTGTATTATAGTTATATATATATTCTTTTTTAGCCAGCAGGGTGTGCAATAAAGGCATATAATTGAAATACATTTAAGCTAAATAGCACTGTATATTTTAAATTATATTTATTTTATTCTCATTATTATATTTATATATATTTTTTTTATTTTATATCTATGTATGAAAATATTAGTTCTAGCGATGATTCCTTTTGCTCAGCATTAAGTGATTCTTTTTACTCCACGGATGAAGACGGCTTAACGTTAGGTGAACATCTAGCAAATGACTTGGCACCTTACTCTCGTAATTTAAATATTTGTCATATTAATGCACAAAGTGTGCCAAGCCACTTCTCAGAAATTTATAATACCTTCAATTTAAAAAATTTACATGCTGTTCTTATCTCTGAAACTTGGTTAAAGCCATCTTTACTTTCTACTTCCTTTTCAATTCCGGGTTTCATATTAATACGCAATGATCGCATTGGCAGGGGAGGAGGAGGCGTGGCTATATATCTCCGAAGTAATCTGTCTTTTAAAATCATAGACCAATCTCCCTCCTCATATGGTTCGCCCGCTGAATACTTGTTTATTGAACTAAACTTTGGTGTTAAAGTGGCAGTCGGTGTAATTTACTGTCCACCTAATCTAGATTATTTTGATTATATAGAATCTAAATTGGAAAATATTACGTCCAACTACACTCATGTCATTGTAATGGGTGACTTGAACACATGTAAGATGAAAAATAACTATCGGGCTCAAAAATTGGGCTCTGTTGTACAATCACTAAATTTAAACATTCTGCCTCTGCAACCAACTCATCATACTAATACTTGCGATACATTACTTGACTTAATCATAGTGTCTCAAGTAAACTTGATTGATAGATATGGGCAATACCTCGCTCCAGCTTTCTCTCTTCATGACTTGATATTTGCCTCCTACGCTATCAAAGTACCGAAAGCTAAGTCTAAAACCTTAAAACTCAGAAACTACTCTGGAATCGATTTAGACAAGCTTCGGTGTGACGCCTCAATTATTGACTGGACCGATTTATTGGACATGGAGACGGTGGATGAGAAGGTTGAGTGCTTGCGCAAGGAAATTATAGATTTATTTGATCGACATGCTCCATTACGACAGATTAAAATAAAACACAATCGATGTCCATGGTTCAACGATGATTATCGTAAAGCCAGGGCCAAACGAGATCGAGCTTTTCGCAGGTATAAAAATGACCGTACAGATGTGAATTGGACAATTTATAAGGCTGCAAGGAATCGATGCAATAAGCTGTGTAGAAATTTAAAGCGCCAATATATCTCTGACAAGTTATCTAAGCTTTCTTCTTCATCTAATACTTATTCCTTTCTTAAATCCATTGGCATAGGCAAACCTGCTCATACAGAAGCCAGATGCAGTATTGATTTAAATACACTAAATACCTATTTCGGTATAACGCCTACACTTGACAAACAAACAAAATCTAAAACGCTCTCTGAGATAAATTGTTTGCCAAAAAACTCTTCAACATTCAATTTATCGACCGTAAGCGAGTCTGAGGTTAAAAAATGTATACAGTCGTTCTCCTCTAACTCCATGGGTTGTGACGACATAAACTGTGTTATGATATACCTTCTTTTAGATCCTCTCCTATACGTTATTACACATATTGTTAATTTTTCTATAACATCTAGTTCTTTTCCAGACATGTGGCGAAAGGCATTTGTTCTCCCACTCCCTAAAATATCAAATCCCTCTCTGCCTAAGCATTATCGTCCAATTTCCATTTTACCTTTTCTCTCCAAGGTACTAGAATGCATTGTATATCACCAAATATCCCAATTTTTACTTTCCAATAACTTACTGAACCCATTCCAATCCGGTTTTAGAGCGGGACACAGTACTACTACAGCGTTGTTAAAGGTAACTGAGGATATAAGAGAAGCTATGGAAAACAAGAGCGTCACAATTCTTGTCCTCATTGACTTTAGCAATGCTTTCAATGCTGTGGACCACGACTTGCTTCTTGCTTGCCTGGCTCACGCAAATTTCTCAGATTCCGCTATGCAATGGTTCTCATCATATCTTCGAGGGCGTCAGCAGGCTATTCGCTTAGATCAGAATTTCTCTGATTGGTGCGGTTTGAATGCAGGCGTTCCTCAAGGCGGTATACTTTCTCCTCTTTTATTCTCTCTGTTTATCAACTCCGTCACTTCTCTTCTTACTTCTAGCTACCACCTTTATGCAGATGACTTGCAGCTTTATCAACATACTGCCACTGATGCTTTGGCTGACACTATTGTCGCCCTCAATCGTGACTTATCGCAGATATCTCAGTGGTCTGCAAACTATGGCATTGCAGTTAATCCGGCGAAGTGTCAGGCTATCATCATTGGTAGTCGTAAACAACTAGCAAAAATTGATATAGCGGCACACAAGCTTTGTTACGAGAATTGTTCAATTCAATTTTCAGAATCCGTGAAAGATCTCGGAATTACGCTGGATAAATTCTTGAACTGGTCTGATCATGTGAGAGACTTGTCCCGTAAATTTTATAGTACTTTGCATGGTATGATGCGTTTAAAACATTTTCTGCCCATTACAACCAAGGTTCAGCTTGTGAACACATTACTTTTACCTTTAATAGATTACGGTGATGTATGTTACCTTGACGCGAGTGAGGATTTGGTGAACAAACTTGAGCGACTCCTTAATACGGCCATCCGCTTCGTATTTAATCTACGTAAGTTTGATCACGTATCTTCATATCGCTCGCGCCTGAATTGGCTTACGATACGGGGTCGTAGATCGATGAGAGTTCTTTGCATGTTGTACTCTATTCTAAACAGTGGTAACTGTCCCGATTATTTATTTAGTAAATTTTTGTTCAGAGCCGACGCTCATGATAAGCCACTGCGCTCCACGGAAAACCTTTTGTTAACATTTCCATCACATCGCTCAGGATTTATGTCGAACTCTTTCGCTGTTACTGCCGTACGACTATGGAATAGACTACCGGAAGAGATAAGGAAAGCGCCCTCTAAACACTCCTTCAAAATCTCCGTAAAAAAATATCTCCTTAATCAGGAGAATATTGGCCGCAATGACTGAGCTGGAGTATCGTCATATTATTTTATCACACTTTATATTTGATTACATTACATTATATTGTAATGTATTGTATCGTATTGTATTGTATTATATTGTATTGTATTGTATTGTATTGTATTGTATTGTATTGTATTGTATTGTATTGTATTGTATTGTATTGTATTGTATTGTATTGTATTGTATTGTATTGTATTGTATTGTATTGTATTGTATTGTATTGTATTGTATTGTATTGTATTGTATTGTATTGTATTGTATTGTATTGTATTATATTTTGTTATGTTATATAATGTCATATTATATTTTATTATTTTTTATTGTTTATTGTACACCTACACACAATACTTTCTTGTACATACCAAGGTTGGCTGGTAGAGAATGCAGTAGCGTTAAGCCCGCCTTTTGTACACACTTATATTAATGTATTTGTTGTACAATAAAGAATTCAAATAAATAAATAAATAAATAATTTTGTTGAATTATGACACACGTAACTAGCCGTGGAGTTTTATTTTGGTAGAGCTTGTACTGCGCAGTAACGATTTGTAAATATCTTTCTACCGGGCAAACGTCTTTTTACCTGTTTTTGAAAAGAGCAAGGTAGAGCTAAACTGTAGTTTATTAACTACGGTTCGTACAGGCTAGTAAAAACAGGTTATATCACACCTCACAGTAAATTAATAACCATCATCTGGTGAGTCACAGAGCTGGAAGTTAACATTATCTCTTTGCTAACCTTAGCGATTAAATAAATTGAGATTACGAGAGAAGCATTTATGAATCTTCTATTGATGCAAGTAGTCATCGGTGGCGGTGATAACTTATTAAATATTAAAAGGTTTTTCCTTCTTATTTACCGACTATTTTCATAAAAAGACTTTATGATTATATGTTAATATAAGCTTTTTTTGTGAGAAAAAAAAATCAAAAAGTAGGAATAAAATCCAATAATGCGTTAATGAATTATACATACATATGTGCATACTTTGACTTTCATCTGCTCTCTTAAGAGAAACTTTTTGAGTTTCGAGATAAAAAGTATTCAGAGTACTAGCTCGTAGTATGAACTTAAAATGTGTTGAGTTTCATTTAAATTTATTAAGTGGTTTTGACGTGATGACTGGTCAAGGTATAGATAGACATACAGACAAATATACATGAAAAATTTTTTTTTTGGCTTAAGTATCAATTATAGACTATCGTCCAATAAAATTTAAAATATCTTCAGTGTTCAGGTTCTGATCAGTTACAGTTTTATTAGAAGTAAGTATAGACAATATAGCGTAGAAAAGCTGTATCTAGTTGTATTTATATACATATTATATGTTTTTCCAGTCGGTACTTCTGCTAGAAGGATCGTGGGGGGATCAGTGACATCTATCCAGACGTACCCATTTTCAGCAGCTTTGCTTCGCGGTGCATCTGGCCCTGGCGCTGGAACATTCAGTAAGACTTGTGGTGGTTCTATAATAAACAATAGATCTGTTCTTACTGCTGCCCACTGTTTAGAGTGAGTATACTTTGTTTTAAGGATTTCAAAAACTTTTAATATAAGAAAGAAAGGAGTAAATATTTTTGTCAAAGTTAAAACCTGCGAGGTTCTGTAGTTTAGTGTCGCATTTTTAAAGAATTTGTGAGGGATATCATTGATGTTTACAAACAAGATTTAAAGTTAGATTCTTACTTTTTCACACTTTTAAATATTAACTACATAACTGGAAAAAAGGTAAAAAAAAACAAAAACATACACTTTACATATACTTTTAAATGAAATAGTAATAATAAGTAAAAAAACGAGACAAGAAAAAGTTTCAAAAATATTATCTGCATTGAAACAAACGTTAAGTCAAACGTTAAGTCACAGATTACCGACCAAACGTAACACTTTGGAATTGTAATTTAACAGCAATATTTGTAAAATTATCGTTATCGCTGAGTTATTGGAAGTACAATTATAAGTTGTAAGTAGAAAAATATGTAAAATAATCCACTAAAAATTCTAATCTAGTTCAGAGATATAAAATAAAACAATTTCTTTCAGCTCATTCAGCACCGTTCTTAATCGATGGCGTATACGCGTTGGTTCCTCCTACGCCAACAGCGGCGGCGTTACTTTCACAATCAACCGAATCGCTCGTCACGGTAGCTACAATAGCGTAGCTTTATATAACGATATTGCTGTCTTGAGAATCAACGGCGCTTTCTCTTTCAACAACAATGTGCGCGCGGGTTCCATTGCTGGCCCTAACTACAACCTACCTGATAATGCACCCGTGTGGCTCCTCGGATGGGCAAGTGTAAGTTTCACGGTGCTTAGTATTTACTATTTGCAATTTCGATGCTTTTACTGAAACACTTGTTATTAAATTTATGCAACAAAATAAGCATCAAACTTAATATAAAAAATAAATAATAATAATTAACTATCGTTTCCAAAATTTCAGTCTGGAGGATTATCTTCCTTACAACTCAGCCACGCGCAAGTTTTGGTGGTAAACCAATCTGTCTGCAGAAGTCGCTTTGTAGCACACCGGAGATCGATCATGGACAGCATGCTGTGCTCTGGCAATCTCGATGTCGGGGGTCGCGACGCCTGTCAGGGTGACTATGGCAGTCCTGTCGTCCACAACAATGTTATCGTTGGTGTAATCTCTTGGCGACAGCGATGCGCTGATACTTATTATCCTGGCGTCAACACTCGTGTGTCCAGCTACACTTCTTGGATTCAAAGCAATCAATAACCTATGAAACTGTTACATATTAAATATACAGATATAATAAAATTGATTCTTATTCTTATTGTTTAATAAAGGTTTTTCAAATTCAATTTCGTTATTTAATCTTATCTATACTGATATTTAAGTATATAAACTGCTGGCTGTACCCGCGACTTCGTTTATGATTATTATCTTTTTTGTTATCCTTTAATATAAGTTACGTAAGCCGGCATAAGATGAGCTGTGAATTCAAAGATTTCTGTACAATTCGAATTTCAAGTTATTTGTAAATAGTACTGAGAATAATGATTTTTGTTATTTCTGAACTGTCAAACCAAATACCTTGAAATATTTATGGGGCAGTCTTCAAAATATGTCCTTTCTAATCAAAAAAGGAATAAATGAAAAGGGGATAGGTACGTGTTAATGAATTATAACTGAATATCCATTTTTATTTTCATCCTTCTATCCTCTCTGTCTCTGTCTCATCCTCATGTCCGACAGGGGAACCGTGACAATTTTGTCTGCACACATGAAATTGCACTTAATAACAAAAGGGGTTGTTTCAAAATTATATGGAGCCTGGGCCAGGTATTTGTCATGGTGGTCATGAAATAGTGTATATTTTTTCTTTGTTTCTGATGAAAAGATCATTTTTACGAGCTAGTTTTTAATTTGCGAAATAAAATCTACTTCTTCTTCTTCTTCAGCGTTACCTTCCTATCTCTCTCTCTCTCTCTTATAGTCGGTATCCTCAGTGCTCAGGATCGTGACCGCCACTAAACGCCTTTGAGAGCATCTTTGAAAGTAATGCCAAGAGATGTCCGGATCTGATCGGACCAACGTATTGGGCTTCGTCCTCTAGGCCTCTTTCCTTCGATCTTACCGGTAATCATAAGTTTTTCCAGATTATCATTGTCTTTCCTCGCGATATGACCGAAGTACTCTAGGACTCTCTTGAGACATGTGGTAGAAAGCCTCGTTTGTATGTGCAGTTGTTTAAGGATTGATACGTTGGTCCTATGTGCTGTCCACGGTATTTGGAACATTTTCCTCCAACACCACATTTCGAAGGCATCTATGCGGTTTCGATCTGCTGATTTTATGGTACATGTCTCAGCTCCATAAAAGAAAATAGAGTATATCAGTGTCCGTACCAATTTTATCCTGGTTTTGATTGATATTTTCCTTTCCCTCCAAATTCTCTGAAGCTGTGACATTGCGTTTTTGGCCATACCTATGCGTCGGCGTATTTCTCCCTCACAAGACCCGCTGTTGCAGATGTCAGAGCCCAGGTATATAAAGCTCTCTACAATTTGTAGGTTAAGCAAATCACGATGATCCAACTGGTTAGTGCGATCCACCACCATAAGTTTAGTCTTCAACTTGTTAATGGACAGACCCAGGTCCGCACTAGCCACCTCCATTCTCAGCAGAAGCCTATGGATTTCCTACTCACTTGAAGTTATCAGCGTCGTATCATCAGCGTAGCGGAGATTGGTAACCTTAATTCCGCCAATGCTTACCCCACCATTCCAGTCACTGCATGTATGTCTCATGATGTATTCTCCATATACATTAAATAGGATTGGCGAGAGGCGCACACCTTTCCCATAGGATTCAGCTTCCTATAGGATTCGCCAATATCAGAGTGGATGGAATATTGTTCGGTAAATTTTATTACTTAAGATGACGTGAGTCTATAGTCTATAGATAATGACTTTGTGAATATACAAGGTAATTAGAAAATTTATAATATATCAGAAGAGAAAAATAAACAAGTTGCTAAACCTAAAACAAAAGACAAAGGAATATAATAATACATAAATAAATAAATAATCGTCTCACACTCAACGGCTCCCAGTAGCTATATGTAGCTATATATATATATATATATATATATATATATATATATAGCTATATGCTATCACAACTTTGCATTCTTAATTTATTTCGTAGTTTGAGATTTATATCCGTTAGATTTTTTGACGTATTTGTGGAAAAAAGGATATAGTGTATATGTTGCTTTTAATTCCACTTAATCATGTTTTAACTACATCGTTTGATAGCGAGTTAGAACTTGATTGACTCATGTACAACAGGCAATTCAATTAGATATCTTAAAAATGTTATCACTTCAAGTAGTTGTAGTACCCAATAAAATAGTCTATAACATTTCACTTGAATGATATCAAATGTTAGATGTTATATAAAGTGTTGTGAACAAATTGTAAATCTTAATATTTATATTATTCTTTTCAAAATTTCTAAAATTTACCATTCACTAATAGTTAGTTTTATAAGCGAAACTATATAAACATCGATTTAATCTGGAAATTAACTTGACCTCCATAGTACTAGATTATTGTAGTTTCTATATTTTAAAATCGATAATTCTAACCAAAATATTATTATAATACTAAATATGTATCATTTTATTAGATTAAAACTTTCTATTAATTGAAACGGAAGCCAATATCAACGAACAGAAACACCCGAGTGGGTACGATGAGGCCCGACTAACCAGATCGATTTTCTACTTGAACTTGCTACGGATGCCTCAGTATTGAGCAGTTTATAGCTCCTATAAAGGTACGGTCATGGCTGAAGCCAAGGCTGCTTTATTTAAAATCAAAACAGAAAAGGTTTATTTTAATAGCAGCGTTTTTGAGTTTTCAGACATTGATATTTAAAATTATAAATTGTTTGTGAACTAATACACGTAGCAAGTTTATAAATGTGTAGTTTATTTTTTTTATCGATTCTGATTGTTCTAATAAAATTTACTAACAAATATTTATATAATATTATATCATGGATTATACTATAAATCTTCGTAAAAACATTTATGATTATGTCAATTGAAAACACCATTAAGTTTATATGGACTACGAAAAGGTGTAATTATGACATTTTAATGTATTAAAGTTTTGTGTGTGTTTTTTGATCATTTTATTATTAAATATATTTTAAATTTTAAGTGTATATATACCTAAAATTTAATTTAAATAATATTTTTTTATTTAAAACAATCCATTCGATCTAGAGTATTTTTGCAACTTGAAAAACTGAAATTGACGTGTTGATTGATATCTCGATAATTTACGACACGCAAGTACTTTATTCTATTATCTATCAAACATACAGAAGTTTTTTTTATTATGTTCAAATTTGACAAACCAATAACACAAACCGAGGGACGAGTTTATTTTTACATCCATAAAATAAACGAATGAAACTAATGAAACTGTGTAAAATATATTATGGCACACAAGGTTTATATGTATTTTAAGCCAGAAGAGATCTACGATTAAATATAGCAATTAAGCAATTGATTATTTTTTTGTTAATATTATAGGTTTTTACCTATGAAATTGCCGTTTCATCGTACTGGCTATTTTAAAACTAAAAAAAAAAAAATCGCTTAGAATTCAAATTCCAAATCATTTTTATTTTAAAAATATAGAATTCTTTTTTTATAATTAGTCATTTGTTTAATGGTTAGCGTTCTGTTTACATCGCATTTGTACTATTTTTCGTCATCATGGATATGTTAAAAATTCGAGTGATTGTGAATTATGAGTTTCGTTGTGGTAGCAAAGCGGCAGAAGCGGCACGTAACATCAAGGATGTTTACGGTGCGAACACTACTAACGATCGTACCACCCAGTATTGGTTTGCTCGCTTTCGTTCCGGAAATGTTGACCTAACACGTTGACTGTCCAGGCCAAATCCAACAACCTTCACGTGGTGTCCCGCGGTTTTTTTATTGAAGGTAGTTGGAAATACTTCACATTTGATAAATTTATACCAGAAATCTCCGACACTGAAATATTTTAGTTATTTTCAGCATGTATCACATATGATACAGGGACGTCTTGTCCTTAATTTTAGTGTATCCGAACTGGTGGTAGACTCATGACGTTCAGTAAATAATTGTAATAATTTTATGCTGAATAAAATATTTTGACTTTGACTTTGACTTTGTATCACATATGATGCAGGGACGTCAGTGCAAAAAATGTGGGTATTCATATAACTAATTATTTTAGTTTCCTTGCGGTAGTTGTAGAAAAATAATTATAAACATCAGTCATGATTAATCGAGCATCGCGGATCTATTGTTGCACAAAATAGTTAGCAAAAATGAGTTCCTAAAAGCTAATGGTAGAATTGCAAGAAAACGCTGTCTTAGTTGTTACAAGAAATTGAAGTATGCTGGCAGCACCACAAAAGCTCAGAAGAAATCACCTCAGGTACACACAGAGTGTAAACAATGTAATAAGCCATTTTGTATCCCATGCTTAACGAATTTGAACAATATTGGTCCATTTGCGTCCAATTGGCAAAGTAAATAAGCTCGAAAAATGGGTGCCTCATGAATTGAATGAATGTCATCTTGAAATACGCGTCGAGACGTGCCTTGCACTGCTCAACAGACACACAAACGAAGGCATATTGAATAGCATTGTTACTTGCGACGAAAAATGGATTTTATTCGACAATCGCAAGCGCTCAGCTAGTTGGTTAGATCCTGGTTCAGTACCTATACAATGCCCTAAACGAAAAATGACCCCTAAGAAAGTGATTGTAACTGTTTGGTGGTCTAGCGCCAGTGTAATTCCTCCAGAACCACCGCGACCGACCTCCAGAGCGACCGGTTCAAAGCAGCCTCCATCGGCTTCCAGCGACTCTCTTCAAGTCGTCTTTCCATCTCGTGGACGGCCGTCCGACACTTCGCTTGCCAAGTGCGTGAAAAGTGAATATATGCGAGACGTTTGTCATTACAAAGAGGCCTAGTCTTAAAAATAATAATTGTTAAAAAAAGACTCCGAAAATTTAATATCGGAGGTGTAGCTATGTAAAAAAAATATCACGGGACGTTAATTTTGATGAATGTAGTACACAAGAAGAAAAACAAAGTTTTATAGAAAGGAGAGTTGGACAAGAAGAAAAAGAACTTTCTAGAATATCTACTGCATGGAGTGAGTTTCAACATCAACGCGTTGTACCTGAAGAAATCTCTTCAGATGATATTATGAAGAGTTTAGAAGATATAAATGAAAGTTATATTCCTCTAATAGGTATACATTTGGAACAGGAACAAAGAAACATCTTACGTCCTCGTCGAAATAATAAGTTAGAAGCTAATATCACAGAGTTAGAAATACCTAACACTTATGAAGAAGTGACGAATAGTCAAAATTCTCATCTATGGAAGAAAGCTGTCGCTGAAGAGCTTCAGTCATATGAAGAAAATCAAACATGGGTTCTGACTGATCGAACTGAGAAGGAGCCTGTTTCTTGTAAATGGGTGGTTACCACAAATAAGAATAAAGATGGAGAAATAGTACGATGCAAAGCACGACTCTGTGCACGAGGATTCACACAAGTCGAGGGCTTGGACTATAATGAGGCTTTTTCCCCAACTAGCAGGTACGACTCCATCAGGGTGCTGCTTAGCATCTTCGCGAGAGATGAACTACAAATCGAGCAATTTGATGTGAAGACGGCCTTCTTGTATAGTGAGCTCTCCGAGGACATATACATGGAGGTGCCACAGGGATTGGAAACTCAGTCTCCAACAGTATGTAAGCTAATTAAATCGATATACGGTCTTTAATAATCTTCGACATATTGGAATGAGAAATTTAGTTTTTTTTTTCTTTTAAACTACTTATGGTTTCAAACCATGTCCATCTGATAATTGTATATTCGTAGGATATTTTAAAGATGTCAAAGTAATATTAATTCTTTATGTTGATAATGGATTATTATTGGCTAAAAGTAAAGTTGTTTTGTATGATATATTAAATAATCTTAAAAAAAAATGTTGAATAATAAGATTGTAAACTGTAACTCATTTATTGGTATGAAAATAAATAGAAAAAAAGGTTGTATGGGCCAAAATTCTTTTTGATGCCTAAAAATCGGTCCCTTCCGATGTATTTCGTTTTTCATGAGCAAACAGTAAAAATTTGTGAAAAAAATATATTAATTGATAGTTGTAACACTATTTTCCCACTCAGCAATATAAAATATATTCAAAATTTTATGTTTTTTATTCGTAATTTACGGTAACAACATTGTCTTTCTTAGTAACGCTGTTGTGTCTCATACAAAATATTGCTATCCTAGAGCATGTGTCTCATGTTATGAACAGAAATTTCTCATAATATTTCCTAGGTGGCGTTGTACATGAATATCGTCATCAAAATCTTATATTTTGAACTTTATTACAATTCCAATAGATATTTATTACATAAAATATTTATTAAAATAAAAAATATTAAACACTGTGTCCCTAACAAGGATTAAAATCGTAACTACCTTGCGTTCTTACATGAAAATAAACCTTAAAGCCGGTGTATTATAATTGAATGTACCTCATTTTGTTCGACTTGTTGTAACTCATAAAACAAATGATAGTCGCCGCGCGGGAGAAACAAGCTAGACGAATTAGTAGCCTCACAGTCATTGGGAGAGGTGCGTGGGTTTATTGCGTGTCTGCTGAGTTACTGCAATAGATAAGTACTGACCATATTTGCATTATTATTATTCTTATATACAACTGTTTAGGTGTTGGTTTTGACAGTGACAAAATGTTTTCGTTTTGTTTTCCATTTAGTGCACATTTACGATATAATGAAATATTTACTACTGCGTTACTGCTACACTGTGTTACTATAAAAAAGTAACGCAGTTTTTGTACAGGTAAAACAATTGTTTTATGTGTATTTTTTATTATCAATGTATATTCAAAACCAAAATACTCATAGTTTACTTTTTTTTTTCTTCAGAAAAAAGCTTCTACAGAAAATGGCTCTGACACCGGCAGAAAAGCAGCGAGGCTTTAGGCTGAAGTTGAAGCTGGACCGCGTAAAAATGCAGAAGCCAAAAGGAAACACCTGCAGGTGTATCCCACTCCCGTGTAGGTATCTAAAATGCAAGTACATACGGCGGCCGCCTCGAGCGGATCAATCAGTAGGGACTCACTCGCGAGATTTGTTCGATGCATTGTTTTAAAAATAGATTTAAAAAAAGACAAAAGGATATTGTACAGTATTTAACTGTTTAAACAAGGATTGCTAAGGTCTATTTTAAAATTGTTATTATTAATTATTATTATTGTGTAATTATCATACTTTGAGTTACTAAAATAAGTTAAATAAGTACTGGAAGGTAGGCAGGTATACTAAGTTGGTGTAATAATCTTTCACATGTACCTACCTATAACAGAATTAAAGAAATATCGATCTGCCTCTTTTTAAATACCTACCTGCCCATAGTTTTTTTTTCTGCGCGATTTTATTAGAATTATTACTATTAACACCTATCTTAGGTTTATTTGGAAAGTAATTTGTTCACTAAAGTAGAGTACTAGAAAAAAGTGGTAATTAAATATTTAGATTAAATTGTTTTCTAAAATGGAACAACCCTGATTTCATTAGAAAGGATAAGAGTTACGCGATAGAAAGTAGGTTATCAAGCGCTGCGCGATCTGAATTGAACTTAATTGTATCGTAGTCAAACGATAAGGTCCTTACTTCTTTAAACGACTTTTGGGAGTGAGTCTTCTGATACCTCGCGAAAAAAAACTTGTGAAAGATATGACAGAGTGAGAACATAGAGCTGCTAAGCGTAAATTGAAGACTGCAAATAAGAAACGAAGATAACGTCAAAATCTGTACAGGAAATAATGGTGAACTCACCACCTTCCACACCATGCTTAGGAAGTCCAGTTTCACCTAGATCTAGAGGCCGTAGACAAGTAAAAAGAGACAGATCTGCGTTATATAAAAAAAAAATTGAAATTGCAGGAAGAAGAAGAGATACCAAAGAGCTAAAGAGTTAAGTAAAGAATCCAAACAAATTAAATATACGATGTTATCCAATGCCGTCAAATATCATTACAATAAAAACCTTTTTTGACACCATGAAGCAGTTGAGCAAGGTCCGTCTGTACTTAGTGGCTGACAGTGACATTCAAAATGTTGAAAATACTGTCCCTAAAAACCTAGTAAGACACTGCAAATGAACTTCAGTACAGAGACCTTAGCTGCTTTTGCCAAAGAGTTTTCTGCGCTCGCATAAATCCAAACACAAAAACATATCAACCAATTCCTGTTTCCGTCGTTGACACAATCAGATAAAACAATTGTTCAGATAGATTGAACGAGAAAGAAGTACTAGATAATATATCTAATATCGTTACAGTACTTAGAAAAACTTACTAGTCTACGGTTCTCTTATATTTACGCGAATTTTACTCATTTAATTAAAAGTCTATACCGGATTTTGTGAGGTGGTGGGTGTCTGAATTATTCAGACACCCACCACCGTAGACGGTAGTGGTAAAAGATTCAAAGCAGTAGAGACTGATATTTCTAACGAACCTTATGAAAACATCTTGGAAATTGTTCCTAATCAAAAATGATAGTAAAAGGTACGTAACTGAGTGTACTTTATTTCTGATCAAACATTAAATGTTTTTGAAAAATAAGGCTAAATTCCCATGTACTAGTTTTTAAGATTTTTTTTTTTATTAATTTACTTTTGTTTATTTGTGTTCGTGCAACTGATTCAAAGTGACTGAAGAGTGAGAACTTCAAATTTTTGTAAGTGTTAAGTTTATACCTTGTTGATTTGAAGGTATTATACTGATATATATTTAGAAGATATTTTTTTATTTAGTTTTCTAATCTTCTATATCTACTTTATGAAAGTATACAAGTGCTGTATGTAAGAAACTACTGTGTTATTAATATAACTACTGCGTTACTTTTTTGTCCCCAGTTTCTTATACTATTTACAGTAATATTTAGGTTTCTGATTAGTTAAAAATGTGTTAACTTTATACTTACATGTTGTTCATCATAAGTTGAAGTTTCTATCACCAGTTTGTAATATTTTTTGTCTTTTTTTTGAAAAGTTACAATTTTTAAGTATGCCTTTGGTAACGCAGTGACCTAAGCTATTAAGAATATTTCATTGGACTGATTATTTCTGTGATTCAACTTTATGGAAAATTAATATTAGTGCTACAATTTAAAATGGCACATTTTTGGATTCAATTGTACGATTATATATATGGAACTTAAATTTGTACTAAAGTAACGCTGTTGTTTAATTTTTCGACCGCTTAGTGAACAAATTGCCATAAATATAGTGATATCATTCAAAACATCGCTGCAAATGCAAGTATATTATAGATTATACTATAACCGATATATATCGAAGTAGCGCCATGCTGCTTGCAGCTGAATGCGCCGGCGCGCCCGGGAAAGTACTTCGCTCTCACTTAACACCGACGTGAAATGACGGCACTGTCGTCGTGTTTCGTCCGGTTCGTGAGAGATCCGGTGGCCCATCCCTTCCATTACCTGACCCATCCCTTCCCTTCCCTCCACAGATCCGGTGGAACATCCCTCCCCTCCCTAAAGGCCGGCAACGCACCCGCTAATCCTCTGATGTAGGGGGTGTCTATGGATGTCGTTTTTACATACCACCAGGTGAATCGACAGTCCGTTTGCCCCCTCTAAAAAAAAAAACTATTTTATATCAACAATAGAAAATAAGAAAATATTAATTTGAATTTCAATTTTTTTAAACTTTTCCTTAAAATAGGCATAGAAAAGAATTTTGGCCCGTATAAGTATTAGTCGAAAATAGTATATTAAAACAATAATAAATAAATTTATTTTGTCAGATGCTAAAAGTAGTAGTACTCCTGTGGATGTAAATGTACATATATCTAAGTATGTACACTATCTAATAATACAAATAATGAGCTTATGAATTTCCCATATAGAGAAGCAGTGGGAGCATTGTTATTCTTGTCATCTGTATCTAGACCTGACATAGCATACGCTGTGAATGTTATTAGTAGGTGTGTCAATAACCTAGGTCCTTCACATGTTACAGCAGTGAAAAGAATTTTACGTTATTTAATTAGTTCTAAATTAATATTAATATAATATTTAACATGTCTATTGTTTATAAAGGTAATGATGAATTGATTGGTTGGAGGTGATTTCTAAATCAGATTAGATTTAGATATCAGATCAGATCAGATTAAATTTCCTAATGTCTACATTAGAAAATCTAATACAGGTTATATATTTTTGATAAATGGAGGTCTCCTGTCACTTGGTCTAGTCGTAAGTGAAATACTCTAATATTATCCACGACTGCGTCTGAGTACATCGCTGCTAGTAAAGCCGCTAAAGAGAGTTTATGGCTTAGGCAATTTCTTAGTGATAATCAGCGTGCAACTAAATTGATTAACAACCCTTTGGTTCATAAATAAAGTTAGCACATAGATATAAGATATAATTTTATTACAGAGAATGTTGTAAAGAAAATTGTTGAAATTAAATATGTTGAAAGTTCAAATCACTTGGCTGATTTTCTTAATTAGCTTTCTTTTCTTTTAAAGCTTTGCCTGTAACTAAATTTAATTCAGTTAGAGATAAGATGATGAGAAATATTTAATGTTTGT
Organism: Euphydryas editha; assembly: GCA_036937285.1. NCBI lineage: Eukaryota > Metazoa > Arthropoda > Insecta > Lepidoptera > Nymphalidae > Euphydryas > Euphydryas editha. Next base: position 18,288,968 of record JAUPFZ010000003.1, read on the forward strand.
GGAATAAAAGAATATTTAATTTCTGAAATAGTTGAAACAAAACAATTTATATTGATGAGATATGTACCTGTAGCTTATAAGTTTAACTTAAGTCATGTTTATTTTCTAAAAATGTAAAAATAAAAAGAGGTTTTAGTTAAAAGTAAAAGAAAGAAATATGTAGTGAATTGTTATGTTGACCTTACAAATTTAAGTGGGAGTATTGAATAAATGTAAATTTGTAAGACGGATCGTAACTGTCTTTATAAATTGTAACGGGCAACATTGTGTGACGTTGGGCGGAGAGCAGTGAGAGGGAGCAGAGGCGGTGAGGTGTGGAGAGTAGGGGTGAGGTGTGGAGAGGTGGGGTGAAGTGTGGTGAGGAGAGGATAGTCGAGCAGCTGAGCATTCCTTTTGGCGAGAGCGAAGCGATCGGACAAACGCGTCTATGCGGCTGTTAAACTCAACCAAACTTGATCTAATGGAGCTGATTTCCTGCCTAAACAAACACATCTGCTTTCTGCAAGCCGATAGCTCAGTGCGTAGAAGTTCAGTTGCTTTTGTCATAGCTTCGATACTACTTACACTATTAGGATATAAAAATGTATCTACACACCCGTCGTTATTTTTGCAGCTTTTGCATATCCATTTAAGTGCAGCTGTATTGCCTGGGCTCAAGTTCGATAAACACCCACGATGGAAAGTAAGGGAACATTTCTTGCACTTGGCACCATCTGCTGAAGATGTAAACTTACCATAGCTGTTGCATTTATTGGCCATAATGAATTTATTTATCTATAAGTATTAGTTCTAGATATTATAAGGACTAGATGTCACTAGTATGTACATACCAGTTTTAATAATTATGTTAACGATTAAGGATTCTATGAGAATTTTGACTTCGTATTATAATAAATTCAATTTGCACTTACAAAAGACGGGCTCTTTACTATGCGCACTATCCACAATTTTATATTTCAGAACGGACAACACAACGAACGAACAGCTGATCATCACTCATATAAACAACAAGATTTTAACCTTTCTCTTGCGTAATTTATTTCGCAAACGTTTGTGAATATTATTTGAACACTTATGTAAAACTTTCTGTATATAATGAATCTTTTACATTTAATTCGCTCAGCAGAGTCAAAATACGTGTTGTTCGGACTATCGCCAAAACAAAACAAAAAAAAAAAAAACAAAAGAACACAACGGGAGAGCCGACAGAAGTTAAAACTTGAATATTAACGTTGTGCATTTTTGATATTTTGGAATGGTTAGGGAATAATTTAAACGAATTGCTTTAATTATCAGTATAAAAGTACAATTATTTATGTGGTAAAATACAATATTCATTTATTGCGCTATCGTACACAAACATGACAATTTATATTATATTTGTCGGCGCATCCGCCTCTCAATAAGTCTGATGCCACTTTGTAATATTTCAATGTCATACGTCATAGTCAGATGTCAGATGTAAAGTCCATAGCGAACACCGAGCACTGGTGAGGCGGCCATCTTGTAATAAATGACAATGTTGTACCGTCGTGTAGTGCGCACGCAACCACGTGCTCGGTGGACGCTAAGTGCTAATCCGTGCTAATCTTAATTATCCTTAATTAAATTGATTCTAGTCGTAGAGTCGATCTTAATTATCCTTAATTAAATTGATTCTAGTCGTAGAGTCGTCTAGTCGTAGTAGATTAAATTGATCGTCAGTATCGATCAGAAGTATGAGACATGTTCGGGTAGGCGTGGATTATCGGGTAGGAAGACAATATTTCAATAAAATAATTGTTGTTATAATCACTTCACTTATAATTCTCGATATCACAATCACTACTTTCACAATTTAATTAAGGATAATTAAGATTAGCACGGATTAGCACTTAGCGTCCACCGAGCACGTGGTTGCGTGCGCACTACACGACGGTACAACATTAAGTGTCATTTATTACAAGATGGCCGCCTCACCAGTGCTCGGTGTTCGCTATGGACTTTACATCTGACATCTGACTATGACGTATGACATTGAAATATTACAAAGTGGCATCAGACTTATTGAGAGGCGGATGCGCCGACATATTAAAAATTCAAGACCTCAGAACTATTACAATTATTTTACATTAATTAGTTCATCTCGAAGAAAAATCAACTTCCATCCATAATTTCAACGACTCTTTCACCATCATCATTACCAGAACCATCATCGTTAATCTCTAAAACTGATACGATAGGCTTATGGTAGCTGAAGTAAGAAACGAACAATTTTGATTCGAACCTATATAAATATCTAATAAAGACCGCATCAATAGTAGTTTTGTATACTGCTTGTGTTTTCTGTTTTCTTGGTACATTTCTTTTTTTATTGCATTAAAATAGGTTTAGGTTATTTTATAATATTCATAACGAAATAAATTGCTTGTGTTTTCTGTTTTCCACATGTCTGTTTTTTTTTATTATTTATTATTAAATTGTCTTACTAATTTTCGATCAGGATTGTGTCCTGAAGCGAGTTAAACATTTTTTACCCATCACACAAAGTGCACAACGCCACTAAAGAAATTTTTACTTTAAAAAAAAATACGTTTAGGTTAAAATATTAAATATTTATAACGAAATAAACTGCTTGTGTCTTCTGTTTTCCTAGTACATGTCTGTTTCTTTTTTTTATTAACTATTTTTACGAATTTTCGATTAGGATCGTGGCCTGACGCGAGTTTAACATAATATATCAATCACCAAAAGTGCACAACGCCGCTAAAGAAGTTTTCACTTCAAAAACATTACATACAGTTTGTACAGGCTTTTTCAGGTAGTTCGATACGTCACTTGTTTAACATAATATTTTACTTATTTGTAAAAAGAACGGATAACAGCCTTTTGTCAGCGAAACAGAATATTCAATGTTATAAAATAATCAATGTTTATTTAACACAAAACACACACGTATTTGGTAATGTATCAAATTACAGTCATGGCGACATTGCATCTTAATATAATTTTAAATACAAGTTTATTTTCTTGGTTTACATTACATGTGTCATAGGATTACGCCGTACACTACACAAGATTGATTTAAAATATCATGATTATCAAAAAACAATATATATATATATATATATATATATATATATATATATATATATATATATGTTAATGTGAATTAATATAATGTTAATGTAAGATAAGATATCAAGGTAAGTATATAGGTAAAATGTAAATTTGTAATATTAAGATATTTACAATTCATTATGTAATTAATGTAAATTGAATTGTAAAATGTTTAAAATTGTTAATCAATTAGTTGTTGTTAATTGTTTTGATGTTTTAAATTACAAGTTTGGTTACTTGTAATAATACTAAGTTTCAATACTTAATTAAAATAAGTAGGATTGTGTATGTCGTACCCTGTAATTGCGGGTATAAAACTTATGCAACAAGATGTATGTTTCTTAGATAACTTAGTTACTGTATTTCAATCGTTGATCAGTCTTGAATAAATAAATTAAAATTTTACGCATTGTAATTATTCTGCATCGACGAAGTCGCGGATACCAGCTAGTTAGTACATTTGTCACACTTATAAAATTTTTGTCAATTATCTTTGATCGGAAAATTTTGTACAATATAATCGGCTTAAAGCAGATTTTTAATTAAAGATAAAATAGTTCTCTATTTTTTATATGCAACGACTGATATATCTGTACATATATAAATAAGAATGTTGAATTCTCTGCACAAGTCGTGACACCGTATCCTAAGCGGACACAATGCGTGCTCTTATTATTTTGGCGTTGGGCTTGGCGGTCGCCACTGGTATGTAATATATCTTGTTTATATCTTGTTAAATACACATATATTAAGACACATGATATGTAACTTCCTTCTTAAATTTTACTCTGCCACGTAATAAAAAAATTACTGTCATGAGTCCACTTTCTAAATGAAGAATGAATGAACGAAATGAATGAATTACTAGGTTGACTGGGATTTGAACCACAGATGACTTTCAATAGATATAACACACGCAATAACACACGCAGGTTATATATCAATAATCATCATCTGGCGGGACACAGAGCCGGAAGTTAAGATTTTCTCTTTGCTAATCTTACCGATTTAGTTAATTGGGATTACGAGAGTAGCTAATAGTACATTAATTATGGATCTTCTACTGATGCAAGTATTTATGGGAGGCTGTGATAACTTATTAAAGATTAAAAGGATTTTCCTTATTTACTGTACCTATATTTTCATAAAAAGACTTTATGATTATAGGTTAATATAAGCTGTTTATGTGGGAAAAAAATCAAAAAGAATGAATGAAATCCGATGTTAATGAATTATACATACACGTGCAGAAGAAGAGAGAAGCTTTTTGAGTTTCGAGAAAAAAAATGTTCAGGGTCCTAGCTCGTAGTATGAACTTAATGTATTCACTTTCATTTAAATTTATTAAGTGGTTTTGACGTGATATCTGGTCAAGCTATAGATAGACATACTATATATAGCTTAAGTATCAATTATAGACTACTGTCCAATAAAATTTAAAATATCTTCAGTGTTCAGGTTCTGATCAGTTACAGTTTTATTAGAAGTATAGACAGTATAGCGTAGAAAAGCTGTATCTAGTTGTATTTATGTACATATTATATGTTTTTCCAGTCGGTACTTCTGCTAGAAGGATCGTGGGGGGATCAGTGACATATATCCAGACGTACCCATTTTCAGCAGCTTTGCTTCGCGGTAGCTCTGGCTCTGGCGTTGGAACATTCAGTAAGACTTGTGGTGGTTCTATAATAAACAATAGATCTGTTCTTACTGCTGCCCACTGTTTAGAGTGAGTATACTTTGTTTTAAATATTTCAAAAACTTTTAATATAAGAAAGAAAGGAGTAAATATTTTTGTTAAAGTTAAAACCTGCGAGGTTCTGTAGTTTAGTGTCGCATTTTTAAAGGATTTGTGTGGGATATCATTGATGTTTACAAACCAGATTTAAAGTTAGATTCTTGATTTTTCACACTTTTAAATATTAACTACATAACTGGAAAAAAGTAAATTAAAAAAAAAAGACATTCACTTTACATATACTTTTATATGAAATAGTAATAAAAAAACGAGACAAGAAAAAGTTTCAAAAATATTATCTGCATTGAAACAAACGTTAAGTCAAACGTTAAGTCACAGATTACCGGCCAAACGTAACACTTTGGAATTGTAATTTAACAGCAATATTTGTAAAATTATCGTTATCGCTGAGTTATTGGAAGTACAATTATAAGTTGTAAGTAGAAAAATATGTAAAATAATCCACTAAAAATTCTAATCTAGTTCAGATATATAAAATAACACAATTTCTTTCAGCTCATTCAGCACCGTTCTTAATCGATGGCGTATACGCGTTGGTTCCTCCTACGCCAACAGCGGCGGCGTTACTTTCACAATCAACCGAATCGCTCGTCACGGTAGCTACAATAGCGTAGCTTTATATAACGATATTGCTGTCTTGAGAATCAACGGCGCTTTCTCTTTCAACAACAATGTGCGCGCGGGTTCCATTGCTGGCCCTAACTACAACCTACCTGATAATGCACCCGTGTGGCTCCTCGGATGGACAAGTGTAAGTTTCACGGTGCTTAGTATTCACTATTTGAAATTTCGATGCTTTTACTGAAACACTTGTTATTAAATTTATGCAACAAAACAAGCATCAAACTGAATATAAAAAATAAATAATAATAATTAACTATCGTTTGCAAAATTTCAGTTTGGAGGATCTTCCTTACACCTCAGCCACGTGCAAGTTTTGGTGGTAAACCAATCTGTCTGCAGAAGTCGCTTTATAGCACACCCGAGATCGATCATGGACAGCATGCTGTGCTCTGGCTATCTCCATGTCGGGGGTCGCGACGCCTGTGAGGGTGACTATGGCAGTCCTGTCGTCCACAACAATGTTATCGTTGGTGTAATCTCTTGGCGCCAGCGATGCGCTGATTTTTATTATCCTGGCGTCAACACTCGTGTGTCCAGCTACACTTCTTGGATTCAAAGCAATCAATAACCTATGAAACTGTTACATATTAAATATACAGATATAATAAAATTGATTCTTATTCTTAATGTTTCATAAAGGTTTTTCAAATTCAATTTCGTTATTTAATCTTATCTATACTGATATTTAAGTATATAAACTGCTGGCTGTACCCGCGACTTCGCTTGGGATAATTATTCTTTTTGTTATCCTTTAAGACAAATTACTTAAGCCGACTTAAAATGAGCTTGATTAGCTCATTAAATTCAAAGATTTCTCTACAATTCGAATTTCAAGTTATTTGGACATAGTACTGAGAATAATTGTTTTTGTAATTTCTGAACTGTCAAACCAAAGACTGAAATATTTATGGGGCAGTCTTCAAAACATTTCCTTTCTAATAAGAAAAAAGAAAGGATTAAATGAAATGGGACTAAGTTTTAATGAATTATAACCAAGTATACATTTTGACTTTCATCTCTCAGTTTCAACAGACTCTCACTCTCTGTCTCATCCTCATATCTCCCAGCGGAACCATGCCGAATTTCGTCTGCATAAATTACATTGCACTTAATAAAATAATTGTGTGTGTGTGTGTGTGTGTGTGTATTAATGTACACACGTATGAAGTGTATATTTTTATTATATATGTAACATTAATTGGTCAAGTGAGGTTTACGAAAAAAAGTGTAGGTATATACGCGAGTAAGAAGTTATACTTAGAATAAATAATCATCACTTTGAATTTTGAAACAGAAAAAATAAAAATAATAATTAGATTAGTCTTCATCACTGTCTTCATTTAGACGACACTAATTTTTTCATTCAAAAAATTCCTGAGTATAGAGAAGTATAAAATACATTTTATGATGATTTCATCATTGTTTTGTTGAATATCAGCCAGATAAGAATGAAATTGATATGTGTTTATGTATCTTATAATCTCGAAATATATAATTTTTGTTTTTTCTGTACCAAAATTAAAAATATTTCACCATCTATTAATGATAATCCCCAAATCTATGTGAGAATTATGATCATATGATTTTTTCATGCTTTGAACTCGTAATAATTAGGGAAAAAATCATCATTGATTAATTCCGAATTTTACTATAAAAATAAAAGTAATTTCGAAAAAACAGGTTTTTTTTAAATTCTCAAAAACCGTTTCAGTTAAAGAGCTAAAAATTGAGGTAAATTATTTTCATTCGACACCAAATTGACCCCCTAAGTTTGAGCCAAAAAAGCCATAGGGGCAGAATTCCCATATTTATCCGGCTATGCTCTTTAGAGTCTGAACATTTTTTATATAGGTAAAGAGCAAAGGACACAAAAATGATTCTCGAGGAGCGATATACGTAATCACTTGCAGATTACTATGCGTTACTCCAATCGTAAGTTCTATGTGATACCGATTTGTAAGATAGGATTTGACTATTTTAAGCACAGTCCACGAGATAACAATACATTTTCAGAAGAATATCGTGGCTTACAGTATACCTGTATGTGTGTAGTCAAATGCCTTTCTTAATCCCCGATGCAAAAGTGGGATGTTATAAGTTTAACGTGTGTATCTGTGTATCTGTCTACAGTACCGTACCTCCCAAACGGATGAACCGATTTTCGTTTAGTTTTTTTTATTGTATCTTAGATAATTTTATGCCGAGTGTTCTTAGCCATGTTTCATGAAAATCTGTTCAGCCGTTTGAAGATCATCAGCTGTTTAATAGTTGATGAGGGGATCTGACTACCTGCGATAATTATGTCTTATCGATTCGAAATTTGGTACCGTATTAATTCAATTATATCGAAAGAACATGGTATTCTTTATTGGACTTTAAATATGACGTGTTAGGGTAAGGTATAGATTTCAAAGGTGGGGAATTAAATGGGATCAATTAGGCTCAATTACCACTGCGGCAGAGTAGAAGCGACGCGACGCGTCAATTTTTTAAACTCTTTAGTATATTCAACTAAATTTTCATTGAGTAACGTTCAAATTCGTATGACGAAAATAAGAAAACGCGCGGCGAAGCGCGTCTACACTGAATCACCCATGTGCGAAATGATGCGTCGCGTCGCTTCGACTCTGCCAAAGTTACTGATTCAACTAACTAATCACTATAAATACCTTCCTAATATTTATACCTACTTTTAAAAAGACCAAATAAAAGTAGGTAAAATTTAAAATAAAAAAGAACCCCTCGACACAAAAAATAAAGTCTAAAAACCAAAAAATAATATTTTAAACCTGTTATAATTATTATCGTCACATATACAGGTGAATGGTGAGTTACTATCAATATTTAAGGAGAATACTTGGTACAAGATTCTCATTCGAATTATGTAAAAAAAAAATAGGTAAATTTTAATAAACTTTTAAGTAAAGTTACTCAACAATTATCTAATTATTTACACGTCGTCTGGACACCCAAACACTTTATTCCTAGCTTAGGATAGGCAAAAATACTAAGATATTTAACTCGTTTAAGCAACAAATTTGTTGACTAGGTAAATGATGTGAACTTTGGCAATTTTTAGATGTGAACAAGCGGCACAGCACAACACCTGTGCACGTGCCGCCGGCATGACTGGAGAAATGTCAACGCTTCATTTATTTGAATTGAAATTTATGAAAATTTGGTCAAAAATCAAGTATCTATTTTTTTACATAATTCGAATGAGAATCATGTACCGAGTTTTCTCTTTAAATATTGATAGTGACTCACCAGTCATTTGGATCATATATGTAGTCACCTGTATATTATATGTATAAGGTTAAATATTTTTATTTTCCAAGCGTCGTCGCGTTTAAGTTAAGAAGAAGCTTAATCCACCATGCTGCTCCACTGCGGCTTGGCGGATAATTTCCTTACTATCTATGATAACAACCGGAACCGACGGCTTTACGTGCTCTTCTATGATAACAACCGGGAACGACGGCTTTACGTGCTCTATTTTTTTCATTATTATCTATAAAACATTATTTGATTCTTATTTGATTTATTATCTATAAAACATTAAATTTTTTATTTAATATTAATCATTTACTTATTAATCTAGATATCTGATTTAACAGTTTGTCTCCGACATATTCTTTGACAAAAAGAAAAAGTTTACATTTGTTTTATTTTTAAGTGCCTGAACAACTGAGTTTCTTTTCTAAATATGTTATTTAAAATACTCAGTTTTCTGTTTAGACTTCTTCTTGTGTAGACAGTCTTAGTGGGACATAGATGGATATTTTTTATAACAGTGCAAGAATTTTGTGAAGACAAGGTATTAAACCTACATATAGAGATATAGATATAAAAAAGTTACTGACTTACCATATCTGAGGCTTGCTTCATCATAGTATAGGTACTAAATTACTAATCAAACGACGAGTTTATAACGGTGCGGTCATAATCAATCACAGGATGACATTGAAGTAATTAACTTAGCCATATTAATGTATATATCAGCACGATAATCGACGATCACACATATTATCTACCTATATTTCAACACGTTTATTGACTAATGCCTGCACACCGATATAACGAGAATATAGCTGACGTGCTTATTTACTTTGGAGATAAAATATTTATTTAGTCTAAGAAATATATGACGAAGATTACATACGTGTACATTAACATACTAGATATAGTATATTTAATGTTTAAATTCATTTCTAATTATTAAGATTTATTTGATATCGATAAGTAAAATAATTAATTTTTCTTAAGTTTTTTTAATAAAATGAAGGTTAAAATTTGCTTTTTAAAAAGCATTAGCTGCGATTTCGACCACGATTAATATACCTTTCATTATAGTCTATAAGATAAATTATGTACGCCAGCTTAAGATGAGCCGCACGTTCAAATGTTTCTGTACATTCCGTGTTCTAAGTTATTTGTACTTACGATTATTACTGACAGTTGTGATGTCAGTAACTTATCAACGAAGAAATCTAAGATCTTAAAATATTCTCGCAGCTATTTTTAAAACATGTCCTTTCTAACAAAAAAATAATGAATGAAATCGGAAAACGCATTATATAATTTTTTAAACAAAGAACACATTTTTACTTGTATCTCCTCTACAATAAAGATAAATGATGATAATATTATCTTTAATATAGGGTCAGATCACGTCAACTGGACCCCCCATTTTCCACTTGATCATAAAAATTAAGTTCATATATTTTTTTATAGGTACATACCATCATAAATTGATCCCCCAAACGATTTTTAAAAATTTCGATTTTAACAACAATTTTTTTTACAATGAAAATTTTAGGTACTTTTAATTAAAAAATGTATTGTAAATCAACCGTTAAAGTAAAATTAATGGGGTTTGAAGAATTTATTTTTAAAATGTTTATATTTTAAGAAAATATTGATGACTAAAAATTATTTCTTTATTATTATATTGTTAATTAACTTTTAAGTTTACAAATGCAAATTTCATTGACTTCTCGGTGGAAAAATGAAGTTTTTTTTTATCGGTTACATGCTTTATTTATTAAAATTAAGGATTTCAGAAAAAAATTTCACTGCTCGCGATTAGTTAAAACAATATGAATTTGTTTATCATAGCGCGCCGAGCGCCAGGCGCTGTCAGAATACCGCGCTGTCGAGCGTCAGACTACGTTACAGCTTCGATTAATTATAATTAAAAATAACAATTAAAAATATAATTATCAAATAAATTTTATTATTATTACTATTATTATTATTATCATATTATTGTTATTATTAAACCAATTTTATTCTTGTAAAAATTTTATGAACAATTCAATGAAATCATTTTTTATTTATTCATTAAATAGGGAAAATTAATAAATAATCAATTAAAAATGTTACAAAACCGTGTATTTTATATTCATTTTTGCTTTGTATTTTAGTAAGCTATTATTTTTAAATTTATGAGTAAGTACTCCACTTTTAGTTAAAAAAAAAAAAAAATTGGTTGTCTGTAAAGTCGGTTTGCGGACGATAATTTTTACGTGATAACGTCATAAGAAAAGATGAATGGAATTAAATTATTATCAATGAATTATCATTATTTTGTATAATATATATATATATATATATATATATATATATATATATATATATATATATATATATATATATATATATATATATATATATATATATATATATATATATATATATAAGCTACAGGTAATAATAAAGTTAAATACTTTGATATGTAATACAAGAAATAATCAAGTTTAATAAAGAAGCTAAGTTTAATATTACACGTCCGTAAACCGACTTTACAGACAACCAATTTTTTTTTTTAAACTAAAAGTGGAGTACTTACTCGTAAATTTAAAAATGATAGCTTACTAAAATACAAAGCAAAAATAAATATAAAATACACGGTTTTGTAACATTTTTAATTGATTATTTATTAATTTTCACTGTTTAATGAATAAATAAAAAATGGTTTCATTGCATTGTTCATGAAATTTTTACAAGAATAAAATTTGTTTAATAATAACAATAATATGATAATAATAATAATAGTAATAATAACAAACTTTATTTGATAATTATATTTTTAATTGTTATTTTTAATTATAATGAATCGAAGCTGTAACGTAGTCTGACGCTCGACAGCGCGGTATTCTGACAGCGCCTGGCGCTCGGCGCGCTATGATAAACAAATTCATATTGTTTTAACTAATCGCGAGCAGTGAAATTTTTTTCTGAAATCTTAAATTTTAATAAATAAAGCATGTAACCGATAAAAAAAACTTCATTTTTCCACCGAGAAGTCAATGAAATTTGCATTTGTTAACTTAAAAGTTAATTAACAATATAATAATAAACAAATAATTTTTAGTCATCAATATTTTCTTAAAATATAAACATTTTAAAAATAAATTCTTCAAACCCCATTAATTTAACTTTAACGGTTGATTTACAATCCATTTTTTAATTAAAAGTACCTAAAACTTTTATTGTAAAAAAAATTGTCGTTAAAATCGAAATTTTTAAAAATCGTTTGGGGGATCAATTTATGATGGTATGTACTTATAAAGAAAATATATGAAATTAATTTTTATGATCAAGTGGAAAATGGGGGGTCCAGTTGACGTGATCTGACCCATACATAATTGAATCTGTTATAGTCCTAAGTATTGATAATTATGGAGTTTTGATATTTACTATAAATAATTAAAAAATATTTATTATAAATAACTGTAACCACTATATTGTATGACACATAATATATTAATTATACACATAAATTTAATGTTTTAGAAAAAAATTAATATAAAGTTATGTGGTTCTGTCAGGTTTTCTTTAATATTATTTATTTATTTATTCTTTATTGAACACCACAAATATGCCTTGTTACGACAAGGCATAATTACAAGTTAGTTAAGTTAATATTGAGTAGTACTACAGGCGGTCTTATGGGTTTTCTCATTTCGCCATTTCTTCCATCCAGCTATTATTCCAGACAACCCAAATGAAAAAGGAGAGTTCAACAAAAAAAAAACGGGTAGTACAGTAAAAACGGTAATATCCCTATTATAAACTAATAAATATTAAATATAAATAAAATAAACTAAATTAAAAGTTAAAATCATTTAATACAATAAAAAAACTTAATCAAATCATCTCCAGTTTAAGACAATTCTTTTTAACATAGTTCTTAAATATTGATAGTGATTTAGCTTTTCATATGTGTAATGGCAAACTCTTCCACAATTTTAAAGCCTGAAATAGCCTGAACAGGAAAGGATTATATATATTATTGAGTATTGTCATTAATCTATAATATAAAAATAAGTCGGGTTTTCCTTCCTGACGCTATAATTCCAGAACACACGAACCGATTTCCACGGTTTTGCATTCGATGGAAAAGTCTCGGGCTCCGTGAGGTTTATAGCAAACAAAATTTAGGAAAAATTTTAACAGAAAAGCAGGAAAACAGGGAAAAGCATTTTTCACATACAGCGCCATCTCTGATACATAGCATGTACTACAAACCAATATGGTTTTACAAAAAACGAAGCCATCTGGTGGCGAAATGGAGTTCGCCGGGTTTGCTAGTTATGTATAAATATGTCCTCTAAATTTTAAAACATTTCATGCAGTAGTTTTCTTGCTTGGTTATTGGAACCTGTAACTTGAAATTCACGTGAACGTTGCTATTTCAGGTGCAATATTTTAGAACGTTTTATTAAATGTGATATATTACTGGCCAGACCTAAAATACGTGTATATATACAGTGTAACAAAATTTCACTAAGACTGGAAAACGAATTCGTCACACAAATTAATTTTATTTATTTAGTTAATGGTATATAATATAAAATCACCTACATTTTTTACTAATGATAAATAAAAAAGTGAAAAATTTTACCTTGTGAGATACTGCTATAGCCATCCGGTGTCATTAACGGGGTATCTCCGCTGCTGAACATTATTATATTATTTATATATATAATTATATACATTTTTTTTGGGCGGTAGGTGCAAAAGTAAAAACAGCTGTTTGAGCTCTTCATAGAAAATCTTTTTAAATTAGTAAACACATATTTAGTACTATTAAAAAGTTTATTTATTTATTTATTTATTTAACAATTTATGCACACTAGAATACAAATAGGAAAAAGCACATAAACAATGCTGGTACAAAGGCACTACTTATCCCATGATGGAATCTCTTCCAGTAGTCCTGCCACAGGAAAATTGTAAAAGAGTCGCAAAAATTAGTGTGTACAAAGTAAACATATTATGAATAAAAATATAATATATAATAATAAATACATAATTATACGATATATAAATACATAATATATACCTACATAATAATGTATACACACATAGATACAAATAATATAATACTTATACATACACGCATACATATATACGATACATAGGATAATACATACGATAATATATTCCAACACGCATGAAGATACTTAATCAAATTGGTTTTAAACTAGGATTGATTCAGGTAGAATTTTCTCACTCTTTTCTTAAATAGAGATAGTGTTTTGCAAACGCGAATTTCATATGGTAGGGGATTCCAAAGTCTAACGGAATGTGCAGTAAAGGAGTAGGAATAAAAATCGGTACGGTGGGTGGGTATCTGAAGAAGATAACGTTTATGAGATCTGCATGAAGAATCATCATCATGAGAAAAAGAAAAGCGGTCCCGTAGATACGAAGGAGAACAAGGATTAAAAAGAGTCTTAAAAAGGAAACAAAGTATTCTAAAATTTCTACGATGGCGGATAGGTAGCCATTGGAGTTGCTTACGAAAGTGACTTACATGATCATATTTTTTTAAGCCGAAGATGAAACGCAAGCATAAATTTTGTAGTCGCTCAAGTCTGTTAAGTGATTCTTCGGTGACATCTAAACAAGTGACATCAGCCTAATCAATGATCGGATGTATAAGAGTTTGCACGAGAGAAACTTTAGTCTTGAAGGGTAAAAAGTTTTGCAAAGATTTTAGAGAATGGAGCGAAAAGTGTACCTTACGACTGATCTCATTGATATAAGCATTCCAGTTAAGATTGGAATCAAAAATTACACCTAAATTCTTAGCCGAGTCGGAAAAAGTAATAGGGACGCTGTCGACGGTGATAGGGGGTAGTTCGGCTATATTAAGTTGAGAGCGAATGCGTTTACTACATATGATTAATGCTTTAGTTTTTCCCGGGTTAACAGTAAGACCGAAACTATCAGCCCATTCAGTAATACGCCTTAGATCATCATTGATGGAGATAATAGCAGACTCGGCATCATGCAACTTAAAATGGCGATATATTTGAAAATCGTCAGCATATAAGTGGTATTTTGAAGATATGACCTTAGTGATCGAGTCAATAAAAACAGAAAAAAGAAGAGGGGAAAGTACGCCACCTTGGGGAACTCCCACAGTAAGATTGCACCAGTTGGAATAGGATGTATTTACTTGAACTCGCTGTGAACGATTCCGAAGGTAAGATTCAAACCACGCTAACGCGGATAAAGAAGTATTAATTGATTTTAGTACGCCAAGAAGGATGTCGAAGTCGATAGAATTAAAAGCATTGCTAAAATCAATAAGTATAAGGATTGTAAGCGATTTATTCTCCATGGCTAAGCGAAAGTCGTCAGTTACGTCGATAAGAGCCGAAGTTGTGCTATGGCCTGGACGAAAACCAGATTGATATGAATTAAGAAGATCATTAGAGTATAAAAAGAAAGAGAACTGCTTGTGGACAATGCATTCAAAAACCTTAGAGAGAGTTGGCAATATGGAAATGGGTCGAAAATTAGCTAAAGAAGAAGAATTGGTAACTTTAGGCAAAGGAATAACATTTGCTAGTTTCCAGGCTTTCGGATTAAGAATCGGTAACAGGAAAGGAAGAATCAGTGTAATCATTTTCAAACATAACTTGTCATAGCCAGCGGCCTGCGATGAAATTGAAAGGACTGCAGTTATAATGTCTGAATCAGTTATAGGTGTAAAGGAGAATGGAGTATTGGGTATTGGTAATTCTGATAAATATTTTAGAGTGCTCTTCTTGTCGTTAGAACACAGTCTCGTAGGAGAACGGGAAAAGAAATTGTTGAGAGTGTCTAAGTCAAAATCGCTAGGTGAAAGGATGGGTGATTTACCAATAGCCACGGACTTAAGAAATTTCCAAACATCTGCAGTACTTTTATTTTGGAGAGAAGAGTGAAAATATTGTCGTTTGGCGGCACGACACAGACGGTTGCATCGATTACGAAGAGTTTTGAATTTTTGGAGATTACTTTCGGAAGGACAAAGCTTGAATTTCCTTTTAGCGCGATCTCTAAGTGCCATTTGTTCCTTGATAGTATTGGAAAGCCAGGGAGCAGGATTATGCTTGACTTTGATCCTCTTAAGTGGCGCATGATGATCATAAATGCCTAAAATCTTCGCATTAAAGCTTTCAACTTTTTCGTCGATATTGGTGCTACTCAATACATCAGACCAGTCAATATTCGAAGCATCATTTTCCAGCGCCTCCTGGTTAATATGCTTATAGCAACGTCGAAAAATTAATTGAGGTACACGTTTAGGGGGACGCACACGATAGGAGAGGAAAAGTAGATCATGATAGGAAAATGAGGCGGAAAGTTGGCCATGAACAGGAACATTATTAATCGAAGACACAATCATTAAATCTAATAGAGAAGGGGTACAATTAGGAAAATGATGAGTCGTAGCAGTGGGTAAGAGATGAAGATTGTAAGATGATAGTAAGGCGCGTAGTTTATGAGCAAGAAGGCTATCTTTCATTAGGCAAGTGTTAAAATCACCCATTATAATAACATGTTGGTAAATGGTACGATAATTGTTAAGGATAGTATCAAAACTATTAAAATAATCAATATTAAGATTCGGGCAATAAAATACTATAAGTAAAAGTTTGCTATGGTGTAAACATAATTCAATAGCTAGGTGTTCAGCTGATTCTGAATAATTTGAAGGAGACGTGTCAATGACCGTATACTTAATTTCAGAACGAAGATAGATAGCTACCCCTCCGCCCCCCTTACCAACCCTGTCATTGCGAATCAGTACATATCCTGGTATTGCGAATTGCGTAGATAAGAGCGATGGTTTTAAGAATGATTCCGAAATTAAGATCGCATCAATAGAATCACTACTGAAGGATGCTAGAATATCTGAATAATGGCTGGGAACACTTTGTGCATTAATGTGCACCACATTAAGATAAGAGCGATAATCACAGAACACAGACGATAGTTGATCACATAATGTAGAAGGCGAAGAAAATATACTGTTTACACTTTTAAAACTGTTGGATGAAGAACATGAGAAAAAACTGTCGTCAAGATCATATATACAATTAGTATCCATATAAAACGTATTAGGAAGAATAATATATAATTAACAACACATAAAATGAAATGTAATAAATATACAATAAGAACTAAAAATAAAAAATATATACTTAACTACAATTTAAAGCACAACGGTAATGTAATAACTCACCACTCATACATGAGAGGATAAAATAAAACAAATTAACAGAATAACTAAAATAAACCAGGAACAATTACAGCATTAAATAATTATACTCAAAACAAAGATGAACAAATTTAAAAAATAAATAGTACGTATTTTAAAATGTTAAAAGCAATGGCAACAAGCGTACTGACAGCTGTCAAATGTCAACAGCTCACATAGAAATAAAGTATAAACGCCAAAACAAAGTATAAATGAAAAATGAAATAGTAAAATATTAATCATCAGCTTAAACATTGTTTGGATTTTAGATTACCTACATATGTATATCATTTTAAATATCGACCTTATAACACAAATAGAAGTAACAAGCGTGACGCAAAGGGATAATACGTACAAGTTATGACGACACAAACTACGTACAAGCTTACTGTTTACGTCGATTGGATCTAGTTGTTTTAGCACTTTTAGAGTCAGTTATATGCACAGGAACAGTAGAAACATTAGTATCGCCGCTGCTAACTGGGAATTTTGAGATAATATCTTGAAGGGAAGCCATGGTTTCGATTTTTCGTCGTGTTTTGTCAGGAAGGTTAATGACTATCCTTCCCTCAGCCGACCAACAATTATTGATACCGAAGTGTTTACGTGCCAATAGGAAAATCTGATGTCTAGTTTTGGTTAAAAACTCCGAAATGGTGATACCAGTGTCTTTGAGTAATGTCTTAGCATCCCAAACTGCCTGCCTGGGATCAAGGGCTGAGAACCTGACTAAGACTGGTCTTGATTTGGCTTGCGCGGAGACACCAAGACGATGACAGACTTGAAGATCACTCTTTGGAATATCAGTCAATTTTAATTGTTCGGCTATTATCTGGTGTATTACCTCAGGAAGCTTTTCATTTTGTTTTTCTTCAATGCCGTGGAAGAGGAGGACCTTTTTTCTCATTATCATCTCATGTCTATCAAGTCCCAGCGAGAAAGATTCTAATTGTGATTTTATATTATTAAATAATT
The DNA here is from genome assembly GCA_036937285.1 of Euphydryas editha. NCBI lineage: Eukaryota > Metazoa > Arthropoda > Insecta > Lepidoptera > Nymphalidae > Euphydryas > Euphydryas editha. The sequence goes on from JAUPFZ010000003.1 coordinate 18,306,970, forward strand.
GCCAGATCATCGATTTGAAATCATTAAAATCTTGAGACAACGTGGTAATGTCAGGATGCACAGATGATCCCCCCGCTACCTTCTGTAGTTTCCTTTCATATTCCTGCATACGTGTTTCGAACATCTTACCCAGAGCTTCCAGGCTGTGCGTGTCCATAGTGAAATAATAAGGTAAAAAAGAAGTGATTCTTGATTATAATTTGATAGGAAATTTTATTAAGATAATGAGTAACGGTGAGTTTAAAAAACAATTAACACATAATCTTGCCGAAAAATTGTAAATAAACTATATAAAATAAATAAAATTTAGGAGCACACTAAAATTGCTTCTTATTTCTGTGACTACCCACAGATACCCACTGATGAAGTTATGAGCTAAAAGCATCTAACCTGCCAGCAGTGTCACTCTATAAAGTTTTCCTTTATACAATCAAAGTTACACAAAATAGTGATCTTAATACTACTACTAAAACCATCTAGGTATCCAGAGCTTCCGAGGATTCGTTGTGTTGGTAGCGGAAGGCCGGTGATGCAATCGATACAGTCATCGGCAGGTGTAGGCACGGAGTGTGGGCGCAGCGGTCAGTGAGACTCAGTGAAACGGTTTGTCGCTTGCCGCCTGCGGGTCAGTAGAGTTCCCGAACCCAGGAATCACTTAATCTCCGCCCTAGGAGGCTGAACTGCCAACCCGCGAAAAATCCCTGCTGTTGCAGTCATGCCGGAGAAGGAGACCGGGGTGGACCCGGCTGTTGCAGTGGGGGGGGGGGACTGGGGGCTCTCTCGTTCGCTGCGCCGACAATTCGCACTACCTATGCTAGCCCGTGGCTGGTCTGCATTACAAATTTGCCTCTTTTGCTATCAACACAACAAATCTTTACAAAAAACCTATAACCCTCCCCCACAAAATAAAAAACAAAAAGAAAAGTGAGGTATACACAGCGGCTCCCCTCTCCACACAAGTGGACTTCTGCAATATCAGGGGGCTCCATGCTAACCTTAGCGCAGTCCATTAACATCTGGAGACTGCGCAGCCGACCTTACTATTTCTAACGGAGACGCAGATATCTTGCCCGGCCGACACTTCATACCTACACTATCCCGGCTACAAACTCGAACATAAATTCCTGAGACGTGTCGGTGTATGTTCGTTCGGGAGGATATCTGCTGTCACCGTCTCCTTCATTTAGAGCACAAGGACCTGTCGATATTGTAGGTGCGCGTGGACTACGGTAGCCACACCCGTGTTTACGCATGCCTATACAGGTCTGATAGCGGTGATAGGGAAACAAAGCGGCTCTTCGAGCACCTGCAATTGACGACGGACAAAGTTTTTGAGCTTTACCCCTCTACGGAGTTGATTTTAGTAAATTATTTCCCGACGTTTCGGACCCTTTACAGCGTCCATGATCTCGGGGGACTCTCTAATTTAATTTAATTAAAAATCGTTAAACTGTAAAGTTTTAAAACAAATAAACTTGATAAAATCCGATTTAGACTTTTAATTAAATTATTTTTGTATATTTTATATCATATAAGTAACGAATTGTGGATGTTAAAAGCTAAAAATATAAGCAAAAACCCATTTTTGAGGTTTGCGCGTTTATAAAATATAAGTTAAACATAAAAAGTCATACTGATAGACAAAGGAACAAACGAATCAAAATTTGTAGATTATTGTTTTAGCCACAATATCATAATAACTTATACTCCGACATGACACCAACCAAGACCGACGGTTTTACGTGGTTTCCTAGGCACGGAAGAAGACCCACAATAACATAGACCCCGACGTGAAAACAAATATTATTACATAAATAATAGTACCTGGATGACCGAGCTTTGCTAGGTTAAATTATATTTAGATACATTACATACTGATGAAACATAAATAATATTTTTGATCTTACCGACATAATAGTAAAATAATAGAAAATGGTTATTTAAATAAAAAATAAAAAGAGCTCTCAATAATAGTTTTTCTTACAAAGGCAGAAACTAAGAAAACAAAATTGGTCAGTAGACACCTGGATTCGAACTCGGGTTATCTGATTTCGAATCCGCCCGATTCCCATCCGAGCTATTATAAGCTTATCAAGGACAGCGTTTACCTTCGTATTCTAATGATATTTTTTAATTGCGTAAAAAATGGGATAACACGACATTTTCTAAAAATAAATCCTAGCTATCGATTTATCGCCCCCAAAACCCCCTGCATACTAAATTTCATGATATATATATATATATATATATATATATATATATATATATATATATATATATATATATATACAAGAATTGCTCGTTTAAAGATATAATATGTCATTATATGTGTTTCTAAAACACACAGCAAGATTGAAGAACGCGTTTATAGACTTTGCTAAAAGCAACAAAATACATGCACTCACCACTGTTTCTTGATTATTTGTGTTACCTTTATCTTTATGGTTTCCAGCAGAACGCGCCGATTTCCATAGAGAAGCGTACCTGTCATCTAAATGTCATAGCGTTGTAGATTTTGCCGCGAACGTTTGCAAAATTTTGTCCTTACTGTTTTTGAGGTTTTTTGTGCATATTAATTACGCAAATTGTGTGAGTATACACGAAATGGAGACGATTGATGATCAGGGGGAGCCGGTGACCGCTGCTTCGGATGAAGAGCGATCTACACGGCATGTCGCTTCAAGCGACGAGATGGATTCTTCCTCATCCTCGGAGGATGAAGAGAGCCTCTCTTCGTTACCCCCAAACAAACGTCGTAAGTATGATAGATCACAAATTGAAGCTTTGTCTAGACAGGTTAATTATATTACAGGCTATTTAACTCAGATTCCACAAGTTATTAACTCTTTGATCACTCCAAACGTCCCAAGTACAAGTTTTTCCAACTCACAACATAATCATAATCAATATTTAGTAAATCCGTCCAAAGAGTATCAAAATCAATTGGTAGCTAATTTCAATAAAGATTCAATTGAATTAGGTAATTTACAGACTGAGTTTGATAGTAATAAGGTAGTTCCGCCGGCTATAAAAGTCAGATTGGACCAACTTCACTCCTTACAGCATTTTGATTCCCCAGCCTGGAAGGGCTTACGATATAAAAAAACTCTACAGTCATATACTGCAGCTCCAGGCTTCATAGCTCTAAAAGTAAATGAGGAGCTTTCACATTTTAAAAAGACAAAGGATTTTTTAATCTCGGCGGAGCATTTCCTAGCCGGATTGACAAACGCTCAGTTGGAGCAGCGAGAGCTGCTAAGAGAGTGTTTACAGAATCTAATTAACTGGGCTTCATCTAACCCAAATGAATTAAATTCAAATAACTTATTTAATAAGGTGTCCGACTTCCTCGGACCGGATTCTCCGTTACACAAGTGCTCAGAAAAAATTATACAGTTAATTTGTGGCAGAAGATCTGAGACGATTGAAATAAGACGGTATAGACTAATTAAGCAGATTTCTAGTACCAATTTGAAAGCCACTCTCAGAGCAATTCCTCCGAGTAATGAGTACTTGTTTAGTCAGGAGGCTATACAGCCGGTTATACAATCACATGGTGGTCCGCAAAATTGGTTGAACATACCCAATTATTTAAAAGAAAGTTCAAATAACACTAATTATAACAGACGGGAAAAATCCCACCTTAATAAAAATTCAAAACCACCAATGAAATCAAATAAAAACCATAATTTTCGTGGGAAAAAGAGACAGCCCCATTACCGTAGTAGAAATTCCCAGCCCCAAGAAGCAGATTTTAGTACAGGAAAACAAAAATGACTATTCCCAGAAAACACAAAGCTTTATAGCAGGTTGTCTAAAATATCATGCAAAAGTGTGGAAGGATTTAGGAGCAGATCAGATGATATTAAATTCCATAACTGGGAGCCGGCTACCTTTTTACCGAAAGCCTCCTTGTCTGCCACTGACTCCGAACCTGCTAAAAAGATTTACAACAGCGGTAACTCCAGAAATGACAAATGTAATTCAGGATTTAATTCAAGAAAAGATTTTAGAACCTCCACAGATTTTGAATTCAGGTTACCTATCAAAAATGTTTCTAGTAAAGAAACCCAGTGGTGGTGTGAGACCAATTTTCGATCTCAGAGGGCTGAACCAATACATTTGTACAAAACATTTTCAACTGGTATCTCAAGCAGATGTTCCAGAATTCTTACAGGAGAACGACTGGATGACCAGAATAGACTTGACACAGGCATATTTTCACCTCCCTATAGTAGAGTCTCATCGACGATTTCTAAGGGTTTATTACAACAATCAGGTTCTCCAGTTGACTGCTCTTCCGTTTGGCCTGTCTTCTGCCCCTCGTACATTTGCAAAAGTAACCAACTGGATAGCAGAGAGGCTGCGGTTAAGGGGGATAAGAGTCTTAGTTTACTTAGACGACTTCCTATTAGCAAATCAGGACAGGAGCAACCTAGAGAGCCAGATGACAGACACACTATCCCTTTTAGAGGACCTGGGTTGGCAGGTAAATTACCAAAAATCGATTACTGTGCCAACTCAGCAACTAGAGTATCTAGGAGTAGTCTGGAATACCAAGGAAAAGAATATGACATTACCAGTAAAGAAAGTTGCCAAAATTCAGAATTTAATAGAAAAAATGCAGAAATCTGGTCATCCAACTTTGAAAGAGATACAGAGCCTACTAGGACATCTCAACTTTGCAACTTTAACCACACCAAAGGGGCGATTACACTGCCGAAAGATACAAAGATTTCTAAAAAGTTACAATCTTTGTCGCAGAAAAAAGAGAGTTCTTCCACATCCAGTGCAGCAGGAGTTATCCTGGTGGCGGAAGGCCATAGACCACAGTTCAGTGGCACTGCACAAAACAGAGGTCTCCCACTTTTTGACAACAGACGCAGCGGATGCGGGCTGGGGAGCTCACCTCAACAATACCTTCATCACGGGACGTTGGTCACAAAAACAACGAATGTGGCATTCCAATCTAAAGGAGATGTTCGCTGTTTACGGAGCGATTTTCCAGCAACGGTCAGAGCTGATAGGAGCCCATATACTTGTCCAGTCAGACAACAGGACCCTAGTGGCTCACATAAGGAACGAGGGCGGCACACGATCGCTTGCACTCCTCGATCTTACAACAAAGCTCATGGAACTGACCGCAAAGTTAAACATAACTCTCTCGGCAGCTTATCTTCCAGGAAGATACAATGGAATTGCCGACAGACTGTCAAGGAGTCGGCCAGTTCCCGAATGGCACCTTCTACCCCCAGCTGCGGAAGCAATTTTCAAAAAGTGGGGTGTGCCAGATATAGATCTATCCGCGTCGAAAAAAAGCGCCGTTGTAGAGCGATACGTGTCTTGGGACTCAAAAGATGGTTTTGCAGTCTTTTGCGACGCTTTCAGTCGACCATGGACATACAGACTGGCGTGGGTGTTCCCACCTCCCAATCTAATGCCACGAGTGCTACAACACCTCAATGGAGCACAGGGGACGTTCATTGTGATAGCTCCAAAATGGACACAGTGCTTCTGGCTACCAGATCTACAGACGAGGGCACTGGAGGAACCTCAGACAATAGAAAACTCCATGATAGTCGACCTGTCCACAGGCAAAAATCCTCCTCAGTTAGAAAGGCTGGAGTTTCTGGCTTGGAAAATTGGGGGTGGGCAAATAAAATAGCACAGTGGACAACAGAAGAAAAGAATTTGTTGAGCGAGAGTTGGAGACAGTCGACTTTACTAACTTATAGGGCTCCTATTAACCGTTGGGTGCTGTGGTGTCAAAACCATGGTATTGATCCCACAGATCCAACTGGAAATGATTTGGCTAGATTTTTAGCCAAGCTTTTTATTGTAGACAAGTTAGCATATAAAACTATACTTTTACATAAATCAGCTGTCTCCACCTTTTGTGCAACAGGTACAGAGGAGTTATCAAAGGATTTTTTTGTCCAACAGATCTTAAAAGCTATTTCCAATCTAAGACCAGCAGAAATTAAAACACCAATATGGGATACCAAGCTAATTTTCAATTGGTTAAAAACTTCTACACACCCTTCAACATTATTTGAGATATCACGTCGTACCGCCATAATCCTTTTATTAGCGTCCGGTAGAAGGGTGCATGATTTAACATTGCTAGAGGTATCTGAGAATAGTTATATAGGCAATGGAGATGAGCTGACATTATGGCCTAAATTTGGGTCGAAGACGGATAGAGGAAATAATAGACAGTCTGGATGGCTCCTGAAGAAACATCCAGATGAAAGATTGTGTCCAGTACAACATGTGAGAGGTCTTGTTAATGCTACAACAAATAGACGCTCTGAAAAAGAAAGCATTAATAGTCTATTTATATCAGTTACTGGAATGGTAAAACCTGCAACTAGAACAATAATAGCAGGTTGGATCAAGACAGTATTTCGTGAGGCAGGAATTGATGCACCAGCAGGTAGTGTAAGATCTGCTGTAGCCTCACGAAGTTGGCTTGAAAATAGGCCTATAGATGATATTATGAGGAGAGCAAATTGGAAAAGTGCTCAGACTTTTCAAAACTTTTATTGTAAATCTGTGGCTAGAGTTGCTAGCCCACAGGACAAAGAGGATTTATTGGTAGATAACTTATGTGATATTTAGTGATTCTTAACTTATAAGGAGCTAACTCCGTTAAGATTCTTTGATCTCAAATGGTTCCAAAAAAAATTTTTTTTTTTTAAATATAATATGTTGTTTGTAAAAAAAAAAAAAAGGTTGACTGATTGAATGAGTGCTGATGTTAGCTATAAGCATCTAATTATCTATAGTGTTTTTTAAATACATGCTTGTAAATTAGTTTATGAGTAAATAGGTACAAAGAAAAAGAAGGTTTAGAATTCATATTAATTTTTAATTCAAAAAAGACTTATAATACATTCAATTGGTCTTTTTAATTACAAGTAAGATATACATAATTTTGTTTTTTGAAAATAATTGTTTGTTGTATTATTATTAAGAGAATTTTAATTTATTAATTTTTTTTTTTTTTTGAAGTTTAAAAAATCTGATTTATTTTTAAGTCACTGTTGTTCTAACTAAATAGTTTCTTTCTAATTAATACATGTTGTCTAAAAGAAAGTTGGATTTTCATTTTCACATAGCGGTTGTAGTATTTCACCAGCAGATAACAAACAGGTCTTCAATCTTGCTGTGGGTTTTAGAAACACATATAATAAGACTGTTTTGCATTACAACAAAACAGTTATTATGTGTGTGAGAAAACACACAGCAAGCAGCAAGGGGCTTGCTGGTGATTGATGACTTCTATGACATTTAGATGACAGGTACGCTTCTCTATGGAAATCGGCGCGTTCTGCTGGAAACCATAAAGATAAAGGTAACACAAATAATCAAGAAACAGTGGTGAGTGCATATATTTTGTTACTTTTAGCAAAGTCTATAAACGCGTTCTTCAATCTTGCTGTGTGCTTTCTCACACACATAATAACTGTTTTGTTGTAATGCAAAACAGTCTTATTACAAATTAACATCTATTCATAGACTGCTAATCATAACAATAATTTTGGCCTGTTCGGGTACAAAATCAAGTTTAAATTAACTTTGAGGCCGACGTTAACTTACGTACCTACATACATAAAACGTTTCAAGGCGATACCCTTTTGAATAATGTATTCAAGTTATACCCTCTCGTCCGTGACCGTAAAAACATGAGTTCACCTTTATTACCAATTAAAATAGGTGCCCATTTCAATCTATAATTGTAAAATCTATAGTTGTAAAATAGATGTTATAATTTCAATGAGTAATGGCTGAATAATTATTCATTCACCAATTTCACTCGCTATTTCTAATTTCATTTTGTGAAGTTTCATTGTTCACATCTATTATGTCTACGACCGACCACGATGGCGATGATGATGCAACAACTACCATATCCCACTAATAGACGCTTTAGCAGTGAGCTTCATATACATTGCTATTGTAAACATTTTACTCTGTGCAATAAAGAGTACTTATTGTTGTTGTTATTCGCAAACCCGTAGCAGAACAGCGTGGTGAATTAAGCTCAAACTATACTCCTATACAGAAAACAAACTCTTGCTTATCAATGGAACATTCACACGCTGTAATGGTAGTTTATTAAAACAGCGTATAAACGTCCATTTGCTTAGTAAAAGTCTTTTTCATTTTGAAAAGAAAAGTTCTGGCTAAATAATTATAAAATAAATTAAGGTTAAAAAATTAGAAACCAACCACGAGAAAAAGTTTTCTAGTTTTCAGTATTGATAGTCACCTAATGTAGAAGCCAAGCTAGACAATATTCCGTTGTGAGACAGACAGGTTTACACAGGCAGGTTAGGATATCCATATGCATCAAAATATAGTATTAAGCCTAGGACTTTTAAGACAGAAAAATGTGTCAGTTTTGACAAGTTTTTAAATCAGTTTAATTTGAGCGTATAGTAACTTGTATTCTTAAAATTTTGTCTTTGATAATCACTTTTCATTATTATTATTACTTTATTTTTTTTTCTTGCAAATAACAAAAAAAAAATACACATTAATATAAAAGTTTTTAAAATACACAAACTAACGTATTACAAATACTTTTGTAGAGTTATAGAGTATAAATATTAATGGTATAGCGTCATGCTACACCCCGATAAAAAAGCAAACAATGTTTTTTGTCCTTCCTTGATATATACTTACCTACTTTGATATATGCATTCCTTGATATGTGACGACGCGTTGGTGCAGTGGTCACAGCAACTGGCTTATGCGCTAGCGGTCGCGGGTTTGATGCCCGCACATGACAAATATTTACGAGTATATAGGCCATACGGATATTTGTCGTGGTCTGAGTGTTTGTGCTTGTGTGTTGTGTGTGTTTCCGGATTTTCCGCATTTTCCCCCACACATAAACATCCTACTACTACTGGGGGCCATTGAGTGTGAGACTTTTATTTATTTATTTTTATACCTGATCGATATATTAAATACAGCGATAGCCATGGCACGGTTAAGCTCCAACCCTTCTCATTCATGAGAAAAAATATCTTCGTCTATTAGTGGGATATGGTAGTTGTTGCATCATCATCGCCATCGTGGTCGGTCGTAGACATAATAGATGTGAACAATGAAACTTCACAAAATGAAATTAGAAATAGCGAGTGAAATTGGTGAATGAATAATTATTCAGCCATTACTCATTGAAATTATAACATCTATTTTACAACTATAGATTTTACAATTATAGATTGAAATGGGCACCTATTTTAATTGGTAATAAAGGTGAACTCATGTTTTTACGGTCACGGACGAGAGGGTATAACTTGAATACATTATTCAAAAGGGTATCGCCTTGAAACGTTTTATGTATGTAGGTACGTAAGTTAACGTCGGCCTCAAAGTTAATTTAAACTTGATTTTGTACCCGAACAGGCCAAAATTATTGTTATGATTAGCAGTCTATGAATAGATGTTAATTTGTAATAAGACTGTTTTGCATTACAACAAAACAGTTATTATGTGTGTGAGAAAACACACAGCAAGCAGCAAGGGGCTTGCTGGTGATTGATGACTTCTATGACATTTAGATGACAGGTACGCTTCTCTATGGAAAATGGCGCGTTCTGCTGGAAACCATAAAGATAAAGGTAACACAAATAATCAAGAAACAGTGGTGAGTGCATATATTTTGTTACTTTTAGCAAAGTCTATAAACGCGTTCTTCAATCTTGCTGTGTGTTTTCTCACACATATAATAACTGTTTTGTTGTAATGCAAAACAGTCTTATTACAAATTAACATCTATTCATAGACTGCTAATCATAACAATAATTTTGGCCTGTTCGGATACAAAATCAAGTTTAAATTAACTTTGAGGCCGACGTTAACTTACGTACCTACATACATAAAACGTTTCAAGGCGATACCCTTTTGAATAATGTATTCAAGTTATACCCTCTCGTCCGTGACCGTAAAAACATGAGTTCACCTTTATTACCAATTAAAATAGGTGCCCATTTCAATCTATAATTGTAATAGTAAAATAGATGTTATAATTTCAATGAGTAATGGCTGAATAATTATTCATTCACCAATTTCACTCGCTATTTCTAATTTCATTTTGTGGAGTTTCATTGTTCACATCTATTATGTCTACGACCGACCACGATGGCGATGATGATGCAACAACTACCATATCCCACTAATAGACGAAGATATTTTTTCTCATGAATGAGAAGGTTTGGAGCTTAACCGTGCCATGGCTATCGCTGTATTTAATATATCGATCAGGTATAAAAATAAATAAATAAAAGTCTCACACTCAATGGCCCCCAGTAGTAGTAGGATGTTTATGTGTGGGGGAAAATGCGGAAAATCCGGAAACACACACAACACACAAGCACAAACACTCAGACCACGACAAATATCCGTATGGCCTATATACTCGTAAATATTTGTCATGTGCGGGCATCAAACCCGCGACCGCTAGCGCATAAGCCAGTTGCTGTGACCACTGCACCAACGCGTCGTCACATATCAAGGAATGCATATATCAAAGTAGGTAAGTATATATCAAGGAAGGACAAAAAACATTGTTTGCTTTTTTATCGGGGTGTAGCATGACGCTATACCATTAATATTTATACTCTATAACTCTACAAAAGTATTTGTAATACGTTAGTTTGTGTATTTTAAAAACTTTTATATTAATGTGTATTTTTTTTTTTGTTATTTGCAAGAAAAAAAAAAAAAGTAATAATAATAATGAAAAGTGATTATCAAAGACAAAATTTTAAGAATACAAGTTACTATACGCTCAAATTAAACTGATTTAAAAACTTGTCAAAACTGACACATTTTTCTGTCTTAAAAGTCCTAGGCTTAATACTATATTTTGATGCATATGGATATCCTAACCTGCCTGTGTAAACCTGTCTGTCTCACAACGGAATATTGTCTAGCTTGGCTTCTACATTAGGTGACTATCAATACTGAAAACTAGAAAACTTTTTCTCGTGGTTGGTTTCTAATTTTTTAACCTTAATTTATTTTATAATTATTTAGCCAGAACTTTTCTTTTCAAAATGAAAAAGACTTTTACTAAGCAAATGGACGTTTACACGCTGTTTTAATAAACTACCATTACAGCGTGTGAATGTTCCATTGATAAGCAAGAGTTTGTTTTCTGTATAGGAGTATAGTTTGAGCTTAATTCACCACGCTGTTCTGCTACGGGTTTGCGAATAACAACAACAATAAGTACTCTTTATTGCACAGAGTAAAATGTTTACAATAGCAATGTATATGAAGCTCACTGCTAAAGCGGCAGGGACAGCATGTGTGTGGTCTGGCGTTATCATGATCAAAGACCACTCCTTTTCTGTTGATCTATTCCAGCCGTTGAGAATCACAAATGAGTACATGATTCATTAGGTTTCCTTCAGTGAGCTCGTGTGACAGCCAAATATCGAGCTATTTTGAATAACCAGCCTTTTTTAAATGGATCAAAACCGTATTATCGTCAATCTTCAGTTGCTCGGCTATGTAAATTGTTAACTACTTATATGGCGATGTGGCTCCACTTTTACTTTTCAAAAATGGCCTCAAATTTATCCGTATGAGTGCGACCAGAGCGAGCTGCATCCTTCACATCAAAATTCCTAAACTAAAAACGCTTGTACCAACTTTGTGCCGCTCTTACTGACACTGCACTAGGTCCATAAACGTAGCAAATTTGTTTTGCGGCCGAAGGTGCATTTTTTACTTTTTTCGTAATAAAATTTCAGAATGTATCGATTTTCTTCATTAGATTCATTCATTTTTACTGACGAAGAAACAATTGAAAAGTGACGACAATTGAAATATTTAATCTATATATATATATAGGAGACTTTCTATAGATATAGTCACTCATCACGATATCTCTAGAACTATGAGACCTAAAAACTTGAAATTTGGTAGGAATATTCATTTTGCTAAGTAAAGGTCAGCTAAGAACGGATTTTACGAAATTCTACCTCTAAGGGGATGAAAAAGGGAGGCAAAGTTGTATGGAACAACGTGATTCCTTGGTCCAATCTACTTCAAATTTTGCATAAATATTCCTTAACAGAATTGATTGAAGACGTGTTTCGTATTTTATCGAAATTCATTCCCTAACGGGGTTAAAAGGGGGTAGAAAGTTATTTTTATATAAATACTCCTTAGTGCTTTTTTTTAATTACATTTTATTTTGACAAATGCTTGACAACTCAATCCGTCTAATATATTTTCCAGTATTGACGCAGGTGTAGGTGATATCTTTTTTGGGTGCTCCTGATGGAACAGGCAAGACTTTATATTAAACGTAACAAAATTGAGTTGTAAATATACCGTGTAATTGATTTATTGTAAAATAGTGTCTAATATAATATTTTTTACTTCAATGTTGTTGTTGTGTTAAGTCAAGGGTTTTAAACTAAATGACTCATCAGCAACGCATCTGTAGTTCACAATGATACTGATATAGAAGACACCGAAGTGAACTTGGAAACATTTTTGAATTATACGGCATTAACAACCCAATGAGTTCAGATTGGCACCACGGACTAATGTTGGAACAAGATCAGAAAAAAATCTTATGAATCATGTACCCATTTAACTTTATCTTACACTAAAACTAAGAAGGAAGAAATAAAAGCTGTTTTGGACTATTATTAAATATAAATATATGTTTGATATACACACACGATCGTCTGTTCCTAAGGTAGGCAACTTAATGCCTGTGTTTTCGGTAATGGCCGACTGATATACATTTTTTATAAATATACATATAAATAATACATAAAGAAAAAAATAGATATTATACCCAGACTTGAGGCGGGAATCGAACCCACGATCCTGGAGCAGAAAGCAGGGTCACTACCAACTGTGCCGAGTCAATTAAAATTTAAAAAATAATTACTTGCGGGTTTATTCAAATCTAAGAGACAAAATCGTATTGACTTGTGGTGTAATTATACATACGATACAACGAACGAAGCATTGATAACCGTTCTGGTGTAGTGGTGCAAGTAGTCACCTTAACGCCTCGCCTCAATGGCGGTGGTCGTGTGTTCGATTCCCGCTCGACGCAGATATTTGTATTTGTGCCAATATTTGTTTCAGGTCTGGGTGTATAGTGGGTTTCCCCACCATGCCCCGGATAGTACGCAAAGCCGTCGGTCCCGTTTGTTATCATGGATGCCTTATAATAATTTTTACTTATAGTAGGGATATTATCCGCTAACCCGCAGTGGAGCAGCGTGGTGAATTAAGCTCCAAGGCTTCTTCTATATGGAAGAAAGGCCTTCGCTCAGCAGTGGGTTATTTATAGGATGATACAATACACTACAGTACAGGAGCATTTGTGGCCTGCAGTGACGAAACTGAGCCTTACCATAAATATAAGAGTCCATCTAAGGGAGATGTTACTGCCGGAGAGTTCTCAGACCTGTTGCTTAAAAAAGGAAATGGTGATTCCCGGGAACCATATAATAATATAATGTATGAGTGTATATGAGTATGTATTTACCATAAACAAAGCTTAAGGTCAAACTCTTACTGTAGCGGGAGTATACTTAAGCGAAAATTGCTTCTCTCACAGTCAGTTGTATGTGGCATATTCCAGAATAGCCTGGTAATTCTAGCACTCCGAACGAAAAACAAAAAATATTGTTTATAAAGAAATACTACGGAAGGTGTAGTATTTCGATTTCGTTGTAAGAAGATAATACCCCCGTGTAACTTTCTCCAGATCAAAAGCAGAGCTTCTTCATCATAAAACATAACCAATTTCATTTTTATTTTAATGTTTAATTAACTTTAAATTGCTACTCTATAGTAAAAATTTGTTATATTTTATAAGTATTCAAATATTTTTACATTACAATTTATATGTTATAACAAAATTAATAAAGTAAAAAAAAAAAAAAAAAACAAATAAAAATCCTATTATAACCATTTTCGACTTCTACGCGGACGAAGTTGCGCGCAGGTGTAGGTGATAAAAAATATAAATTTATATTTTTCGAAATTTTAGTTAAATACCCGTGCGAAGCCGGGTCGGGCCGCTAGTTTAAGGTATAAAATTAGTAATATCTTGTATGAAATACAGCGCTACTAAGTCCACACATCTTTATCGACTAAGTAATCCTGCACCGAATAATACGCTTTATCTATTAATTTTTTTTTTAAATAAAATCTTTAAATTTATGTTGAGACAATTCCAAAATTGTTTGTGGGATTTTATTATACATGCGAATACCATAACCCAGAAAGGAGACGTTTACTTTGCGCAGTCGGAAGCTTGGAGCTACAATTTTGTTATTTCTTCTAGTGTTTACACTGCGATTAATACTATTTATTTCAAAACAATGAATATTCAGGTAAATATATATGTCGCAGCGGAGGCCAAGCGAACTTCAAAATGTGCCCTGATTTTATAATCAATAATAATTATATTTGTAAATTTATTAGGCTAAGATTAAATATTTAACATTTTATTCAATTTACGGAACATTAGTGATTTCATTATTCTTTTTGTGAGATTTTGACCTACCTGTTTAGTTCCTATTTATTTTTATGTAATGATTCAGCTGTTTGAATTGCTGAATAATTTGTGTTAAATGTTATTGTTATTCCTATTTATTTTTATGTAATGATTTGGTTGTTTGGATTGAAGACCTTGCAGCAAAAGAGGGGCAGATCCAATTTTTTGCCGTTAACGTATTTTTCACCCACAATTTGAACAAAAAATAAAGCTATCGTTTGATGGAGAACAGAAGCAAATCCAACGGAAAACAAGCGCACTACAGCAATATTTGGATCTAGCCCAGTGTTTCCCAACGTGGGGCCCACGCCCCACTGGGGGGCAATTTGATAGTTAAGGGGGGCAATTTAAAAATGGACTCGACACGACTTTAACCCTTTCGCTTTGGATTATTTAAATTCAATGCTATACCTTGTCCAACCGTTTATTATCTTTTTGACAGCTTACATCTATACATTTCAGTTTTTTTTTTCATTATAATTATGTTTTGAAATTTTACTTAAGATGTTTTGATAACAATTTTATAGTGATTTCTTCCTAAAACTTATCATTTATATTTCTTAAGGGAATAAAACAATTTTAAAGGTTAAAAATTATGCATGGGGGGGGGGGGCATAAAAAATTTAGAAATGTTAAGGTGGGGCATGGCCTAAAAAAGGTTGGGAAACACTGATCTAGCCCCAAGATTTGTTAGGCAATTGATTTTTCGTTTTTTTATTAAAGACTTGTTTATTTTGGTTTTCTTTAAATATAAATTCATTTTACCATTTCTAAGCTGATTGATAGTATTTGAAATACAAAATTATTAGTACACTAGCGGCCCGCCCCGGCTTCGCACGGGTCTTTAACTAAAATTTTAAAAATTATACATTTATATTTTTTATCACCTACACCTGCGTCGATACTGGAAAATATTTTATAATAGACGGATTGAGTGACAGATTTATTATATCTATATACATACATACATACATATATTATATGTATATAGATAGTACGGATGAAACATTTGAACTGTTTTTTTTATTAATTATTTTCTCATTGATGAATACCATATTTTAATAAGTATTATTCCCGACGAAGACAAATCCAAAAACACAAAAATCATAAAAATCGTTCCACTCGTTTTCGAGTTATAAACGGTGTAACTAACACGACTTTATATATATATATATATATATATATATATATATATATATATATATATATATATATATATATATATATATATATATATATATATATATATATATAGATTACAACTGAAATAGCTATAACCATCCAACTTTGTACAATCAACAAACAAATAACGACCAAATATTTTAAATTTTAACAACGAACAAACAATCAAGACCGTAGTACCCTAAAGTATTTAATTATATACAAAAAAGAAAAACAGATTTTAAATACGGGCGAGTGTCATTCTTTTGGTCGAAGTTTTGGTCAGCGCGATTCAGAAAATTATCTGCGCCATCTATCGTATAATTGTAGAATATCGTTTTTATATTTAGTGACATTTAACATAATTAATATTTAACATAATAGTATATTAATTGAAAATGATGTTTATCTAAAATATTAAAACGATTTCTATTCCTATCCGACATATTTAGTAAACTTTTAAATTTAACAAAATAATAACTCAAATATAAGTTTTGTGAGTTTTAAAGATTCCTTAGACCAGATGGCGTTGGCGGCGTAGGTACCTATTTCTATTTTCTTAAATATTTATTTTTAAATTTAATTACAATGAAACAAAAACTAAATAATACTGTGAGTTATTTCAAATTTTTATGTATTAAAGTTAGTACCTGGATGATTAAATTATAGTTTTATAGTTAAATTATATTTAGATACATTACATACTGATGAAACATAAATAATATTTTCGATCTTACCGACATAATAGTAAAATAATAGGAATTGGTTATTTAAATAAAAAGTAAAAAGAGCTCTTAATTCAAAAGAAAAAAAAGGAAAAAAAAATGGTCTGTAAGCACCTGGATTCGAAACCCAGGTTTTAATGATTTCCAATCCGCCCGATTCCCATCCGAGCTATAAGAAGCTTGTCAATGACAGCGAAATTTACCTTCGTATTCTAATGATATTTTTTAATTGCGTAAAAAAAGGGATAAAACGACATTTTCTAAAAATAAATCATAGCTAGATCGATTTATCGCCCCCGAAACCCCCTGCATACTAAATTTCATGAAAATCGTTGGAGCCGTTTCCGAGATTCCGATTATATATATATATATATATATATATATATATATATATATATATATATATATATATATATATACAAGAATTGCTCGTTTAAAGATATAAGATTAACATTGGTTTTGTACTTTTTACGTGATACGTGATCAGAGAAAAACACGATAAGAGATGGCGCTGATACAAAAAAATACGCGCTATTGAAATTTATTCTTGATGATATATAGTGTATTAATAAAACGGAGGTTTTAATCCCCCCCGATAGGTACAGTACACAACCGCACCACACACCACACTACTCATCTACACCGTCTCCGCCGACGGAGACGAAGAAATAGGGTTCAACGGCTCGTACGCGCCTAGGCACGTAGAGCAGTAGTTCGTTCACCTTAGCGCTCCGTATAGCGCCGCTTAAGCCGGCCAACCGACGCGTATAGCACTTCAGAGCCGCCCATAAGGAGGCTCTCTTTTCTAGGCTGGACCTTAAAGTGTCCGCCCCCCCCCGCCCGGTGTCGCTGTAAAGGCCAATAAGGCCAACAGCATAAGTCCTTCCGAAAAAACAAAGGAGGTTTTAACAGATTTATTATTTGTATAGATATGTGTTTTATTAGCAATCGAAAAAAAGTAGCATATTTTTGATATTTTGGTGCAAAAGAGGGGCAAATCCAAAATTTGAAAATTCGTAGTAAATATAAAACTTATTGATGTGTGTTACCTTAAAAAACTAATTAAAAAGTGTAACGATTCTAATATTTTATTGTTGCATTTAAATTATAGACATAAGTGTACCTTTGAATTTTTAAAGTGGTTTTTTGTTATTTCCCAAACTTTTTAAAATTTGGACTTGCCCCCCTTTTGCTGCAAGGTCTTCAATTGCTGAATAGTTTGTTATTTGATATTCCCATACTTTGTAAAATATTAGATGTACACACATTTTGTAAAATCACTATGCCGGATAGAACTATAAGAGCGTGCACTTAGCGATGCACTGGGACTTCTTAGCCAGCCAGCGCTCGGAGCAGACGCATTTGGACTATACCGGATACGTGAGCCTCTTTGTGATATTTTTATAATGATTTAACATTGTGTTAACGATTTCTTATTTAAAATAGTAACTGCTGAGTTTCTTGCCGGTTCTTCTCTGCAGAATCTACATTCCGAACCGGTGGTAGCTTCACGGTAGTCTTTTAACTTTCATTCGTAATCTAAATCAGTAAGAATAAAGGTTTAAGCAATCAGAGTTCTAATTTTTTATTTTCACTAATTCCTTCGAGGTGACTGTAGTTTAAGAATAAATTATAAAACTACATACGTAAATTATAATCGTTAAATTGTTCTATTAATTATTTTTCATTTTATTCCCATTTGCTTTTGCTTTCATTTTCATAATGTGGATAGTAATAGCAGAACCGAAAACCCTAAATGAGATCGACGGTTCTGCTGTTTTTAAAAAAATATTAACAAGCCCGCTAATCCGATATATATAATATTGTTATAAATATATTGCGACGCAATTGTTAAAAAAAAAAACGTCCCGTAGGGAGACTGGAGCTCCAAGATCGTAAATGCCACGAATAGCCCTTTTTGCAAAACAAATACAGTTTCAATATCTATAGCATTACCCCACAGTAACAGACCGTAAGACATAATACTATGGAAATAGCTAAAATATATTAAACGCGAAGTAGCAAGGGCGGGCGGTCAGTTGTCGCACTTTTCTAACTGCAAATGCTGCGGAGCTGAGTCTACCATTCAATCCTTGAATGGTAGACTCAGCTCCGCAGCATATGACAATTGACTCAAGGATCAAGGATGAAAAATTTGATTATTTAAAAGACTGGTTTATACACAGATATTTGAAATATACTATATCTAAGGATTTATACATAAGTCTGTTTTATTATTTATATTAAAATAATTTAATTATGAAACATATCTGTGACTATGAGAATTAATAATGTTGTGATTATGACCAATGATTAGATACTAGAATTTAAAACGCAGAGGTAATAAAATACGTATGCAGATTATTACTTTATTTAGTAATGTTATACAAACTGGCAGAGTTTCTGCTTAATTCAATTGTTACAAAAGAATGAATCCAAAATCAACAATGTGGGTATTTATATCCTCTTATTTTGTGGTGGGGTGTGATGTCACTTCCCACCGGCAGACAATCAATTGGCTTTGGCGTTGCTTGGCTATGGCATGGCGTTATAGGGCTCAGCTACACAACATCTTGTGGCGTTACAGTCGGCCATCCTGAAACAATTGCTCCCGCAATGGGTAGGGCGTTTTATTAGTAAAAGTAAGTAACGTAAAAATATATTTATTTATATACAATTATATATTTATTAGCTTTCTAGAAGGTCAATGAGGTCTTCAGTTTCTAGCTGGTCATCAGAGCTGCTCGCGCTATCTGATACTAAAGCTATACTACGATACGGTCGCAAAGAGTCAGCGGACACCAGCCCGGTAAAGTTTTTGTAGCCCCTTAATCCCTTTATGCTCCTTATTCTATACCTATCGTTGCCGAGGACTTTAGTTATAATATAGGGTCCTGAATATAAGTCATCTAGTTTAGTGTTAACCTTACTAGCACTGCTTGTGGGCGCCTGCCTCCATAGAACCAAGTCCCCCTTTTTATAAATATGAGACCTTTTGCGACGTTTGTCAAAGTTTCGTTTCATCTTAGCGGCGGCCCTATCAATGCGCGCACTGGCCTTTTCGCGCTTGGACTGAATAGACTCTGATACCTGGCCTGGTATAGTTATGTCACACACTGGCCTACCATCGCGTGCAAACATTAAATCATATGGCTTAAAACCAGTGGTATCATTTAAAGTATTATTTATGCCCCAAATAACGTCGGGGAGGCAGTTAGACCAGTTATTAGCTGCCTCACTAGGGTCAGTAGCGCGTAGAGCGTTGAGTATAGTTCTATTAGTGCGTTCAACTTGTCCATTAGCACGCGGACACGCAATTGAATTTAATGTATGTTTAAATTGTTTATCTAACGCGATTTTTTTAAAATACCTACTTGTAAAAGCTTTGCCATGATCTGTTACGACTCTATCTGGATAACCGAATAATGAAAATATTCTTTTGAGTATTCTTAATGTTTCTATCGAGTTTACTGTCCTGACAGGCTCTGCGATTACAAATTTCGAAAACGCGTCCGTTATAACTAACATATATACATGACCTTTCTTAGTCCTAGTGAATGGGCCTAAATGGTCGATATGGACCATTCTAAAAGGTTCTTTTGGCTTAGGGATCGGATGTAACATACCTTCCTTTTTACCATGTTCCCCCTTACCATAAGCACAATGCAAACAAGATGTTACATACTTTCGAATAAACCGTGTCATTTTAGGAAACCAAAATTCTTTTTTTATTAGATCTGTACAACGTTTTAATCCTACATGTCCTATTTCATCGTGATGCATTTGAACGATCTTCCATCTAGCTGGCCCGGGAACTACGAGGCGATTGCCATTGAGCGTTTTTCTATACAATCGATTATCTAAAATGACATAATTATTAACTATATCTGGTCCTGCCGACTTACTGTTTAGTTGATCAATTAAGCTTTTCAATTTATCATCCTGATACTGAATCGTATAAAACCAATCCGCGATTTCGAGGCGATTAATATTTACTGCATCAATAGGATTTCTACTTAACGCGTCAACATGCTTCATTCGTTCGCCGGGTCTATATTCTACACTAATATCGTATTCTTGTATTAACAACCACCACCTAGCGATACGCGGAATAATATCTCGTTTCGTGAGAGTAGCACGGACGGCAGTACAGTCAGTGATTATTTTTACGTGCTTACCTATAACATACACTCTGAATTTACGCAAAGATTCTACAACTGCAAGTGTCTCTAACTCATAGCTATGATACATAGTTTCCTCCCTAGATGTTACTCTACTAAAATACATAACCGGACGCAAGGTACCGTCGAGCTGCTGCTGTAATAATATACCCGCTATTCCTAATTTACACGCATCGGTATGTATTTCTGTATTTAATGTAGTATCATATAAAGCTAAAACCGGTTTAGAACACAAACATTTCTCTAATTCATTGAAACTTTCGATTTGCTTATTGCTCCATAGCCACGGCACATTTTTCTTAGTTAATTCCGTTAAAGGGCGAGCGATAATCGCAAACTTATTTATAAACTTTCGAAAATAGCTACAAAGACCTATAAATTGACGTATTTCATGTACATTTTTAGGTGTAGGAAAATGTGAAACCGCAATCAACTTTAAGAGCCAAAACACATAACGGCGTTGCGGCGACGCAACGCTAAAATCGGCAGTTTGCGTTGCGGCGTTGGGGCGCCGCGAAAAAGAGCGTTGTTGTAGGGTAACCAGTTCTTCGTGATTTTTTATTGTGGATATTAGTTTAATTATTTTAAATATTATAGTTCACGTGAAATTTGTTAATTATTGTTTGTGAAGTTGTTATTTAGTAGAATGCATAAAAAGTAATCCTTTGTACCGGAAATAATTTTGTGAATCAAGTTTGTATGCTGGTAGAATTTTAAACAACTTTTGTCTCATAAAGCCTAAACAAAATTTAAACATAGTGATACATAAATTAATATCTTACATTTATATTAGTTTCATAGATTAAATATAAACAAATAGCTTTCGTCCGCGGCTCCGCTCGCATGGTACAGGCACCAACGGTAGTCGGTACGTAAAGTAGGTACTCTATGTACTTTTCTGTACCCCAGAAAACTGGTATGCAGAATTTCATGATGATCGGGATTCAGGTTAATAGTTAAGGCGTAAAAGCGTAACAAACAAAAAAACTCACTTTAGCGTTTATCATATGCATGAAATTAGCATTCCCCTATAATTGTGTAAGATAGAAAAAATATCACTATAATAACTTTTCGAAACGCTGCTTTATTACATATTTATAATTTAGGTACATCATACATGTCACTTGTTTGAACCGAGTCTTAAATTAGCTGTAAATCTAATAGTTAAAAGTGGTTAAAAGTAACAATACCTATAACAACAATTGAGCTGAACTGTGAGCCGTTTCACAGCTCCGGTTCAAGCATATGGCTCATGAGCTTATCTGCAGTTCATAAAAATTCATTGAGATACCCATGTCTAATAAAGACACAAAAAAATAAAATATAAAAATAGACACAAAATGTCAATAAATCATGGTCAACAAGTATGACGTCACAACGCCGGAATTGGCGGTGCCGCGCCGCTAAAATTGGCGGTGACGCCACCGCCGATTTTAGCGTTGCGGCGCCGCAACGCCGTTATGTGTTTCGGCCCTAACTCCGCGGGCTTAATGCCGTCATGAGAAATTTCATGTCCTAAATAAGTTACTTTATCATGTAAAAAAGAGCACTTTTTCATGTTTAACTTTAAATTTTCCGATTGAAATTTTTGTAATACTAACTCTAACATTTTTATACCAGAAGTAAAGTCAATTGAGGGTAGTAGTAAATCATCTAAAAATGCGAGAATTTCGTGACGTGAACTGTCACTCTCAGTACAACGGATCGAATTAACAATTTTGCTAACCAGACGCATAAAAACAGATGGAGCATTTGCTAAGCCAAATGGAACACGTAAATATTCATATTGACCCTGAGGTGTGATAAAAGCAGTTTTGTGAGTGTCCTCTGGTGCAATTAATAACTGATGATAACTTTGGGCCATATCAAGACTAGTAAAATATTCCATACCGGCTAATTTAGAAATGTGATCATCAATGTTAGGTAGCGGATATCTATCTTTTATAGTGACAGCGTTAAGAGCACGATAGTCAATACATAATCGACTGTCACCGTTCTTTTTCTTGACTAAGATGACTGGAGAGGCATAATTTGATTCGGATTCTCTTATAATACCGGCATCTAATAATTCATGGACTTTAGAATTAACTATTTGTTGTTCAGTGTGCGATAATCTATATGGCTGACGATATATTGGTTGCTGCGTAGTAAGTTTTATTTTCATTTGTAATAAATTTGTGCAACCAAGATCTTTTGTATTAATTGCAAAGGTATGTTTATATTGTATCAATAAATTAATTAAACTATTACGCTCGTTTTCATTTAACCTTCCCATATTAATTTCGTGTATAGGCACACCGCCTATGTGGAGTTCAGATATTTGGTTCACTGTAAAGACGGAGGCAGGCGAATTTGCATTACCCATATTTAAAGCACTTCTACTAAGACATTTTTCCTTATTTAGCAAAGTATTAGATAAGTTAAGTAACAATGGCTTGGCTTGACTCACCTGGCTAGGCTGGCTGGCTAATCCATCACAACTCTCAGCTCGAGCTAAAATCTTGCCCGCTTTCCAGTCAACATTAACGACTCCAGTGTTAACGACCTTTATGTAGCCCTCACTGCCTTGGAGCAAGGTCGCTGGTAACATATAGGATACGCCTTGCAATTCATAGTGGCGTGGTGCTGTGCAGACATCGTTGCCGGACGTATTACCCAGCACTTTAACTTTGATGATTGAGACACCGGGTGGTAGAGACTCCCTGTTTGAAGTCACAACTTTAAACTTGTTCACCTCTTCTTCTACGTCAAACCCTGTTAAAGGATCAGGATCTACTTTTAGCGTAACTGTGCTATTTGTCACTACAAGTGATACGCGATCCGCGTTTATAATTGGTTGTCCAATTAACAAATGAATATCTTGCATATCCATTTCAGTAACATGTGCAGTACATTGTACTTGAATGTTATCGATTTCTAAATCAAATTTTACTTCGCCGCGGCTAGTAAGTAAACCACCAGAAAAACCTTTTAGGATAGTGTTAGTGGGCGAAACATTGAGTGACATAAGGGAAACAATTTGAGAATTTATAACATTCACTTGACTTCCCGTATCGATATAAGATTTGAGAAAAATCCCGTTGACCTTCACAGTCTTCTTATAAATTTCATTATAATTTTGCACTATTTTGATTTCCTTGGTAGTGGCAGTCGATTCGGGGATAGACTTAGCATACGAAGATAATATTCTTGAACAACGGGAGGCAATATGACCTTGTAGACCGCACTTGAAACAAACTCGTCGATCAGGTAGTGTACAATTTCGTAAAATGTGACCTGTCTTCTTGCAACGTGGACAGGGATCGATTTCAGGATCAATTTTCTTATCTGGGGTTGAGAACTGTTTAGTTTCCTTGATTGGTGCGCGTGCTTCGAAAGTTGGTGAACGATAATCATCGAGAGCGCATAGGAAGGCCTCATACAGTTCATCCGGACGCTGACATTGGAAAGCACGTGCATTCGGTTGTAATGAAATCGGTAATCCTCTGATTATACACGAGACACTAGCGGCGTCAGATAAATTACAGCGAAAACACATGCCAATTTTATCTTGATAATATTTTGTCATCGTTTCGTTCGGCAATTTTTTTCTTTGCATCATTTCTTCTAATAAAACACTATAATCACGATGTTTGGGAAAAGCTCGTATTAACAAGTGTTTCCACTCCTCCCAAGTATAGTTATACTCATCGAGTCTGTTGTACCACTTCCGAGCTTGTCCACGAAGTTTATCTTGTAGGTGAAAGGCTTTTACTTTATCGTCCCAGCCATGTATATCACCTAATTGGTCAATTTTTTTTAACCATGTTGATACTGTGCAATCTTCCCCATCTGGATCAAATTCTGGTATAAGGGACGCTGCACGATGGCCTTTAAAATGACTGAGTGGTAAGGCTTCTTGATTAAGATCATGTATAGCTCTCTCAACTTCATTTTCTAGCAAGCACTTAAGTAATTTTCTTGCGGGTGGAGACGGATATTCTTCATCTTCGCTGGTATGATACTGTTCTTGCTCGCTCCAACCAGGCGGGCGGACTCCGTTGCCGATTTCGTTTGGGCGATTACGTTTCATTATACCACTTCTGAGTAAAACGCAGAGGTAATAAAATACGTATGCAGATTATTACTTTATTTAGTAATGTTATACAAACTGGCAGAGTTTCTGCTTAATTCAATTGTTACAAAAGAATGAATCCAAAATCAACAATGTGGGTATTTATATCCTCTTATTTTGTGGTGGGGTGTGACGTCACTTCCCACCGGCAGACAATCAATTGGCTTTGGCGTTGCTTGGCTATGGCATGGCGTTATAGGGCTCAGCTACACAACATCTTGTGGCGTTACAAATTACTAGATAATAGTAGAGTTATTATGAATTAGTATGATTTCTAACTAAGTTCGTTTTTTAACTATAAGATTTAACCGCTTAAAAGTGAAGCTGTGAGTGATTAAAAAATATAAACATAGGAAATATTAAGGCCGAAATTAACATTTAAGATATTAATATTTAATTTTCTGTTAGATAAATGTAAATTTTTACAAAAAGTGCCTTTTTTAATACGTTTTAATAGAATTTAACTCAATTAAAATTCCTGAAAAAAGGATTTCCCCTCTTAAAAAAAAATACAAGTCTCGAAGAATGGGAATTCCCGGGACTTTGATTGTAGGCTGTCTCGCGTCCCGGGACTTTGAATTTGTCGACAATTCCCAAACCCTAGTTTTGATATAACTTGCATCATTACAATATACTAATAATTCAAGGAAAAATAGTACAAAGAAATATGTGCTGAATTTGCACATAAAACATGAGTTCATCTTAATTATAAATTAAAATGGGTGCCCATTTCAATTCATAACTATTGTAATAGTGAAATTGGTGCTATAATTTCAACGAGTACTTATTCACTCACCAATTTCACTCGCTATTTCTAATTTCGTTTTGTGAAGTTTCATTGTTTACATCTGTCTACGATCGGCCATAATGATGATAATGATGTAACAACTACCGTATTAAATTACTAATAGGCAAATACCTACTTTTTTTTTCAGGAATGAGAAGGGGTGGAAGAAGCTTAATCGTGCCAAAGCCATCGTTGTATTTAAATTATCGATCAGGTATATATCAGTGACAAGTACACATTTTTTGCTTTTTTATCGAGGTGTAGTATGACACCTTACCATTAATGATATTTATACTCCATAACTGTACAAAGGTATTTGTAATACATTAGTATGTGTATTTTAAAAACTGTTAAAAAAGCTGTAATCTGGGCGGCATTGTGGGAAATAAGTACACGATTCATTCGGTTTCTTTCAGTTATCTCGTGTGGCACCAAAATATCGACCTGCTTGAAGTGAAACTTTTATATTGACGTATGGGTGAAAAAAATCAAAAATTGTCACACTATAACCGTCACATTTTCGGACCATATATGGTATTGTACTGTATTTCGAGACTCCGTACTACATAATATGTAATGAAACGACGCAACTCCGTCGACTTTCAGCTCGTTTCATTCGTCTTGACGAGTACTTTGTTTTTAGATGGTTAACAGGGTCTGATCTGATTATGGGGATAGAAGGTGGCCATAGGAACTCTGTAATGAAACGACGCAACCCCATCGAGTTTGAGCTCGATTGAATCTTCTTGACGAGTAGTTTTGTCTTTCAATGGTAACCAGGGTCAGATGATGGAGCTAGAAGGTGGTTATAGGAACTATGTAATGAAACGACGCAACCGCATTGAGTTTTGGCTCGTTTGATTCGTCTTGACGAGTACTTTGTTTTTAGATGGTAACCAGGGTCTGATTACAGATGGCGAGTACTTCCCATGAACTCGGCGCATCGTTTTATTATCGTTCTTAAGTGCGTACATAAGTCCACACACACTTTTTTTTCGTAAGCTTCACTTGACCAATTGATGCTTAATATGTAATAAAAAGTTTCACTTCATACGCGTGTACATTAATGCACACACACACACACACATTTTTTTTTAATAGTTATACTTTTTCATATGTTGTAACACTAACGTTTAACAGGCGAAAACTCGGTGTAAAATTATAATTTTTTTTTTTTACAAATAGGTACAAAAATTAATTAAAGACGGTAGGTGAGACACGAATTTATGTATAGTACCTGGATGACCGAGCTTTGCTCGGTTAAACTATATTTAGACACAAATTACATAGTTATAATATATGAATAATATTTTCAATCTTACCGATATAATAATAAAATAATAGTCACTGGCTTTATAAATAAAAAAATAAAAAGAAATCCTAATAATATTTTTTCTCACCAAAAAAGGAACTTGAAAAAATATGAAATATCTTCCGTTTTCGAGACCGCCCGATTTCCCATCTGAGCTATTATAAATTTATAGAAAATTGGTATATAATTGGTATAATATGGTGTTATAAATTTATAGAAATTATGGTAGCGAAATTTACTTTCTTATTCTAATGATATTCTAGCAGTTTTTAATTGCTCTCGTGATTTTTATTTAATTAACCAGTTTATATCTGTTTTTCCTACCTCTGCCGAAAGTTCGACTTTTGTCCCTGTGAAGCGGGAAAAAAGTGACAATTTCGTCCTCGGTAGGAAAAAAAAGTATGTGCAACATGGGACGAAAGTACTACATCCATTCCCGTATGTTTGCTACCCTCGCCTTCGTCTCGGGCGGCAATTTCACATGAGGGTCAAATAAAATAGTACTTTCATCCCTTTGTGACACAAAATACTATATTATTATAAAGGTAAGATCGAAAAATATTATTCATATTTCATCAGTTCTATCGTATCTAAATATAATTCCAAAAAAAAAGAACGATTAACAAATAAAAAAATAAAAAAAATACCGAGCAAAACTCAGACATCCAGGCAGTACAGGGCTCTCAATAATAGTTATTTTTTTTACAAAAGAGGGAACTTGTAAAAAAAAAGCAAAAAAAAATGGGGCTTGAGGCATCGGGATTCGAACCCAGGTATACTGATTTCATACCTAAGTTATTATAACCTTGTAGATTATGCCGAAATTTACCTTCGTATTCTAATAATATTCTAACAGTTTTTAATTGTACTCGTGATTTTTTATTTAAATAACCAGTTCATATATTTTTTATTATTAATTCGGTAAGATCGAAGAATATTATTTATATATCATCAGTTCGTAATTCGTATGTAAATATAGTTTCCAAAAAACACGAATTACAAAAAATAAAAAAATAAAATACCGAGCAAAGCTCGGTCATCCAGTTAGTAAAGGCCTCCCAATAATAGTTTTTCTCACAAAAGAAGGAACTTTTAAAAAAAAAAAAGAAAAAAAAGTTCTGGAGACATCTGGATTCGAACCTGGGGGTCTTCTTATTTCTAATCCGCCCGGTTCACATAGGAGCTATTATAAACTTATGAATGACAGCGAAATTTACCTTCGTATTCTAACGATATTTTTTAATTGCCTGAAAAAAGGGATAAAACGACATTTTCTAAAAATAAATCCTAGCTAGATCGATTTATCGCCCCCGAAACCCCCTGCATACTAAATTTCATGAAAATCGTTGGAGCCGTTTCCGAGATTCCGATTATATATATACAAGAATTGCTCGTTTAAAGATATAAGATGGACGTGGTATAGTGCCTACTTATGATTCCGTCGCTTAGGGTATGTAGGACTACTACCCTGGTAATTGTGGAACGTAGGCGAGGGACAAACGGTGGAACGTAGGCGAGGGACTCCGCGTCCAATCGGGTGAAAGCAGCAGATGCGGAGCAGGGACCCTCCCTGGAAAGCACAACTTCCGACAACAACAACTAAATATTATTACCGTGTTTACGCCAATAAAGATTAAAAAATAAATAAAAAGATATTATAGTAATCGGCGGCTCGTGTCGGTCAGACACAGTTCAAAATTTCAAATTAAGTATGTAGAAACAGCCTCGTATTCTAGCGCCGAATGAATGCCGCGCCGCCGCTTCGGTAACGCTCGAGTCGATCAATCGGTTATTGTTATGTTCGAGGAGTACAATCGGCGACAATCTACTCATACTTTATTATTTAATTATTCTTACTATCAAATTTTGTATCGAAAATAAGTCGAACGTTCGCCTTAACTTTCCTTAGGAAGGTATATTTTATTGATAAGATAATAATAAATAATACCTAATAATAATAAAAATAATAATACCTAACGATAAGTACATAAGTAGATATCGATAGGTACCAACATGTAAATTTATAAACTACTAGCGGCCCGCCCCGGCTTCGCACGGGTATTTAACTAAAGTTTCAAAAAATATAAATTTATATTATTGTAGGGGCGGTTTATAGGAAAATAAGGGTGGTTCACGTGCTCGGTATGCGGTTGAAATAAAGGCCACTTCCCCGATTCCCCCCGGTAGGCGTCAGTACCTCTAATGTTAAAAGGGAAGCACTCACCTGTGTCTTCTCCTCCTGCACGTACCAGGCGCCTGGTGGTTTCAAGGATCGGGTGCTCCAGTGCTTACACACTGCTGCTGCGGTAGAAAAAGTTCAGTGGCCGTACTCCGGTCACACGCGAACTGGGTATCATCCTTAGCGGTTATAAGCGGTTAAGTCGCGTTCGCACACGTCTAAGAATAGCGGAAGATTTTGAGCGTCTTTTCGCGGCGAATGCACTCTCGAGTCGATTGACAGGGCGCGGCGATTGCGCCTGAGTGTTGCCAGCCACAGGGATTGTGCTCCCCTTGTACACTATTAGTATTTCAGCCAAGCGGTAGAAAAGTGAAAGTGGTCGAAACAATTATAATCATAATCATAATCATTTATTCATAATTTTGGGTGTATAAGATCTCAATTTCTACAATGTGCTTCCAAAATTTGCCACGCAGGGCGTATGAATGTTAATTAAGTATTAAGATAACATTAGGATATCAAAAACAAACAAAATGAAATAGAAACAAATAAACTGAATGTCAATATACAAAACAAATGTCAACAGATCAAATAAATGTACAATTCATTTCATAAACAAAATGCATTCACTTTACAATTAAATTTCCATCATTCAAAAATCACTAAGGTTGTAGTACGCTTTTTGTATTAATACATTTTTTAATTTATTTTTAAAGACTATATTATTCAATTTAATTTCGCTTGGGATTTTATTATAAATTTTAGGGGCCATGCAGATTAAGCTTTTAGACAATAGACTACTTTTTGAGATAAGCAGACACAATCTATCGTTATTACGTCGATTACGTTAGGAAATATCTGACATTTTTTGAAAAAGGTAAGAATTCTTATACACAAACAAAGCGACCTCAAATATGTATAGCGACGGAAGTGTCAGGATCTTGTACTTGACAAAGTAGGGCTTACAACTATCTGTAGGCTGCAGATTAAACATTGAACGTATGCAACGCTTTTGAGCTCTAAAAACCATTATGCACTCTGTCGAACCTCCCCAAAAGATCACGCCGTACCTCAAAACCGAAGCCGTCAGTACGTGTACATTTGTAAGCACAGCATCTACACTAACATCATGCGAGCCATTCTATATAGCGCATATGCAGTGCTACATTTTTTTTTTGCTTAATTCTGATGTGTGAGCTTTCCAATTTAAATGTTTATCCATTATTAGGCCTAAAAACTTAGCTGAGTTTAATTCGCATACGGGGGCGCCATTGTATATTATGTTGTTTTAGTCTTAGACTAAAGTGTATAAATTGGGTCTTAGTGAAATTTATTGGAAGATTATTATTATCTAACCTAGACCAGTTCCGATAGGTTTTGTAACGAAAAAAAATAATAGTAGAATGAAACCGATTGTAAAAAGAAGAGAATATAACAAAAATGTAGGAAAAAATAAATTACGGGCGATCTGAGTTCGGGAAGGGGTAGGGAGGGGGCGTTTAAGGGTAAAAAATGGTTTATCGCGATTTCTGGCAAAACCACAAGTCCTATGGAAAAAAGTTCAATGGCAAAGTTGTAGGTAATAAAAAGATCTACAACTTTTGTATCAACACTTTTTTCACATAACCTCAAAATTAATGTGAAAAATTCAAATAACCAGGTTTTTGGTTTTTTATATTTATCTTTTTAAAAAATAATAATTTTTGTTTCACGAAATTAGGTGAAAACTCATCTTTTTATGTCCCAAGTACACTGTAATTTTTTTGTTTTAAAATATTTATTTATTCACTTTATTTTGACTTAATACCGAAAAACCACCCTAATTTTCAATCGAAAAATCTGACGTCAAAATATATGCTTTTTTAAAATAGTCGGTGGGGTTTTTGTTCTTTGAAACCTCTACTTTCTGATGGTGTTAAAAAAAATACATTACTTTGGTAAATTTTCTCAGAAAATGCTACGAAATAAGATTAAAATTAATAAGATATATACAATATTTTGAGAAAATTATGGAAACTTATTTAAATTATATGCGTAGATGCCTGTTTATTGTATATTTTAAGATAGCTTATATACCTGAGTGACCTACGGAAAATTTTAGCCCATTAAAAGGTATTTCATAGAGAAGTGGGGAAGACGCTAGGAGGATCTGGACTATACTACCTGTTATTTCATAGCATTTTCTGAGAAAATTTACCATAGTAATTTATATTTTTTTACACCATCAGAAAATAGAGGTTTCAAAGAACAAAAACCCCACCGACTATTTTAAAAAAGCATATATTTTGAAGTCAGATTTTTCGATTGAAAATTAGGGTGGTTTTTCGATATTAAGTCAAAATAAGGTGAATAAATAAATATTTTAAAACAAAAAAATTACAGTGTGCTTGGGACATAAAAAGGTAAGTTTTCACCTAATTTCGTGAAACAAAAATTATTTTTTTAAAAGATAAATATAAAAAACCAAAAACCTGGTTAATTGAATTTTTCACATAATTTTGAGGTTATGTGAAAAAAGTGTTGATACAAAAGTTGTAGATCTTTTTATTACCTACAACTTTGCCATTGAACTTTTTTCCATAGGACTTGTGGTTTTGCCAGAAATCGCGATAAACCATTTTTTACCGTTAAACGCCCCCTCCCTACCCCTTCCCGAAGTCAGATCGGCCGTAATTTATTTTTTCCTACATTTTTGTTATATTCTCTTCCTTTCACAATCAGTTTCATTCTACTATTATTTTTTTCACTTTTTACCATTTTTAAAGGCTTTCGGCACTAGTCTAACCAACGAATAATTGCATTTAATGAAATATTAATGTCATTTTGATACTGTTCATTTGCTTTGCACTGAATCGACACCGTACTATCATCTGCAAATAAGGTCATCGGTTGATTGGTAAATCTAGGTAAGTCATTTATATAAATTATGAACAACAGTGGTCCCAAGACACTACTCTGTGGAACACCATACAGTATTGATCGAGATTCAGATAGATAGGATACTTCTTGTTTAGTACGCATTATTTTTTATTACCTACACCTGCGTCGATACTGGAAAATATTTCATAATAGACGGATTGAGTTGTCAAACATAATATTTTAGCCCGCGACTTTGTCCGCGTAGAAGTCGAAAATGGTCATAATAGGATTTATATTTGCTTTTTTTACGTTATTAATTTTGTTATAACATATAAATTATTATGTTAAAATATTAATCTTTATTATAGAGTAGGGATTTAAAGCTTAAATAAACATTAAAATAAAAATAAAAATTGTTATATTTTATGATCAAGAAGCTCTGCCTTTGATCTGGAGAAAGTTACACAGAGGTATTATCTTTTTACAACGAAATCGAAAAACCTTCCGTAGTATTTCTTTATAAACATTTTTTTTTTCGTTCGGGGTGCTAGAATTACCAGGCTATTCTAGAATATGCCACAAACAACTGACTGTGAGAGAGAAGCTGCGTCACTGCAGGCTACAAATGCTCCTGTACTGTAGTGTATTGTATCAGCCTGTTTTTTTTTTTGGGCGGTAGGTGTAAATTAAACAACACGTTCTTAAAAGAGCTCTCCAAGTTTTAATTAAATTAAATAATATTGTTGCATATTTTAATATATATAATGCACTAAAACTTAGTGTAACCTACCAGCAGTTATCTCATTATAACTTTTTGTACAACAAAGTATCCAAATCTGTGCACCTGAGTATTTCTGTTTCGCTTCAATATTAATTAGAAAATGGAGTCAATCCAGCACTCAATTGAAGAAATGACTCGACATTTTAACTTGAGGATGTCGGAATTCCAACAAAATCTTCAGGCTTCCAATCCAGCTTCAAGTCCAACATTAATTAATATAGCAACTCAATTCTCCGCGTTTCGGATATTTGTACTCTCTGCTTTAGAATCCCTTCAAAAACAAGCTGTAATTCTAGCTCAGCAGCATGAAGATTTTGAGATGAGAAGCAGAAGGAAAATTCTATTAGTGCATGGTATTCCAGAAGAGAAGAAAGAAAACACATCTTGTAGTGTTATTAAAGTACTGAGTGAACACCTGGATATGCCGGATCTTTCTTCTAATGATTTTGACGGCCGGCTGGTCGAGTGGTCAGGCAACTGGCACTTTACGCAGCGGTCGCGGGTTCGAATCCCGCCAGGTGCAGATAATTTGTATGACGAATATAGATGTCTGCACCGGGTCATGGATGTGTATTTATGTATATATGTATTTATATCTTAAATTTATTTCCGTTCCTAGTACCTGTAACACAAGTTCTTACGAACTTAGCACGGGGCTAGGTTAACGTGGTGTGATTGTTGGTTAATATTTATTTATTTATATTTATTTATTTATTTAATGATGTGAGTCGCTCTCATCGCCTTGGAAAGTTAATTAAAGACAAGCCACGGGCCATACTTCTTAAATTTAAAGATATTTCAATAAGAAACCAAGTATGGTTCTCCAAAGTTAAGCTTAAAAATACCGGTGTTACGGTTTCTGAATTCCTGACCAAGGAGCGTCATGAAGCTTTTTTATGTGCAAGACAACGGTATGGAATTACTAAATGCTGGACTAAGGATGGTTTCATTATCGTCTCTGGGACTGATGGTACTCGTCATCAAATTAGGTCAAGGGCTGAACTGGATAATATTCCTGGGTTTGTCAGTCAAATCCAAGCTGGTGCCTCTTCCCCCGCGAACCTTACACCAGAACAGAATCTCAACCAAGGTAGAGCAGGTCCAGTCAGCAGACCCAAGAGGGTTGTTAAGAAACAATAATGAATTAATGTTTGTCAATTACTTCTTCAGTATGGTAATTAGATCGATGTCTTTTGTTGCAACACGGGTGTATTTTACATTTACATTTGTTTTGCTTTTAACTCTTACTTACTATACCACCACTTATATTATTTATATTTTAATTAATTTATAACAAATATACCCATCAATAAACATTAATTTTATTTGACAGCTAAGCAATGTTGCGGCGAATGACATCGACAATGACAACTTGTTTTGGCCTTGGATGCTAGCTATTTTGCCTTAGTATTTTTTAGATATATTGTTACTGAGTCATTATGATTTGATGTACTTGATGTTTCTTTGTTAATAACATGTTTTTTTTATTTATTTTTTTTAATATTTTTACTTGTTTAATATTACTTTAAAAGGTTCGAGTATATGTATTTTTTTTGTATAGCTTAATTTTTCTGTGTTTAACTGTTCTGTTATTGTTGTACCATTTAGAGTTAGTTTAAATTACTACATAATATGCTGCCGGTGGGTAGTAAAATATTTGTTTTTGATATTTTGGTATATTTATATATAGTAGTGTTTTAATTTTAGTTTACTTTGTTTTATATATTCATATATATATTCTTTTTTTTTTCATATTTATTTTGTATTAATATTAATATTTTGTTCTATATTTATTAATTTTATATTATTATATTATGATTCATAGCGATGGCGATCAAGGTGATACTTTTTGTTCTATTTCTTCCTCGGATGAATTAACCAGTGACGACAGTTTCTTTAGTCTTCCTTCGCTCAGTGATGACTTACACGCACATTTTCGTAATGCTCCAAAATGTTTTAACTTAATCCACATCAATGCCCAGAGTATTCCTGCTCATTTTTCCGATATGTTGTCCTCCTTTCAAAATAAAAACTTACATGCTATTTTAGTCTCAGAGTCCTGGCTAAAGCCATGTCTTCCTTCTACATCTTTCTGTTTACCAGGTTTTCACTTAATTCGAAATGGTCGTTTGGCTCGACCTGGTGGAGGCGTTGCTATCTACTTACGATCTCATATTCCATTTACCGTTATTGATCTTTCGCAACACCAAAATAGCCCTGGAGCAGAGCACCTATTTGTCGAAATCCTTTTTTCTCACACTAAACTTCTCTTTGGTGTTTACTATAACCCGAACCTTGCCATTGATTATTTTATATCTTTTGAAAATCTTTTAGAAAAGTTTACTCCTCTTTATTCACACACCATTATCATGGGTGACTTTAATACATGCCTTCTCAAAAAAGACTCTCGAGCCAAACGTTTTACTTCTATAGTTCAAGCAGTGGGAGGTATGCGCCGGTGGGAGGGATGCGCTGTGCCGCGCTCCCGGCTGCATGGGTACCACCATCTTGCTTATTTCTTCCGTGAAACAGCTTTGCTGTGTTTCGGAAAGAAGGGCAAGACAGGCAGTGTAATTACTGGCACCGAGACTTAACATCATATGTCTCAGGATAAGCAACACATAAATGAGTCGGCTGGGCTAGTTCCAGGTGAACTAGTTTATGTTCATGGGCGACGTCGACCACTTACCATCAGGTGGCACGTCTGCCAGTTTGCCTATTCAACTAACATATAAAAACATATAAAAGCAGCTAATATGCATATATTACCCTTATCTGCGACTCACACATTTCCTAATTGTTTACCCTCCCTTCTTGATTTAATCCTTGTTTCCTCTGTTGACCATGTCGAAAAATATGGTCAATGTGTTGCTACTGCTTTCTCCTATCATGATCTTCTTTTCTTGTCTTACAAATTAAATCCTCCTAAAGCTAAACCTAGAATTATTCCGCAGCGCAATTTTGGTGGAATGAACGTTGAAAAATTGCGGGAAGATGTCTCAAATCTTGACTGGTCAGGAGTATTTAATTCAATGTCAATTGATGAGCAGTTAAACACTTTTAATTCCTTGCTAATTCAACTTTATGACAAACATGCTCCAATTCGACCGGTGCGAATGAAACATCTACCAGCTCCTTGGCTAACTGAGGAAATTAAATGCTTACAAAAAAAAAGAACAACGCCAAAGCTAAATTTAGACTCGATCCTAGTTTAACAAATCGTGAGAAGTACAGGAAGATTCGGAATCGTTGTAACAGGCTATGTAGGGATGAACATCGACGCTATATCTATACATCTGTTATTGAGGAAAATAACTCTGCTCGAGTTTGGAACTTCCTCAAATCACTTGGAGTTGGGAAACCAAAACAAGGCATTCATTCTCAAAATTTAAATTTAAATTTGCTTAATCAGCATTTCTCATCTTCTGTTATATTTGATAACCAAATAAAATTAAACACAATTTCCCAAATTTCAGATTCTCCAACTCCTGATACTCCTTTATTTCAATTTAGTCAATTCACTTATAGTGATGTTAAGAGAAATATTCTGGCTATATCATCCAATAGTGTTGGTTCTGATTGCATTAGTCGTAACATGATAATTCCAATCATAGATTATTTAGTTTCCATCATGACACATATTTTAAATTTTTCTATTCGAAGCGGTACATTTCCATCTTGCTGGAAAGATGCTATAATTATCCCATTGCCAAAAAAACCTAATTCTATTTCCTTGTCTGATTTACGCCCAATATCTATCCTCCCATTCCTATCTAAAGTTCTCGAGCGTCTTACCTATAACCAATTAAACCTTTTTCTCTGTAGATACAACCTCTTAAGCCCATTTCAATCCGGTTTTCGCTCAGGTCATAGTACGACTACTGCATTAGTTAAAATCACTGCTGATATACGTATGGCCAAAGATAATCGGGGGCTTACTATCTTGACATTACTTGACTTTAGTAACGCATTTAATAGTGTAGATTTCGATATCTTGCTGGCCATATTGAGTTCTCTTAACATATCTTCTATTGTGATTGACTGGTTTCATTCTTACTTGCATGGTCGCCGGCAACGTATACGACTTAATGACGCCTATTCCGATTGGTCTAAGATTAATGCCGGTGTGCCGCAAGGTGGCGTGATGTCTCCACTTCTTTTTTCAATCTTCATTAATACTATTAGTCATCATATCTCTTCTCCCTACCACCTGTATGCTGACGATCTCCAAATTTACTTGCATACAAGTTTAACTGATCTACCAAACACGATATACGCCTTAAATCAGGAACTCGAACATATTAACAATTGGAGCAAGTGTTATGGTCTGAAAGTAAATCCCTCTAAACCTCAGACTATAATTATCGGAAGTCAACATCTTATTTCGCGTATTGATGAGTCGAATTTAATACAAATAACTTTTGACGGTGTTCCTATTCCTTACAGTGATAAAGTAAAAAAATTGGGTATCATATTTGACAAATTTATGTCGTGGGATTCACAAATATGCGAAGTTAGCAAAAAATTTTTTTCTACTATGGGTTCTTTAAGGAGGTTGCGAAATTTTCTTCCCATTCCCACTAAAATTGCTTTTGCACAATCCCTTCTTCTTCCTTTACTTGATTACGCTGACGTTTGTTACCTGGACCTAAGGGAGGACCAACTGAATAAACTTGAGCGTCTTCAAAATTCCTGTTTTCGGTTCATATTTGGACTTCGCAAGTATGACCATATCTCTGAATTTCGTAACAAGCTCAAGTGGCTTCCTATACGTCTGCGCAGGAATACTCATATACTATCGCTTCTTTATTCTGTTTTATTTAATCCTGTTCTACCATTCTATTTAAAAGAACACTTTGAGTTTCTCTGTGACTCACATAATAGAACACTTCGTTCTAGAGAAAATCTAATTCTGAAAATTCGAAGTCACTCTTCTTCTTTTTACAGCAAGTCCTTCTGTATTGAAGCTGCACGCTTATGGAATACCTTACCGTTGTCCATTAGACGTGCACCGTCACTGGCATCCTTTAAAAAAGGGATCAACCAGTACTATTTACATCTTTCAGACTTTAGTCGTCCCCATCGCTAACTATTGAATTTATGTATATATGTATATTTGTTTATATGTACCGTTGTTATATATATATTTATGTATGTGTGTATGTATGTATATATATTGTATATATGTATGTATATATGTATTATGCTAAGTTATATATGTAATTGTATTTATTATTGTTACGTATTTATATATGTAGTGTACGTATACTATTTATGTAATATGTTGTTTTATATTATAGTGATTTGCATTGATTAGTTGTTTAGTTAGTTAAGTTTATGTATAGTTTTTTTTTACTGTGGTTTTTTTTGTTTACTCTGTACACCTTCACCGCTTTTTATCACATTAACTCCTTGACGTTGGTTGTCTGGAAGAGATCGCTGCTTAGCGATAAGACCACCTTTTGTACATAAGTCTTTATTTTATACTTAAACTGTTTCTTACTTGTATGTGTACAATAAAGAGTAAATAAATAAATAAATAAATATTATAACTACTCACCTAGTCAGCTTCAATTTTCATATATTAGAATTACTAAACAATATGCAAGGAAAACAATATAATTTAATCGTGTGTACACAACCACACAGCCAATAATACGTTTTTTAACTTTTAACATGAAACTTTCGAGTTACATTCCCTTTTTGCTGGTTTAATTGTTGTAACTCGGGTAACACCTTTAGACACAATTTGAATCTTTTCACTGAATGACAATTGTGAAAATTTGTTATTTTTAGTTTTTAATAAACACACACTATCAACACAAACCTCACAATCAAATAACATTAAAAAAAATCAACAAACGCACTAGTAAAAGCAAATCACTACAATTATTACAGAAACTCAGTAATAAAATGTTAAATGTACACACTTTCAAATGTTAAAATGAAAAATCTTCTAAGAAAACTATAAATATACTGGCGCAAAAAAAATAGTAAACAATGGTCATGACATGAAAAAAGCAAATGGCTCCCGCGAAATACAAAACATTACATTACTCGGATTATAGGCAATGAACATTTCCGATTACACACGATAACAGCCGGAATTCCGTAGCCTGCCACAGGAGTCGCGGCTTTCGAATCTTTCATTTTTCATGGGTGTGTGCGTTTGCGAACTGTGCACGGACACCAAAATTACCACACACATACGAACAAATCTCCTGCGGGCAGTGCCGGATTAAGGTAACTTGATGCCCTAAGCAATCTTCCCCTGTGGGCCCCCCTATCCTCAAGTGAACTACAAAGAATTAATTGAAAAAAAATATGTGAATACGTATCGTAGGTAGAATATGTATGTGTTGTTCCTTTTGCCCTTATCACATGCTAGGTGGGGTCGACACAACATGATGTCACATGTTGTCCTAAAATTAGGCTATATTTCTAGACTGGCCGCCGACTTGACGTCAACTCACCTCAGGAACATTTTACACAGCCAACATATGTTTTCGTCACATTTGACCGTTGATGGGAATCGAACACACGACCCCCGGCAGGGTCACTACAAACTACGCCAACGGGCTCCCCATAATATGTTTATAATAGTATATAATTATATGAATGACGAAAAATATATGTAGGTAGAGTAGGAATAGAGTAATTCATCATCATCATCATCAATATCGGCCATTGGATGTCCACTGCTGAACGTAGGCCTCACCTTCGCTATCACTTCCAGTGACTTTCCTCAAGTCGCCTGTCCATCTTGCGGACGGCCGTCCGACGCCGCGTTTGCCTGTGCGTGGTCTCCACTTGAGAACCTTTCTGCTCCATCGGCCGTCAGTTCTACGAGCTATGTGCCCTGCCCACTGCCACTTCAGCTTGCAAATCCGTTGGTCTATGTCGGCAACCTTGCCCAATGCCAAAATGCCCAAAGTCAGTGACCACGTCTCAGATCTGTATGTTATCACTGGTAACACACATTGGTCGAAGACTTTAGACTTCAAGCACTGAGGTATGACGGATAAAAAGACGTTTTTTAACTTCCCGAACGCTGCCCATCCGAGCTGGATTTGACGATTGACCTCTCTCTCGAAGTTGGACCTACCAAGTTGGACATTTTGTGCTAGGTAGATGTACTTGTCAACAACTTCGAGAGTAAAATCTCCAACCGATATCAGAGTGGGCACGACATGGACATTCGAGTTGATTTTTGTCAATTGGACAAGATGTCCATATTCATTTTAAGGCCCACCCGTCGGGATCACTGAGTATAATGTCGAGGTTTCCCAGGGATTCCGCCATAAGCACGTTATCGTCAGCAAATCGAAGGTGAGTGATCCACAAACGCCAAGCACAATGGCCGATTATACTCATCGGTTTTCTCTAAAATCTGCCACAGCCTATGTATGTAGTCTATGGTACTATAGCCTTTTCGGAAACCGGCTTGTTCGGAAGGTCCAGCCTTCCGAAGTCATCAAACTTGCCCGTCAGACGATTCGTAATCACCCTAGAGAACAGCTTATAAACGTGGCTCAGAATCGAAATGGACCTGTAATTCTTCAACAAGGTGTTATCACCCTTCTTGAAGAAGAGCATTACCACGGTTCCGTTCCAGGCCTGCGGGGTTACGCTCTCGAGCAAGATGGTATTAAAGAGCTTTTAACTTTAAGTACCGGTGTTCCACCCGCTTTCAGAAGCTCAGACGTATTATCGTCCGCAACTGGTGGCTTATTGTTTTTAAGCTGTCCCAGAACCATACTAATCTCATGCATGCTGATGTCCGGGACATCTTCGGAATAATGTCGGGTAATCTCTGCTCTTGGATCTTTAGCCGAACTGCAAACAGGTTGGTTGACCGAGGTATACAACTGTCCGAAAAACTTCTCGACATCCCTCAATATCTCAGCTCTGGTCAACGCTGTACCTCCATCCTCAGTTTTCAGCGTCGACAACCAGCTTTGACCAACAGATGAATCCCTTAAGAACATTTTGGAGCCCTGATTCCCTTCTATCGTATCTTTAATACGTTTTACATTAAAACACACGCATATCATGCCTCAGAGATTTCCAAATCTGTCTGTTGATCCGCTTATATGCTATAGAGTTTTTAATTAATTATTCTTAGAAACAAAAACATTTTTATTGATTTTTTAAATGCGAATTGCGATTTTTTCGGACATTAATTCGTGGTAAATATTTTTTCAGTCTAACGTTTTAAGCATATTGGATTCGATATATTATGTATAATAAAGACAATGCATCTAATCTTTTTTGACCCATGGTCGTTCTTTTTTCATTTTTTATAATTTTTAGTTTTGACAAAGAACTTCCTGAGAATTTTGAAATTGCTTTATCTTTAGTGTGCTCGTTTTTTTTTCTCGGTCGTCTCTGGTGCCCCCCTAGACGGGATGGGCATCCCTTAATGCAATTGCTTAAATAGCTTATAGGCTAATCCGGCACTGCCTGCGGGACGCCTCCGCCGGCATGACTTGGTTGATTAGGTACATTATTTTGCAGCGCCGCTTGCTTGTCGCATGGCAAACATAATGTTTGTGTGCTTGCTATTTATAAATACTAGGCGTTTTTAAGTTATTATATTTTGTTTATTCATTTATTTACTATTAATTAAAGTCATCTAAAACGTACGAACGTTTTATTAAAATATCTGTGAATGGCAAGTAAAGCACTGCATTTCTGCCTACAAGGAGCGCACGCCCCTGCACCAGAACGATCATCAATGCTTCGTTTGTTGTATCGTAGGTATAATTACATCTCAAGTCAATACGATTTGTTTCTTAGATTTGAATAAACCCGCAAGGAATTATTTTTTAAATTTTAATTGACTCGTCACAGTTGGTAGTGACCCTGCTTTCTGCTCCAGGATCGTGGGTTCGATTCCCGCCTCAATTCTGGTTGTAATATGTATTTATTTCTATATGTATATATTTTATAAAAAAATGTATATCAGTCGGCTGTTACCTAAAACACAGGCAATTAGTTGCCTACCTTAGGAACAGACGATCATGTGTGTATGTCAAACATATATTTATATTTAATAATACGCCAAGACAGCTTTTAGTTTCTCCTTAGTTTTAGTTTAAAATAAAGTTAAATGGGTACATGATTTATAATGTTTTCTGATCTTGTTCCAACATTAGTCCTTGGTGCCAATCTGTACTAATAGGGGTGTTAATGCCGTATAATTCAAAATTGTTTCAAAGTTCACTTCGGTGTCTTCTATATCTGTATAATTGTGAATTACAGATGCCTTGCTGACGAGTCATTTAGTTTAAAACCCTTGACTTAACACAACACCAACATTGAAGTAAAAAATATTATATAAGTCACTATTTTACAATAAAGCAATCACACGGTATAATTACAACTCAATTTTGTTACGTTTAATATAAAATCTTGCCTGTTCTATCAGAAGCACCCAAAAAAGGATATCACATACATCTGCGTCAATACTGGAAAATACATATATTATAATAGACGGATTGATTGTCAATCAATTCTGTTAAAGAATATTTATGCATTTGAAGTATATTGGACCATAGAATCACGTTGTCCCATACAAACTTTACCTCCCTTTTTTATCCCCTTAGAGGGCGAATTTCATAAAATCCGTTCTTAGCTGACCTCTACTTGGCAAAAGGAATATTCTTACCAAATTTCAAGTTTTTAGGTCTCATAGTTCCAGAGATATCGTGATGAGTGACTATATCTATAGAAAGTCTCCTATAAATATATATATATATATATATATATATATATATATATATATATATATATATATATATATATATATATAGTTAGAAGAGTCAGCCCGGAAGACGGGGTCTAGCATTGCGTCATCGTGGCGTAGGATCGTATGATTGGTCGGACGAGCGACGCGCCTGCGGCGGCTGGCCGCAGAGGGGGTGCGCGGACGCAGACTACACAGTACACTCTTACGGCGGCACTGCGGCATTCGGACGTGACGGGCGTACTAGATTTTGTTATAATTGCGATTACATTTTGTGTTAATTATTAATTATTCTTTAATTGTTAATTAAAATCTATTTTGTTATCAGTATTTCTTTACTTTTTAATAAAACTCACTTCTGATTTCTAAGATCAGAAGTGGGATAGATCTCATTTAGCCCACTTCATTTGTTGTTTTGCGTTGTTGTTTGACATTCTATTTTAAGCGAGTGTACAAGTTAGTTGCAATATTTGATGGTGATTAGTGAGTACATCGGTATTTTAGTTCTTTTCGGTCGTTCTGTTGTATTATTATCGGTGTACAAGTGGTTTTTGTCAAGTGTTCGATTACGTAATTCGATTTACCGGTTGTTTATTTAATTTTGTTTCATTTTGATACGTAATACGTGGGTAAATATTTGAAAATGCGCATATGGCGTAGTTACGGAGATTAAGAAAAAAAAGATTTATTTACAATGTCAGATCGTGAGCGTGATCGTAGTGCGAGTCGTCGCAATAGCCGTGGTTGTCACGACGGTCTTGAGCGTTGTGATGACTTTCAACGAGGCGACAGTCGTGAACGTCACAGTGACCGTAATCGGAGTGATAGTAGACGTCTTGAACGATTTCCTGACGAGAATACTAGGTTGAGGCTCGAAACGAGAACAATGATAACTCGTCTTAGTGCGTTAGAAAATAGATCTAGGGCTACTCCAGCGTGTTCGAGTGAGCACATGGTGCACGTGCATGATAGATCGCCATTGCGGCGCCGCGCGCCGGCAAACACGATTATTAGGGCGCAATGCCTCGCGATCGGCGAATCGCACGGTTTCATGTAGTGTGCGTCGTCTGTTATCACCGCGGCTTAGGTTAAGTTCCCTTAATAAGTATACGACATCGCGGTCGCGTGACCACGTATTGTCTACTCGAGAAGTTAGTCGACGCCGACGTTCTCGATCCAGATCGTCACGTCGTAGTAGCGAGGTGGATGCGTAGGTGCATTCTACCATTACCGAGTGTATTGTAGATGTGATTCATTCCATTAATAACACGTGTAGATTTAGCCAACATTTTTACATTTTCAATTTCGATTCCAATTTATACAACATTGGTGTGTAGAAATAGACCGAGGTTGTAAGCTTAATCGTTGGTAAAACTCGCGTGTCCTAGAAGTATGTCAACAGGTTTGGTGAATTGGTGGTGTTGGTTGGCGTCTCAACGAAGAGAGCCAAGTGGCTGTGCTCCTACAGCGATGTTCGTCGAGTCTGCAGCGCCTGTGGCGGCCGTCGGCGCAGAGCACGCGGCGGTGGCCGAGCCTGCGAGTGCGCCTCAAGGGCGTGCAAGGCTACCGGCTTCAGTAGCCTCATCCTCACCGGAGCGGTTTGCGAGTGCAACTGTTGACCACTTCAGGGCTACTAATCGCATCGTCGATGCGTTACAATCCATAAATATACCGGTGAGATCTAACCAATCTAATTTTATCTCCAATTTTAATCCGAATGTCAATGATATAGAGACTTGCTGTGAGGAAGTAGACCGTGCTAAGCTTTCTATCAATTTAAAGAAATGTTCTTTCTTGACAACCAAGATAGAGTATTTGGGATGCACTATAAGTCAAGGTCAGGTATGACCGAGCAAACAGAAAGTTAACACTTTAATTGAAACATCTATCCCTAAGAAAGTTAAGCAAACTCGTCAATTATTAGGCTTAGAAGCTGTTTTCGATGATACATACACAATTTCGCTCTTAGAATTGCCCCGATCAAAATGGTTTTAAGTAGGTATGTGATAATTGTCATAAATGCTTTTTCGAAGTATTATCTCTTGTACTCTTTGTTTAATCAAGACGCTAACGAATTAAAACGACAATTTTATAATGTTGTAGGGTGCCTGAGTCTTAGCAAAATGTTTTTGTATAAATGTTAAATTAGAAAGAAAGGTTCAAAATGTTTATTAAATTTAAATGGTATTAATGTTATGTTATGAATGTTAATGGTATAAATGTTAATGAGCGCATCCGCTTAAGGACACTGTAAAATATGCACTGAAATTAAATGCACGGCGTTAGCCTAATATACTTAGCGCAGCGCCATGCGTGTGCGATGTTGTTTTGCTGAGCCACTTAAATGATCGGTAACTGACCGAACAAATGTCATCTCTTTATTTGGAACTACTTAGCTAATTGTAGCAGATCGTGGTCGAATGTTTTAAAGCTCTGAATTTATTAAACTTTTAACACAGTTAAGCATTGACATAAAAATCGCGAGACATTAAGGGAAATGCATCGTTATCGAGTTTCCGAACGCCTGTGAGTCAATCAAAGTTGA
Source organism: Euphydryas editha (assembly GCA_036937285.1). Lineage (NCBI taxonomy): Eukaryota > Metazoa > Arthropoda > Insecta > Lepidoptera > Nymphalidae > Euphydryas > Euphydryas editha. The sequence continues at coordinate 18,351,922 of JAUPFZ010000003.1, forward strand.
CAAGATACGACCGTGAAACGCTGACTGAAAAACCCCACAAGCGTTTGAAACTAACATTCTTGTTTTTGTGATTAAACAGGCGCATTCGACTTGCAAGCTCGACTCCGACTTGCAAGGCCCACGACGTGATATGCATCGTGGATCGCAGGGAAGGCCGAGCGGCTGTGCTCCTGTGGCGAAGTTGGCCGGGTCTGCGGCGCCTGTGGTGCCCGTCGGCGCTGGGCCTGCGGCTGTGGCCGGGCCTGCGGGTGTGCCTCAAGGGCATGCAAGGCTACCAGCTGACTTCGGTGTATCCTGGCGCTGGAGGTGCGCGGCGTGGTGTTCGCGGAGCGCGTGGGCGTCGTGCCAGGCGTCGCCTCGTCGTGCGGCTGGCGCGCCGCGGCCTGCGGGACGAGCTGCTGCGGGCAGCGTGCGTGCGGTGCGGCCTGGCGGCGGACGGAGGCATGGGCGTCTTCGTCAACGAGTGCTTGACGCGCCACAACCTTTCACCGAGTGCGCGAGGAGTGCGGTCGACTCAAGCTGCGACCGAATGCGTGGTGCTAATGTGTTTAAGCCACTGAGAGAACATGCGAATGTATGGGTCTCTGTTTTAGACGCCAGTGGTGCTAATGTGTTTAGGCCACTGAGAGAACATGCGAATGTATGGGTCTCTGTTTTAGACGCCAGTGGTGCTAATGTGTTTAGGCCACTGAGAGAACATATGAATGTATGAGTCTCTGTTTTAGTAGGCAGTGGTGCTAATGTTTTAGGCCACTGAGAGAACATACAAAGGTATGGGTCTCTGTTTTAACAGCTTTGCTCTTATGAGAGAAAGTGTGTTTATGTGTTACGTTGTCATAGTATGCAAACGTTAGGGCCTAACGGGCCTATGCTATGAATACGTGAAAATGACAAGCAAACTCGTGGCCTCTGTTATGTGGCAGTGTATGGCGAGTGATGGAAGTCCGGATTCTATCATTCACGATGCACTGAATTTTGTTTTTATTCGTGTTAAGTCTAAAGCTATTTAATGTTATAACACTTTCCGATAGACCTTTGTCTGTGGGCGCTTGAGTGCACGCTTGCGCCCATGGTATGGGTCACAAAAAATATAAAAGTCATTTTCTTTTCTTACCTACAAGATATATGCTTTAGACTATAACACGAAACTGAGTAAATTACTTACATGTTCTCTTTATGTGTTTCAGAGCATGACCAAAATGATAATGACCAGGTTGGGAGAGATGGATCTGATACCAATGATGCAAGTGATGCTGTGGTCGAGGACGCCGCGCCGTCAGGAACGGCCGTCTTAAATAATACTCCTACGCAGAGGACCCGACCGGGGGAAGGGGTGTAGGCGACGCGGCTGGCGCGCCACGGCCTGCGGGACGAGCTGCTGCGGGCAGCGTGTGTTGTATTGTTTTAATAGCCACGTGCGCTTGCCTTATGGCAGCTACCTATGGCGTGTGCTGTGTTGTTAGCCACGTGCGCTTGCCTTATGGCAGCTACTTATGGCGTGTGCTTTGTTATTCTGGTATCCTGAGGGCTCTGCCAGTCATACATCCGAGAGCTCTGTATGGTAACTATTAACTTGAGGACTCTGCTAGTGTTTAATGTTTAAAGTGTCTATTTTTATGTTTTACGTCCTAGGCACCGTTTATTATAAAAATAGACCGTTCTCTTAGATTCTTGCTGTCATCTGACATAAGATCTGTGCTAAGTCGTATTGGCGGTGGTTTGTCAGTTTAGCTTACAAACTTGGGTTGAAGCATGCGCTTATGGGTACCGATTCACACATGCAAAGTTATGTCTCATAGAGACCCCTATCGAGTCATGAGGGTGCACTCACCCGGCGGGAACTGCCTCGGGTGATTGGTAGTCATATCTGTTTATTTATGTCCGCTGTGTTTAGGCTGTTCTATTTTGTCAGTTTAGCCTACAAGTATACCAAGTTGAAAGATAACCTTTTGCGCTGACAAAGGATTTACCAACTTTGATCATTTCTTTTTGTGAATTTGTTCTGTGCGGTTATTTCATTCTGTGCAGGTGCAGACGACGAGGATGAGTATTCGATAGCTCCTAGCGCTACCCAGCCTTTCAATGTTGAGGTTCCTGGTGACGCGATTGAGTCGCGTGCTACTAGCACGACGTGACAAATGGCTGTTATTATTTGAGACAAGCGTAATACTGCCTCTATCTGTTTATTGAACAATGGGTAATGCGTAATACTGCCTCTGCCCTTAAGGTGAAGTAAATGTTATGTGATGGGTATCGCGTAATACAGCCTCTGCCCAAGGGAAAATGCGTAATACTGTCCGTTTATCGCACAGTAGGTATCGTGTAATACTGCCTCTACCTGAAAGACATTATTTATGTTTTGTCCGTTCTGCAAAATATGATTGAGCGAATGAGAAAAGAAAAACGGGCCCTTGAAGGACGATGAATGAAGACATACATTAAAACATTTCCTTAATCTTTTGCAATCTTTTGTGTAATTTTTCAACAGTTGCTGACGATGAAAGCGATGACGATATCATGGCTGGACCTTCGTCTGCTGCTACTTTGCCAGGTCAGAGTGTGACGCAAAATGCTGCAGAAGTGCCCGGGGACGGAGCACCGTCAGGAGAGGCCGAGTTAGAAGAGTCAGCCCGGAAGACGGGGTCTAGCATTGCGTTATCGTGGCGTAGGATCGTATGATTGGTCGGACGAGCGACGCGCCTGCGGCGGCTGGCCGCAGAGGGAGGAGAGGAGAGGGAGAGGGTGCGCGGACGCAGACTACACAGTACACTCTTACGGCGGCACTGCGGCATTCGGACGTGACGGGCGTACTAGATTTTGTTATAATTGCGATTACATTTTGTGTTAATTATTAATTATTCTTTAATTGTTAATTAAAATCTATTTTGTTATCAGTATTTCTTTACTTTTTAATAAAACTCACTTCTGATTTCTGAAATAAAGATTTGATGTTAGAAATATGCTTAAAGTTAAAATAATATAGATAAAACAATTATGTAAAACACGAAGTCATGTAACGTTCCGTTACTATGTGTCAAAATTATTGTGGTTAATCATCAGTTGCTTGGCTATCTTGTAACTTGTAATATGCCGATCTTGCTCCACTTTTTCAAAAATGGCATCATTTTCATCCGTATGAGATTAACCAGAGTGAACTGTATCTTTGATATCAAAATTCGCAGACCGGGAAAGCTTGAACAAACTTTGTGCTTCACTTATTGACTCTACATTAGGTCCATATACGTCACAAATGTTTTTGGCTGCTCTAGTCACATTTTTCCTTTTTTTTTTTAAATAAAACTTCAGAATATATCGAATTTCTTCGATAGATTCACCCATTTTGACGGACAGAAAAACAATTGAAAAATGGCGGGAAAGTGTTATTTACTTTTTTCTTTTTATTAATGTCCTACATTCATTAATATTAAAACCAGCCAGGTACAAAAAGTACAACTAAAAAGACTTTTCTTAAAATTTATATATACAAAATACGAAACGACTTTAGATAACAGAACCGTCAAACTACGATAAAAAATTAATTATGATGCTAAAGTCATTATCATATTCAATAACATTTATATCATGATGACTGTAAAAAAATCTACGATTAAAAATTAATTATGGTCATAAAGCCATTATGATATTAATTAACATTTACATCTTGATGATTGTCCAAAAATCATTGTTTGATAATCCTCATGATATTTTATTAAATAAATCTTAGAGTAAAAAAAAAAATTAAATAGACCGGGGAGTAGGCCTTCAGAGGAACCACAGTTATAAAAAAAAAAACAAAAACAAAACGCGTTTAGTGAACTAACCTTACAGGTGGCGTGGATATAATGGAATAAATGGCGTGTACATTTATAGGGAATACAACTTTAGTAAATTTTAATATCGCTTTTTTTTCAAAAATAGTGAATCTTAGGGAAAAAAGTGAAAGAGGATAATTTTTATAGATAACTGTATGATCGACAATTTTCGTCTGAATTTTTTTTTTATTTATATATATAATGTTTATCCTAAACTACTAACTAACCGTTTCGCTTAAAAATCTAAATCTGCTATTTTTGCGAACTTTGTTCTTGCATAATTTTTTTTTTTTTACACATCCCATGTATGTGTGTGTGTGTGTGTAACCGGCCATGCGGTGACCGGCAGAGAAGAATAGTCCCGACTTCTTTCTTGCCTCGGTGTCGTAAAAGGCGACTAAGTCCATAGCCGTGCGAACAACCATGCACCGATCAGGGTGGTGATGAGAGAAGTCTGGCCTTTTCGCCGAGGCCAGCCTGTCGCTGGAGGGATCCTGTTGCCTGCAGATCCGGGACCCTCCAATTAAAGCGGCTGAAGGCTCCCGCAGGGGTTTAGTACGGTATTGCACTCCCAAAGTGCCGAGTCCGACATAGGTCTAGGTCTGCCACCCGGGCGTCCTGGATATCATCCGTAAATGGATTCCCCTGCGACAAAAAAAAAAAAAAGGTGGTGATGAGCAGCAGCGTCACTATGTCCTGGCATAATAACACACAGCGCTCGCAAACACGTTTGCCAAGCAAGTATTACACGTTCACCGGGATGGCGACAAGCTCAGCAGAAGTTGGGAGTGTCATCCTTCAGAATGTGCTTTTGATAGTTGTTCGTCTTAACCACCTGATCCTGTATTGCACAGACAAAACCTTCGGTTTCCCCAAAGAGGTCCCCGAATCGCAGCCACTGCACGGAGGCCTTAACATACACGTAAGGTGCGTGGAGCGTCTTGAAAAAAACAGTCCATGCAGCTCCTTCTCCATCTATATAATCTCCCGCTCAGAGGTGCTAAGTACAACCGGTCTTTGCCATTCCTGTTTGGCCAGGGATAATGGTCACCACCTTGCAATGTAACACGCCCAGATACCAGTAAAATTCAGCTTCAGAAAGAGTCTTGAAGTTAGAAAGCTCCAGGCTAATCTCAGCCAATTGCGTCACCTGTCCCCTGTCTACATACACGACCGCATACTTATCTAGTCCAAGCTGCATCCTGATAGAGCCGCTCAACTCAGTAGTGATTTTCAGCAACTACACAAGGAGTGTAGCATTAGGTGCCAGCAGCTTGAGTTCATCCATGAAGAGAAGGTGGGAGACTTTAGTAACTCCTCTACGAAACTGAAAGCCTGTCCCTGAACGCTCCAGCGAAGTGTTTAAAGGGTTCAAAGACAACCAAAACCAAATCGGCTCAAACATTTCCCTGGAAAATACCTCTCGGCATCCTGATTCGGTCATCGGCACCCGTCGTCAGTCGCTCGCTCTGGAGACAAAGGATCGTACTCCATTGCCCCATGTATACTTCGAGGCTACCGTCCGTAGCCTCAGCTAGGGCGGCATCAGGCGCATGTGAGCGCGTCTGTGCCGCCCCGTGCGCCGGCGACGAATTGGGTCCGAAAGGAGTGAGTCCGACGTTCTCGCAGAAGTTGGCGACCGCGGTCCAGGCCCTATCACCGCCAACCATTGCTCGCGCAACGGCTGGTAGCGACAGGCTCTCTCTAATGACTGCAACGAGATCCCGGCGTTGCTCAGCCCAGGCCGGGCAGGACTCAAGCATTTGTTGCACCGAGTCCTCGCTGCAGTCGCAGTGGTGGCAGCCCGTCGTTGTGTCCCTCCTTGCGACATCCTGCAAGCTTTTGTCGAAACAGCCGTGCCCTGATAACACTTGCACGAGTTGGAAGGTGAGGACTCCGTGCTGCCGCACCGTCCACTCCTCCAATATCGATTATCGGTTGAAGCGCCCCTATAGTCCAAAGACCAGCCTGGGGCATCTCCAGCCGAGCCTTCCACCGTGTGAAGGTGGTGCAACGGGGGATTAGTGCCCCCCGTTTGCGCCACCGATATCCGCCGAAAATATTTTATACGAACCATATTTTCCTGACTTAAGTCCTTGCGACTACGGTTGCTTTCATCACCTGAAGAATAGAATAGATGGTCTTGCTTACCCTGATGCTGTTGCCTTGCGAAAAGCTAGCTTGAATGAAGAAATAATGGACGGCAACCAACATGGAAGGTATCAGTCAGTAAGGAACCTTCCTGAGCGTTGGCAAGCAATTATAAATTCGCAGGGTGAATATGTCTAACTGATCCTACAATATATGGACAAAAACGTGAAAACTATGTCTTTTATTTGATTTTTTGCGTATGCGGTTTTGATCCGAACGACCTAATACAATGGGATAATACTTTATGATCAAAATCAAAATCAAAATCAAAATATTTTATTCGTTATAAGGTGATTACACACACTCAACGAACGTCAAAAAAAAATGTCTCGGTAGACATCTACAATTTCATCATCTATTTCATCATCGGCTTTACTAAATATTGCAATAATATAATAATGTTCCTAGTGTAGGCCGAGAGAAAAAAAGCCGGAGGAAAAAAAACTCTCGGTACTCTTTTTACCATATCATATTTTGTACATACAATATAAAAAAATTATTCACAAAGAACGAGCAAATCATGTCACTGCCAAGCAGCCTTGTCATTTAAAAAATCTTTAATGCTATAATATGCCTTACTACATAATTTGGATTTAATGAAGTGTTTAAATTTATTTAGGGACAAGTCTTGCACATTACCAGGCAGTGTATTGTACATGCGTATACAGTTACCTACAAAAGAATTACTTATTTTGTGGAGCCTAAAATTAGAAATTGCCAATTTATTTTTATTTCTTAAATTTATATTATGTCTATCACAGTTCTTGACAAATTTATTTTTGTTTTTATGTGTGTATAATAAATTTTCAAAAATATATTGAGAGTAAACAGTTAGTATTTTTATTTCCTTAAATTTATTTACCCCATGGGTGCCCATACCGTAGATAGCTCTGACAGCTCTCTTTTGCAAAATAAATATACATTGAATATCAGCAGCGTTTCCCCACAGCAGTAAACCATAAGTCATGATGCTGTGAAAATAGCTGAAATATACTAATCGCGCGGTTTTGATATCCGTCAACTGGCGTATTTTTTTTACTGCGTAAGCTGCGGAGCTGAGTCTGCCAGATAACTTCCCAAAATGAGGACCCCACTGTAATTTTGAATCTAAGGTTATACCCAGAAAGACAGCCTGATCGACCAATTCTATTTCCTTATCCCTAATCCTGATACTGGTTGTAGCCAACTTAACATTCGGTATAGTGAATCTCACACATTTTGTTTTGGATTCATTTAATAGTAGATTATTTACATTAAACCAGTGGATAACCTTAGAGAGAGCCCTGTTTACATCGTCGAGTGAATTTTGTCCACGTTTAACCTTAAACAGTAAAGATGTATCATCTGCAAACAAGACTATCTCATGATCATCTCTAACAAGGTGAGGGAGGTCATTAATATATACCAGAAATAGAAAGGGACCTAAAATTGAACCTTGAGGTACTCCCATTGTTACAAGAGAGCCGGGGGACCGCTTGTCGTTGATCACCACGCTTTGGGTCCTGCCACTCAAATAAGAAGTGACAAAATCGAGAGCGGTACCCCGGATTCCATAATGATGTAGTTTCCTGATTAATGTCTGATGCTGGACACAATCAAATGCCTTAGAAAGGTCACAGAATACACCATAGGCATCGTGTGACTGATCCCAGGCCTCATAAATAGTCTCTAAAAGTTTAATTCCAGCATCAGTAGTAGACCGGCCGCGAGTAAAACCAAATTGTTTATTGTGTAAGAGTTCATTACTTTCAAAATGTTTTTGAAGTTGATTTAGGATAATTTTTTCAAAGATTTTACTGAAAGTGGGAAGTACCGATATTGGACGAAAGTTAGAAGGATCTGCGGTACTTCCAGATTTAAATAAAGGCATTAATTTGCTAAATTTCATCAAGTCAGGAAACACACCACTATCAATACAATTATTAAAAATTAAAGCCAGTTCTGGAGCAACTATTTCAATTAGGGAATATATAAAATGTACAGAAATGCTCCAGAGATCTGGCGTTCTTTTTATATTTAACAATTTAAAAGTCTTTAAAATACAATACTTATTCACATGACTAAATTTAAATTCTACATTACATAGCGGTACGTTAGTTTTCAACAATGATTCTGCAATGGGAGTAGATGAGTTTAGAGTTTTAGTTAATTCTACCGGTATGCGAGTGAAGAATTTTTCAAATTCGTTGGCAATTTCTAGGTCTTCAGTAATAATTTTGCCATTAATATTAATTTTATAGTTGCTCTCATTACTTTTTAATTTACCCGTTTCCGCATTTATAATTTTCCAAGTAGATTTCACTTTGTCGACACTATTTAATATTTTATCACTAATATATTTCTTCTTTGCAATTTGACAGACTACTTTGAATGTTTTTGAGTATAATTTAACATAATTTTGAAATTTTTCCGTTGTGTTAAACTGTCTTTCTGCGTACAACTCATACAATCGCTGTCTACTCTTGTATATACCTACAGTAGCCCACTCACTAATTACTGGGGCGTCACAAACTGTAATCTCCTTGGATTTATATATGGAGTTAAATTCATTTAAAAATGTCTCAAAAAATATTTTATACATTAAATTGGGGTCCATGTTATTACTCAAAAAAGGAAGCTTATTACACAAATTTACTCTCATACAATTCAGGCGACTTGCTGTCATTGGCCTACATACTATTTTTCGACAACCATAAAATATATCACAACATTTTTGTCAGACACGGTGATACGGGCAATAATCACCGCCAGTAAGGGACATGAACGCTTAGCCATAGTTATTTCTAAGTAACATGTTTTTACAACATAAAAATCAGTACAAGAAATAACAAAAGTGCTACGAACTTGTGGTCCTGAATTGGAAACCGTCTTTATACGTTTTTTCCGGCACTCTTATTCATCAGGCGTCGTCCCACGCTCGTGGAAGACAGCTTTAGTGCACCCGATCCCTAAGAAAGGGGACCGCTCAGACCCTTCCAATTATAGACCAAATAGCTATTCTTTCTCTTTTTTTTTTTCTTTGCTCTCTAAGATTATGGAATCCATAATGAACTGTCAACGGCGGTATTTGGAGGAGCACCGGTTGATTTGCGATCGCCAATATGGTTTTCAACGGAATCACTCGGCTGGTGATCTTCTAATATACACACTTAACTCAGTGATGGGCGGAGGCAGTTGAGAGCAAGGTGGAAGGGCTGGTGGTTAGTTTGGACATAGCGAAGGCCGATAGGAAGGCTTTCATCGGGTATGGCATGAAGCTTTTTTGACAAAGCTACTATCCTATGGGCTTCCTAAGAAATTGTGTAAATGGATCACCAGTTTTTTGGCAGATAGGAACATCAAGGTCGTTGTAGACGGTGCATGCTCGGACCTCAAGTCTGTTAATGCTGGTGTTCTCCAAGGCTGTGTACTATCTCCTACCTTGTTTCTTCTGCATATCAATGACATATTGCGAACTAGTGGCATTCATTGTTATGCAGATGCCAGCACTGGAGATGCCTTATAAACAGGCCGTTCTAATATTTCTCCGGAACAAGTCGATGAGTGTCGGAACAAACTTGTATCTGAAATCGAGTCTCTTTTAGCCAAAGTCTCGCAATGGGGGCGACTTAATATACTCCAATTCAACCCCAAAAATACACAGGTTTGCGCATTTACCGCTAACAAATCTCCTTTCGTCGTTCCTCTCTAAATTAAAGGCACTCCCCTAACGGCCTCGACATATCTAGCAATGTGCAATTTCGTGGTCATTTGGAGAGAAAGGCTAAGCTGGCCTCCAAGAAACTTGGTGTGCTCGGTAGGACGAAGCAGTATTTCATGCCTTGCCATCGCCTACAATTGTACAAAGCACAGATCCGGCCGCATATGGAATACTGCTCTCACTTTACGTGACTCCAGAAAAAAAATCTAATGGGTTAGATTAGGTGAACGAGGCGGCCAGGCATGAGGTCCTAGTCTGCCAATCCAGCAATCGCCAAACGACTCCGTTAGACGCTCTCTTACTGATCTAACGACGTGTGGCGGTGCACCATCATAAAGGAACCACGTTATCCGATACTCTGACAGTGGAATATTGTCTAAAATGGTTTCAATATGGTCCATTTATTCGCTCCGACAAGAATACTGGTCCTAGTACCTAGTTATTAAATATTCCAGCCCACACGTTCACAGACCATCTGGTTTGATGCCCTGTTACCTGGTAGGCGTGTGGATTTTCATCTGATCACATTGAAGGTTCCGCCTATTCCACAGGCCATTTCGCGTGAAGGTGGCTTCATCGGTCCAGATTACATGTGAGATGAAAGTACATGTTACAAAAGTTTCTGTTTGGTCCTGTTTGTTAACGAGCCATCGGCAAAAATCGCTGCGCCGATCTAGATCACCAAGGTACAAGTGTTTGCATCGTGTGTATTTTATACGGGCCTATTCTGTCCCGTTGGAGATGGCATAGACCTGCCAATGCGCCATAACAGTTTCGCAATACTTCGTGTGCCTAAACGAGAGTTGCGATGAACGACATCTAAAATGTTCGCTTCCATTTGCACTTCTGTTTCTCGTCCACCACCCGCTGCCACATGAGCTATCGGACGATTTTCCACATTTGCTAAATGTATACTTTTTTAGTATGCTTTGAAAAAGCATGCTAAAAACGTATAAAAAAATAGCAAACGTAAACCAGCCTTTACAGCGACACGCAGGCAGTGGAATTCGTAGTTGGTATTCGGCAAAGACGGCATACGTCTTTATAAAAGGCCACCGCGGCCGCGCGAATATGTAAGCTTCTTATTAATACCAGTATGTACGAAGTAAAATCCGTAAAAGTTGTTTCATTATAATAAGTAAAATTCGCGTAAATATTACAAAACAATGTTTGTATTCATTTATTATTTTTGTAGTACTACAAAAGTAAAAGTAGTAAATATATATTTTTTATGTAAGTTTAATAAAGTTCGTATGAAAATGTATCAGTGTTTATTGTTCAGCGTGCAGTTTGTATGTTTTTTTTTTTTTTTTTTTATTAAGTTTCGTACATCCACGGGCTCTCGATTGCCCATGCTTTTTTTCATAATTATTACTTTATATTTTTTTTTTTTACATGCAGGCATTTTGCTCAATTACAGCGAGTAGGTACTTAAAATTATCTTAGTATCTCTAAGAAGGACGCAAGTCCACACTGACCTTAAAAAATTATTTATTTATAGAGTACTAGATTAGTGTAAGTGTATATGTATATACAAAAGTATATATTTTTATATATATACATATACACATACACACATTTATATACATATATACATACATTACATACAATTTTTTTTTTTTTTTTTTTTTTTTTTTTTTTTTTTTTTTTTTTTAATTTATTCACTCACCACATCCACGTATCCACATTCAATAGTTTGGTTTTATTTGCTTTTTCTAATCTCTTCCACGACCCCCGCTCAGCAGCGCGAGTACTTCCTCAATGACAGCATCGTCTCTATTATGTATTGCCATCTTGAGGCTGTGCTCGAGGATTTCTTTGTGTGTAGCCTCCGCTGCCCTCCCCATGAAGCGACCGATCGCATCATCTCCGTCGTCGGTGTAATAGGCACAGGTGTTGGTGTGCCTAGTCACCGCGACCACAGCATGCGAGACACTGTCATGAATTCGCAGCCTCCTGGTCTTCATTTGGATAATGATAACCTCCTCGCTCGTTTGTCCCTGCGCCTCGTGTATGGTCATGACGCTCGATCCTTCTCCGGTACCATATCCCCGGCTTATCAAAACCTTCTTTTCTTCTTGCGTAAATACCAGGTATAAGGTTCGGGCTTGTTTTTCCGGTATTTGAGCGCCAGTGAACCTCTCAATGCGCAGGGAGCGGACGATGGGGTTAGATGAGTAAATGTTGTTGTAGACCTCGCTGATGGCGAATGCAACGTCCTTGGGATTCCGATGCGTGCAAGGCAACTCACATGATATTCCTGTTGTCAGGTTTGGTTTACAGTACCGCATCTCAAAAAGGTTTTCCCTATCGATATACGGCAGCTGGTTTATGTCTCCGACGAGGACCACTTCTTTCGCCTCCGACAGCCGGGCGGCCATTATTATAGCCCCAAAATGGTTCATAAGGGCTTCGTCCACCGTTAGACGGCTTATTCTTACGCCCTCACGAAAACCGTTTACCAAGATGGAGGCCATAGTGCGCACCTTCGATTTGGCTTTATCGCCATAGCGGTGCTCCAGCTTTTCCTTAAGGTCTTTAGCCGCCTCGACTGTGGTTGTGGCTACGACTTCATTGTTCTCGTCGAAGTTCCTGACTATGTGTGTTGTCTTGCCGCACCCAGGAACCCCGTTTATCCATTTCAATGTTGGTAGTTCCCAGGCCCCGAACGTAACGCCTATGTCAGGATCGCCCGTTATGGTTTTCGCCATCTCGAGTATCCGTTCGTCCAGCATTACTCTCGTACACCTGGCCACCACCACCACCGGGTCTCCTTTTGGTGTTTTAAAGGTTTGAGGCCCTCTGTTCTGCCCCTCAGTCTCGACCGCGTCCACGAAGCCTTTTGTGGTGTTGTAAGCAGCCATATATCGTCCCGACATGTTACCCTTGAGTACTTGTTGGGTGTCGTTGTCGTATATGGCTGCCTCGGCTTCTTCGAGTTCTACCTTCAGCAGGTTTTCGTGTCCGTACTGGTAGGTCTGCATTATCTTTTTGCAGATGGCCAGGCTTACCTCACGGTTCGCCTTTGTGATGGCCAGGAACTCGATGTATGCATTGTATGCATGTTGTAATGGTGTGGACGCTGGTCTAAGCTTTGGTGGTGTAACCTGCCCCTTGTCGGCCCTCGTACGGGTGGCCGATGGCGCCTGTTGGTACCTCTGGCTTTCGTCTTCGGTAAACCTTTTCAGCGCTTCCGATTGCCATTCCCTCAGATCCGCCGATTTTGGGGCAAGGTGGGACAGTCGGGTACCTCGCTTGGGGGACATTGTGCCTTGGATAAACCTTGCGATCGCCACCAGATGGGACCTTGAACTTTCATTCCTTCCTCCGGGGGTGCGCGATTTACACTCTTCTACTCTTTGGGCCTCCACCTTTGCTTGTAGTCGCTCCGAGCCACTGAGCGTAGTCTCTTCAAGAGCCGGCCTTGCGGGGGATGAAGGTGTTTGGGTCCGGGGTTTTAGGTATCCCAGATCCTCCCCCCTGTCTTCATATGCAATGATCTCATGGCTTTTTGAGGCAATTAGACAGCCATATCTATCGGATACGTCACCTTTGTCATAGCCGACTCTCATAGAGTCCACGCTGATTTTTCCGGGGGTCCCCCCGGAGATCCCGTGCTTCTGTTGTAACCACGAGCTTGCCTGTGCAAAGGGGGATTTCTCTTCCCATTCGAACAGAGCGATCGTCTTGTTATGCAACCGCACCAGTCGATAGTTCGAGTTCTCCTCCAATCTTTGCGTAAGCGCGTTGATCTTGGTGCGCTTTATGCTCGTTTTCTGTGTGCTACCTTTTATCAACAGGCGAGCCCCGGCGAGACCACCAACCGATCTGATCCTTCGGAGCGACAGAAGCTTATGCCAATCTTCTCCGCTTCATTGTCCATGAAAAGGGCCACGCATCTTGTTCTTATACCCACTTCTCCGCTCCCATTGCCTTCTCTGAGCAATAACTCTAATGTCATGTTTTGGCTGGGTTGCGGGGGTGCGTTTCGATTGGTCCTCCCCTGGATCAATTTCCGCAGAGCGGATGGCACGGCTTGGATAGTCTGGCTCAGCAGCACCCGGGTCGGGGATCGCTGAGAGGGGGCCGTGCTGGTTGGTTGTGTGTTCGGTTGACTCTGGGCTAGATTTTGTATTGGTAAATTTGCTGTCGTAGTTTGAACCTGTGGTAAGGACGATGGTCTGTGTGGTAGAGCGGTCGAGCCGTTTCTCTTTGCGGCTGTGATTACGGCTTTTCTCGCGAATGCGAGGAAAGATGTTCTGTCGGCTTCTTGTTCCAAGATGGTGCGGAGCGAAGACTGGTCTAGTTTCCTTTGGAGTTTTATTTCCAGGTCCAGCCTTTCTTTGCCGAATCTTGGGCACTCCAGCAAGATATGGAGTACGGTTTCCTCGTATCTCGGATCGCAGATACACGAAGGACTGTCCTTTAGTTTGAACCGGTGCAGATATGCCGCGAATCCTCCATGTCCGGTCAGAATCTGTGTATCGACTGATGGTAGTGTCGATTTTCTTACCAGTTTACAAGCGGTCTTTGGGTCTGGTAAGAAGATTTTCGTGACCGAGCCAGTTTCTGAAGAATTATATCGGTCCTGCCATAATCGGACAGTCTCTTCCCGTATCTGCCTTCTGACGTACGACATTGCTACTTTGTCGTAGTCAGGGGCCGTTTTCTTTTTGAGAGCCGCCTTTTTGGCCAGCTCATCCGCTCTTTCATTGCCCGGCAGTTTGTATGTTAGCGCAGTTTGTATGTTACGCTCAAACACCAAAAGGTTTATTGAGCGAAAAAAACAAACCACCATACAGAAAGTCCACAACGCGTTGTGGTCGCTTGCATAATTTGTATGTTGTGTGTTTCGTGTGTTATTTATTTCATGTGTTTTATAGTGTCCGCAACGCGTTGGGGCTTTCTTTTTCGCTCAATGATCGTTTTCGGGTTTTTGGGCGTAACACTCATACTAAATAAGAATAATTACAAAAAATAGGAAGGTTGTTATTGAATTTATTCGTAAAAACTAAAACGATGAACGACTTAAGCGATAATCGCAGCACGCGAGCGGTGCGGGAGCACGTTGACCTCGTGCCGGCGGCCGAACTCTGTCAGCTGATGGCGCGCAAAGATTTAAATCAAATCTTTGATGGCGGGCATAAACTTGTAGTATTCAATACATTGCAGATTTTTTTCATAACATGATTATTTTAAATCATTATCTTCAAATTTCTGTTTTATTATTTTTCCAAAACCGGATTATACCAAAAAAAGTTATGAAAAGAGGCAAGAAAAAAAAATTCTTTTTGCGTTTTTTTCACTTGCATCGTGTCAGGTCATGCCAACACTATCATACCTCTTTGTTTTTTCAAGCGTTCCAAATACACCCGGTATATATTATGTAATATGACTTATATTGTAAAATATGATGTTTTAAATGGTAATTTTGGTTACTTGTAGTAATACGTTTTAGTATTTAATTAATAATCCGAGCGACAGTATTGTGAATGTCGTATCCTGTAATTGCGGGTACACGACTTATATAACAAGATGTATGTTTCTTAAATTAGTTACTGTATATCACTCGTGGATGAGTCTTCAATAAATAAATAAATATTTTACGCATAGTAATTATTCTGCGTCGACAAAGTCGCGGATACCAGCTAGTTAGTATTTTAAACATTGTCATGCTTACAAAAATTTTGTCAATTATCTGTGATCGGAAACTATTGAACAATATAATCGGCTTAAGGAAGATTTTTAATTAACGATAAAATAAAACTCTATTTTTTATACGCAACGACTGATATATCTGAACATATATAAATAAGAATGTTAAATTCTCTGCACAAGTCGTGACATAGTATTCTAAGCGGACACAATGCGTGCTCTTATTATTTTGGCGTTGGGCTTGACGGTCGCCACTGGTATGTAATATATCTTGTTTATATCTTATGAAATACACATATATTAAGACACATGATATGTAACTTCCTTCTTAAATTTTACTCTACCACGTAATAAAAATTTATTGTCATGAGTCCACTTTCTAAATGAAGAATGTATGAACGAAATTAATGTGAAGTTTATCTCAAAATGTTGTAAATGCTACTTCTAACTTCAATTGTTTAAGAAGTCTTTTTTTGTGTTTGAGGCATTTTATAGAAAGTAAATTAATTAAAATTTATGAGATAAATGAACGTGTGTGAGTAAATTCTATTCTATAAACTGTAATTTTGTTGAATTATGACACACGTAACTAGCCGTGGAGTTTTATTTTGGTAGAGCTTGTACTGCGCAGTAACGATTTGTAAATATCTTTCTACCGGCCAAACGTCTTTTTACCTATTTTTGAAAAGAGCAAGGTAGAGCCGTAGAGCTAAACTGTAGTTTATTAACTACGGTTCGTACAGGCTAGTAAAAACAGGTTATATCACACCTCACAGTAAATTAATAATCATCATCTGGTGAGTCACAGAGCTGGAAGTTAACATTATCTCTTTGCTAACCTTAGCGATTAAGTAAATTGAGATTACGAGAGAAGCATTTATGAATCTTCTACTGATGCAAGTAGTCATGGGTGGCGGTG
Organism: Euphydryas editha; assembly: GCA_036937285.1. Lineage (NCBI taxonomy): Eukaryota > Metazoa > Arthropoda > Insecta > Lepidoptera > Nymphalidae > Euphydryas > Euphydryas editha. The sequence continues at coordinate 18,368,159 of JAUPFZ010000003.1, forward strand.
ATAACTTATTAAATATTAAAAGGATTTTCCTTCTTATTTACCGACTATTTTCATAAAAAGACTTTATGATTATATGTTAATATAAGCTGTTTTTGTGAGAAAAAAAATCAAAAAGTAGGAATGAAATCCAATAATGCGTTAATGAATTATACATACATATGTGCATACTTTGACTTTCATCTGCTCTCTTAAGAGAAACTTTTTGAGTTTCGAGGTAAAAAGTATTCAGAGTACTAGCTCGTAGTATGAACTTAAAATGTGTTAAGTTTCATTTAAATTTATTAAGTGGTTTTGACGTGATGACTGGTCAAGGTATAGATAGACATACAGACAAATATACATGAAAAAATTTTTTTTTTGGCTTAAGTATCAATTATAGACTATCGTCAAATAAAATTTAAAATACCTTTAGTGTTCAGGTTCTGATCAGTAATAGTTTTATTAGAAGTATAGACAATATAGCGTAGAAAAGCTGTATATAGTTGTATTTATGTATATATTATATGTTTTTCCAGTCGGTACTTCTGCTAGAAGGATCGTAGGGGGATCAGTGACATCTATCCAGACGTACCCATTTTCAGCAGCTTTGCTTCGCGGTGCATCTGGCCCTGGCGTTGGAACATTCAGTAAGACTTGTGGTGGTTCTATAATAAACAATAGATCCGTTCTTACTGCTGCCCACTGTTTAGAGTAAGTACTTTATTTTAAATATTTCAAAATGTTTTATTATAAGAAAGGAAGGAATAAATATTTTTGTTAAAGTTAAAACCTGCGAGTTTCTGTAGTTTAGTGTCGTATTTTTAAAGGATTTGAGAGGTATATCATTGATGTTTAAAAACAAGATTTATAGTTAGATTCTTACTTTTTTACGCTTATAAATATGAACTACATAACTGGAAAAAATTTAAAAAAAAACATACACTTAATTGTATTCGAAATAGTAATAATAATTAAAAAACGAGACAAGAAAAAGTTTCAAAAATATTATCTGCATTGAAACAAACGTTAAACAATTTAGTCACAGATTACTGACCAAACGTAACACTTTGGAATTGTAATTTTCCAGCAATATTTGTAAAATTATCGTTATCGTTGAGTTATTGCAAGTACAAATATGAAATAATCCAATAAAAATTTTAATCTAGTTCAGAAATATAAAATAAAACAATTTCTTTTAGCTCATTCAGCACCGTTCTTAATCGGTGGCGTATACGCGTTGGTTCCTCTGACGCCAACAGCGGCGGTGTTACTTTCACACTCAACCGAATCGCTCGTCACGGTAGCTACAATAGCGTAGCTTTATATGACGATATTGCTGTCTTGAGAATCAACGGCGCTTTCTCTTTCAATAACAATGTGCGCGCGGGTTCCATTGCTGGCCCTAACTACAACCTACCTGATAATGCACCTGTGTGGCTCCTCGGATGGGCAAGTGTAAGTTTTACGGTGCTTAGTATTTACTATTTGCAATTTCGATGCTTTTACTGAAACACTTGTTATTAAATTTATGCAACAAAACAAGCATCAAACTTAATATAAAAAATAATAATAATTAAGTATCGTTTGCAAAATTTTCAGTCTGGAGCCCAGACTGATCAACTCAGCCACGTGCAAGTTTGGGTGGTAAACCAATCTGTCTGCAGAAGTCGCTTTATAGCACACCCGAGATCGATCATGGACAGCATGCTGTGCTCTGGCTATCTCGATGTCGGGGGTCGCGACGGCTGTCAGGGTGACTTTGGCAGTCCTGTCGTCCACAACAATGTTATTGTTGGTGTAATCTCTTGGCGATACCGATGCGCTGATTCTTATTATCCTGGCATCAACACTCGTGTGTCCAGCTACACTTCTTGGATTCTAAGCAATCAATAACCTACGAAACTGTTACATATTAAATATACAGATATAATAAAATTAAAAGAAAAAAATCTTATTCTTAATGTTTAATAAAGGTTTTTCAAATTAAATTTCGTTATTTAATTTTATCTATACTGATATTTAATTGTAAATATATAAATTGCTGGCTGTACCCGCGACTTCGCTTAGGATAATTATTCTTTTTGTTATCCTTTAAGATAAATTAAGCTTAAGCCTATTTAAAATGAGCTTGATTAGCTCATTAACCCTTTACCGCATATGGGCCCATATATGGTATTGCAGTTTTGATTCAATTTCATTTCCAAATTAAGTATTATAAAATAAGTCAGACTTTTTTAATACATCAAATATATATTTAGCTATAAGAAAAAGTGAAAAAAAAATCTATGATTTTAAGAAATTTCAAAATATCCTCACTTTTGTGCAAGTGGGTGAAAAAGCAGAATTGAAGTGCGCGTGAGTCATTTTCAAAAAACGATAACAGAGTAAAACGTGCGTAATTTTTGACAAAAAAAAATATTTTCATGTAGTCGATATACTCATCTTTCTCGACAGATAAAAATTTTTCCGCTTTTCAACTGTTTTCTATTCTTTACAACTAGTTTTTTCTCGATTCCATATTTGGTCTCGTATGCATTAAGACATTTTTTCACTTGGACAAATATGGAATCGCATGCACTCAAACAAGTTAAAATTTAAAATTGTAATTATTTATAACAGCTAAAATTTTATTCTTTTTTTAATTTATTTCTTTAGCTTTGCTCACTTCAAACATTTGCCTTTCCTTTTGCTTGACAGAATGGACTCTGTACATGTTTACGGAAAAAACTTCTCATTAATTCCATTTCTAGTGATGCATACTTAGCGATGATGACAATTTAGATTCAGAAATCGATATTCCCGCGATGCCTGTCCCAGTCAGAAGATCAGTTATAATCCCCGAAAGTGATAACGATAGTTCAGATGAAGACAATGTCCCCCTAGAAAACCTTACTAATAACAAAAAAAAAAAAAAAAATCTGGCGTCATCGAAAATGTCATACTGAGAAGATTAAATGAGAATCGAACCAACTGGATCCATACAATCCTGAAAACTACACCTTTAATGGAGAAACGAACTTACCTTCATACATTATAGACCTGGACCTCCTCTATTCAGGATAACGTCAACAAACATGCTTGTGTTACAAAGGGGAGAAGAAACAGTTCATAGGGAAAATTCCTATATTTATGTCTATTGTAAAATTACCTGCTACTAAGATGTACTAAAATACTAATATAATAAATAGTATTGAAGAACGCAAAGTTTACGAAACTATGATTTGTGACAGATGGGGAATCATTAAACGTTTCCTTCCCTTCAATGATAATACAACATTTATTCCATGTGTTAATGATGATTACGACAACATCTATAAAATTCGGCACTTTTTAGAACACATCCGAAAACGTCTCACACTAGTTTCTAAAAAAGAGTTTCTTGCTGTCGACGAATAGATGATACCTGCGAAAGGTAGGCATGAACCGAAGCAGTGTATTCCCACAAAACCTGACAAATGGGGATATAAAAATCAAGCATTCCATGTTGGGTCTATATAGGATCCAAATAAGATCAAGGAAGTGGTATAAAAGAATATTTGTTCATATGATAGACATTTGTGTTGTGAATTTTTTGATATTGTGGCGCAGAAATAATAAAAATGATTACTTATCTCTTTCTCTATTCTCTTCGATTTATGAACACGTGTGCAATGCTGGAAAATTTCTTCGAAGAAAAAGAGGGCATCCATCTTTAGCTGCTTCAACCTCTGATTCGCCAGCTACAAGTCATGGGTGGAGTCGAGTAGTATCAATTCCTGGAACACTTACATCTAAAAGGGTGAGGAAAATCCCAGAGAAACATCAAGAACTTCGCCTAAACTCTGTAAGAACCGACAGTATAGGACAATGGCCTGAATGGCAGTACAATCATCAGCATTGTCAAGTATGTTTAATCAAAATTTACACTGAAATGCTCCAAGTGTAAAGTTTTTCTATACTACAACGAAAAAATAAACTGTTTGTTTCAATTTCACGCATAATTATATATATATATATATATATTTTTTTTTTCTATAATATTCCATAATTTTGTTGTTATCCTTCGTTTTGCTGCATACTATACCATATATGTCTTAATGGTTTTTCGTCTCAGTGCATACGAGCCCATATATGGTACCGTAAAAAAAAAAAAACAAAATATAAAACTTTTTCATTATTTTTCTTTAAATATGTCTTATTGATAATTAAATAAAGCTATTTCCACCGCGAAAAAAATTTTTTTTTCAACGCTTTAATAATTCATGCAGTAAAGGGTTAAATTCAAAGATTTCTCTACAATTCGAATTTCAAGTTATTTGGACATAGTACTGAGAATAATTGTTTTTGTAATTTCTGAACTGTTAAACCAAAGACTGAAATATTTATGGGACAGTCTTCAAAATATTTCCTTTCTAATAAGAAAAGAGAAAGGAATAAATGAAATGGGACTAAGTGTTAATGAATTATAACTAAGTATACATTTTGACTTTCATCTATCAGTTTCAACAGACTCTGTCTCTGTCTCATCCTCATATCTCCCAGGGGAACCATGCCGAATTTCGTCTGCATAAATTACATTGCACTTAATAAAAATTGTGTGTATGTGTGTGTGTGTATTAATGTACACACGTATAAAGTGTATATATTTATTATATATGTAACATCAAGTGAGGTTTACGAAAAAGTGTGTGTGTGTGTGTGTGTGTGTATACGCGAGTTAGAAGTTATACTTAGAATAAATAATCATCATTTTGAATTTTGATACAGAAAAAATAAAAATAAAAATAAGATTAGTCTTCATCACTGTCTTCATTTAGACGACACTGATTTTTTCATTCAAAAATATTCCTGAGTATAGAAAAGTATAAAATACATTTTATGATGATTTCATCATTGTTTTGTTGAATATCAGCCAGATAAGAATGATATTGATATGTGTTTGTGTATTTAATAATCTCAAAATATATAATTTTTTTTTTCTGTATCAAAATTAAAAATATTTCCCCATCTATTAATGATAATCCCCAAATCTATGTGAGAATTATGATCATATGATTTTTTCATGCTTTGAACTCGTAATAATTAGGGAAAAAATCATCATTGATTAATTCCGAATTTTACTATAAAAATAAAAGTAATTTCAAAAAAACAGGTTTTTTTTTAAATTCTCAAAAACCGTTTCAGTTAAAGAGCTAAAAATTGAGGTGAATTATTTTTATATAATAACATAAATAAATCCCTAGTTATTCATCCATTGACACTTCGTCAATGCAGACATAGGCTATCAACTTGGCTTAAAACCTTAGATTACGACCAGACAGAAAACCTTTTAAAAATAAACTAGGCTGAAGCATGTACACGCACATGTATACGCTCAATTATGCATACACAACATACACGCACACACACACATATACACACACACATACACACACATACACACACACACACACACACACACACACACACACACACACACACACACACATACACTCTAATGTATATCTATGTATGAATATTTAACTATTTTATTATTTAACTATTTTTATTATTTTTTTATTATTTTTTAGTATGAATTAGCGCTAAGTACCGTTTTTAGTATTTAGTTTTTAATGGAAGAGCGACTCCATCTGGCTCAGGTGCTTTCTGCACCTAATTGAGGGAGTCAATCACAATGTGTAAAATAACTCGATGGTACTGAAATAAATATTTTTTCATTTTTCATTTTTTCATTTTCATTCGACACCAAATTGACCCCCTAAGTTTGAGCCAAAAAAGCCATAGGGGCAGAATTCCCATATTTATCCGGCTATGCTCTTTAGAGTCTGAACATTTTTTATATAGGTAAAGAGCAAAGGACACAAAAATGATTCTCGAGGAGCGATATACGTAATCACTTGCAGATTACTATGCGTTACTCCAATCGTAAGTTCTATGTGATACCGATTTGTAAGATAGGATTTGACTATTTTAAGCACAGTCCACGAGATAACAATACATTTTCAGAAGAATATCGTGGCTTACAGTATACCTGTATGTGTGTAGTCAAATGCCTTTCTTAATCCCCGATGCAAAAGTGGGATGTTATAAGTTTAACGTGTGTATCTGTGTATCTGTCTACAGTACCGTACCTCCCAAACGGATGAACCGATTTTCGTTTAGTTTTTTTTATTGTATCTTAGATAATTTTATGCCGAGTGTTCTTAGCCATGTTTCATGAAAATCTGTTCAGCCGTTTGAAGATCATCAGCTGTTTAATAGTTGATGAGGGGATCTGACTACCTGCGATAATTATGTCTTATCGATTCGAAATTTGGTACCGTATTAATTCAATTATATCGAAAGAACATGGTATTCTTTATTGGACTTTAAATATGACGTGTTAGGGTAAGGTATAGATTTCAAAGGTGGGGAATTAAATGGGATCAATTAGGCTCAATTACCACTGCGGCAGAGTAGAAGCGACGCGACGCGTCAATTTTTTAAACTCTTTAGTATATTCAACTAAATTTTCATTGAGTAACGTTCAAATTCGTATGACGAAAATAAGAAAACGCGCGGCGAAGTGCGTCTACACTGAATCACCCATGTGCGAAATGATGCGTCGCGTCGCTTCGACTCTGCCAAAGTTACTGACTCAACTAACTAATCACTATAAATACCTTCCTAATATTTATACCTACTTTTAAAAAGACCAAATAAAAGTAGGTAAAATTTAAAATAAAAAAGAACCCCTCGACACAAAAAATAAAGTCTAAAAACCAACAAATAATATTTTAAACCTGCTATAATTATTATCGTCACATATACAGGTGAATGGTGAGTTACTATCAATATTTAAGGAGAATACTTGGTACAAGATTCTCATTCGAATTATGTAAAAAAAAAATAGGTAAATTTTAATAAACTTTTAAGTAAAGTTACTCAACAATTATCTAATTATTTACACGTCGTCTGGACACCCAAACACTTTATTCCTAGCTTAGGATAGGCAAAAATACTAAGATATTTAACTCGTTTAAGCAACAAATTTGTTGACTAGGTAAATGATGTGAACTTTGGCAATTTTTAGATGTGAACAAGCGGCACAGTACAACACCTGTGCACGTGCTGCCGGCATGACTGGAGAAGTGTCAACGCTTCATTTATTTGAATTGAAATTTATGAAAATTTGGTCAAAAATCAAGTATCTATTTTTTTACATAATTCGAATGAGAATCATGTACCGAGTTTTCTCCTTAAATATTGATAGTGACTCACCAGTCATTTGGGTCATATATGTAGTCACCTGTATATTATATGTATAAGGTTAAATATTTTTATTTTCCAAGCGTCGTCGCGTTCAAGTTAAGAAGAAGCTTAATCCACCATGCTGCTCCACTGCGGCTTGGCGGATAATTTCCTTACTATCTATGACAACAACCGGAACCGACGGCTTTACGTGCTCTTCTATGATAACAACCGGGAACGACGGCTTTACGTGCTCTATTTTTTTTCATTATTATCTATAAAACATTATTTGATTTATTATCTATAAAACATTAAATTTTTTTTATTACTTATTAATCTAGATATCTATAGGTTTTTTAACAGTTTGTCTCCGACACATTCTTTGACAAAAAGAAAAAGTTTACATTTGTTTTATTTTTAAGCGCCTGAACAACTTAGTTTCTTTTCTAAATATGTTATTTAAAATACTCAGTTTTCTGTTTAGACTTATTCTTGTGTAGACAGTCTTAGTGGGACATAGATGGATATTTTTTATAACAGTGCAAGAATTTTGTGAAGACAAGGTATTAAACCTACATATAGAGATATAGATATAAAAAAGTTACTGACTTACCATATCTGAGGCTTGCTTCATCATAGTATAGGTACTAAATTACTAATCAAACGATGTGTTTATAACGGTGCGGTCATAATCAATCACAGGATGACATTGAAGTAATTAACTTAGTCATATTAATGTGTATATCAGCACGATAATTGACGATCACACATATTATCTACCTATATTTCAACACGTTTATTGACTAATGCCTGCACACCGATATAACGAGATATAGCTGACGTGCTTATTTACTTTGGAGATAAAATATTTATTTAGTCTAAGAAATATATGACGAAGATTACATACGTGTACATTAACATTATACTAGATATAGTATATTTAATGTTTAAATTCCTTTCTAATTATTAAGATTTATTTGATATCGATAAGTAAAATAATTAATTTTTCTTAAGTTTTTTTAATAAAATGAAGGTTAAAATTTGCTTTTTAAAAAGCATTAGCTGCGATTTCTTCCACGATTAATATACCGTTCATTATAGTCTATAAGATAAATTATGTACGCCAGCTTAAGATAAGCCGCACGTTCTAATGTTTCTGTACATTCCGTGTTCTAAGTTATTTGTACTTACGAGTATTACTGACAGTTGTGACACAGTATAGTAATATATACAGTATTCCAACATATGTCTACGCGCCTTGATCTCGGGTTACGCTCGGGACGCAAACATTCGCGACTGTGCCGCAGTGACGAACGGCCCGTGTGTTGTTTTTTTTAATAATAACCGCACGATTTTTTCACTGAAAATAATTTTTAATTACATATTTAATATGACGAGTAGAGTTTATTTGTGCTGTTTTTGATTTCATGAATTCGCCAATAACGCATCCAGAGATAACTTTTTTAGATTACCTGTAAACTCTGAAAGGTAAAACTATAAAATAATTTTACTTACTAGCAGGTAGGTACATAATGTGTGTCTTTTGACGTGATAACGTCTAGTAAATTGATGAAAGCTATCGGGTTTTTTTTCAAAGATGACGCCATTTTGTCACGTTCCGCGTGCGAGCGAGAGCGCAGAACAAGCGATAGAGAGGCACGATTACCCTAAGCGTTCTGTCTTACACTCCATCGGACCGCGTTCGAGTAAAAGAGACAGAGGCGCCACGCAATCTACACGCGAACTGTTTTGTAGGGATGTTCATCGGAAAAAATATCGATAATTTTAGTATCGATAATTATCGAATCGTTTTATCGATAATTATCGAATGAATAGTTATCGATAATTATCGGAGGAAAAGTTATCGATAGTTGGCGACAGTTATCGATAATTATCGGATAAAAATTATCGATAGTTGACGAAAGTTATCGATAATTATCGGATCAAAATTATCGAATAACACTTATCGATAATTATTGAATGGAAAATTATCGAGTATTTACGAATTATCGATAATTATCGCACACCCCTACTGTTTTGTGATTTGTCAATTGTTTGGTAGAAAGTACCACTTGAAACACTCCCCTTGATTTTCTACTTTTCCTATCATCTTCCTATTCTTAACAAAATAACAAAATAACATAAACAGTAAAATTCGCGTAAATATAAGACAACAGTAAAATAACTCAGATTGAAAAATCTTGAATATCACACTATCATATATATATATATATACAATTCTACATCTATGTATTTATTATTTATGACGTTATCACGTAAAAATTATCGTCTGTAAACCGACTTTACAGACAATCATTTTTTAATGGATAAGTATTTTTAATTAAGCTTTATATAAGCTATATAATACGGTTTTTTTACTTTAAAATGTAATAATAAAGCATTTGCTGCGTCTCAGTCGATAGCAAATATTTTTCGGTCGCAAATTATAAGACTGATTTGTTATTCAAATATAAACATGGTTTGTTAATTAAATCTAACAATCAAAACAACACGCATTTTTATTGAACACTTCCTATTCAATTCACAAAGTATTTTATTTGTTTATATAAAAAGAGTATATTTACAATCACAAAACTAAATGGAAACACAAAGTAGGCAAATGTAAGTAAAATGCTGAGGCGGGCAGCCCTATCGCACGTTTACGTAGTGCGCGGCTGTCACTGTTGGCATTTATTTCAAAGATACGGCCGAGTTACAATACTGTATATATTACTATACTGTGGTTGTGATGTCAGTAACTTATCAACGAAGAAATCTAAGATCTTAAAATATTCTCGCAGCTATTTTTAAAACAAGTCCTTTCTAACAAAAAAATAATGAATGAAATCGGAAAACGCATTATATATTTTTTTAAACAAAGAACACATTTTTACTTGTATCTCCTCTACAATAAAGATAAATGATGATAATATTATCTTTAATATACATAATTGAATCTGTTATAGTCCTAAGTATTGATAATTATGGAGTTTTGATATTTACTATAAATAATTAAAAAAATATTTACTATAAATAACTGTAACCACTATATTGTATGACACATAATGTATTAATTATACACATATTAATGTTTTAGAAAAAATATAATATAAAGTTATGTGGTTATGTCAAGTTTTCTTTAATATTATTTATTTATTCTTTATCGAACACCACAAATACATAACAAGGCATAGTTACAATTGAGTAGTACTACAGGCAGTCTTATAGGTTTTCTCATTTCGCCATTTCTTCCATCCAGCCATTATTCCAGACAACCCAAATGAAAAAGGAGAGTTCAACAACAAAAACGGGTAGGTTGTGGAGTTATATAATTAACTTACCAAACAAATATCCCTATTATAAACTAATAAATATTAAATATAAATAAAATAAACTAAATTAAAAGTTAAAATCATTTAATACAATAAAAAAACTTAATCAAATCATCTCCAGTTTAAGACAGTTCTTTTTAACATAGTTCTTAAATGTTGATAGTGATTTAGCTTTTCATATGTGTAATGGCAAACTCTTCCACAATTTTAAAGCCTGAAATAGCCTGAACAGCAAAAGATTGAGCAAAAAAGTTAGTTTATGTGCAGGTATCTTCAGTATCAGATTTCGAGATGATCTTAATTCCTTTGAAGCAGCCTCAAGATATTCAAATTTATCCTATATCAAATAAGAAAGAGCTCTTGGATTAAATAGCACACAGTACAGCAGAGAAAGAATATGCAAGTTTAAACGAAATTCGGAAACATGGTCAAATTTGCAAAGCCAGAATGTGGATCTGATAGCAAGATTTTAAAGTCGCTCAAGCTCATTGGTTTGGTCCTCGGTCAAATTAAGATAGTTTTCATCTGTGCAGTCTAGAATAGATAAGAGGAGAGGGTTTGCAAACATTACTTTGATAGGAATTAGTAGAACAGATCTGAGGTGAATCTGAAAAATTACCCTTTTATTTTTTCAACAAAATAAAAAGAAATCACAGGGAGCTAAATCAGGGCTGTATGGTAGATGGGACAAGGTTTCAACACCGGATTCCTCAAGAAACGCCTTTGTTCTGAGGGACGTATGTGACGAAGCGTTGTCGTAATGCAGCATGATTTCCCGAAGCCCAGTTTTTGGTCTCCTGACTCGCAGAGCTTGGAGAACTTTCGGTAATGCTACTTTTGTATACCATTCGAGTTAGCAGATCTATTATTTTTTTAAATTGTTGTCGACACATGCCCATTGCGAGAAAAAGAAAAATAGAAACGTTACGAGGTTTTTGCAGTTTTGCCGGCAACTTTCCTTCTGAAAAGACCCGTACTGACGACTGTCTCTTATTTTTTAATATTTTATTTTTTATTTTTTATAATAATGCGGGCAAACGAGCAGAAGGGCCATCTGATGTTAAATGGCTACCGTCGCCAATAGACACCCGCAACATAAGGGGTGGTGCGTTGCGTTGCCGGCCTTTAGGGAAAAGGTGTCTGTACACACGACGCTTGTAAACCCCCAAATTATAGCGTTCAGGGAAAACCTCAGGAGCAAGGTCATTACACAGCTTATATGTGCGCGGCAAAAATGCGCGCGAAGCTCGCACATTGGTTGCAAGCCAGGCATCCAAGTGGTGTGGATGAAATTTGGTCCTTCGGCTTTCCGGATCATATTGATAAATTTACGTTTTGTCACCTGTAATGGTTTCCGAAACACGTCTTGATGTTCCGTTTTCAATCGTAGATGCATTTCGCGGCAACAATCCACACGGGCCTGTTTTTCAGTATCTGAGAGCAAACACGAGTTCCGACGACAACAAAGTTTCCTTACTCCAAGATACTGATGCAAAATAATGTTAACGATCCCCAAATTAATCCTAAGAATCTTCTCGATGTAATTTTTGGGTGGTGCGGGTTTTCTGCAGTTATTGCCGTTTGTGGGCGACTACTTCTGTGGTCATCTTTGAGGTTTATTTTACCCCTTTTAAATTCACTGAACCATCTAAAAACTCTTGCTCGAGATAGGGGTGACTCTCCTAACGCTGATTGTAATCGTTGAATGCTAAGTTTTTTAGTTAAACTAAATTTAAAATCATAAAACATCATAGCACACAATTGTTCGCGGTTAAGCTCCATTGTTGCAAAGAAAAACGTGGGAATCGTCGTAGTTAAATGACTGGAACATCTTTTTGCTTTTAACTAGCAACCTGGCTAATTGCGTTCTATTCGTAGATAAATTTGATATTTAAAAGTATATTATATATTTGTTTGCGTACGTAAGTAGTATGCTTATAAGAACTTGTATATTTACTATAAATACTTATATCAATATATGTACACCTATACCAATACATTACTATTTCCTCCGCCCAAAGGTTGCCTGGAAGAGATCGCTTTTTAGCGATAAGGCCGCCATTTGTACCGTGCCATTTTTTTGCATGTTAATTTATTTTGTTGTATTCTGCTTTGGTATAAAGTGTAATTATTATTATTATTATACAGATGCGTTCCGTTTTGAAATTACGAGCATCTCAAAACTTATCGAGCGACGGTGTTTGTAAAGAAAATTCATCATTTTGTTATAAACTCGCCTTAATTTTTTAAATTTAAAATAAGATTATTATTTTCATTTAGCTTATATGTATAAATAAAAAATTATTTGGATGTTTAGAACTAAAATCTAACGATTGATTCAGCCTGCTGATGGTAATGTTTTTAAACCTTTGAGGGTAGAATGAAAAATCCACCAACACATAAGCCGTTCATCATCTCGGGGTGTGATTGCCAGTACTCGCCATGCTTGGCAGGCAGGTTGGCGAGCGCACTATGTTATGGCAGGATATGATGACGCTGCAGCCCATCACCATCCTGGTTGGTGTAAAGTTGTTCGTACCACTATAATTGCCTTAGTCGCCTTTTACGACACCTCGGCAAGAAAGAGGTCGGAACTATTCTTCTCTGCCGGTCACCGCACGGCCAAATATATTCAGTTTTACTGTGACCGTTAAACTGAGCACTTCGTAAGTTATTTTAGTAAAAATAAGAAGCAAACCTCTGCATTCAAACCAAAAAGGTAGAAAAGACACTCCTGGCGTAAATAAGTTTCGCGAAAACAAAATTTTAAAGAAAACCAACATACACACGAGTAGTCTACCGCGATGCTCTGGAATATTAGATTAGCTGTAAGTATGATTTTGATTTATTGAAAACAATAAAATCAATCATTTTATCTTTAAACGCGTTTTTTTCAAACCCACATTTTTCTAATTGGCTGCAATTTAACTCGAAGAAAAATCATCTGATCGCTCTGACTTTTTTTTCCTGCTTATTTTGGACATGTTTTTTTGTTGTACAATGACCCCCTGGTTTTTCGAGTGTTCCAAAAATCATCTCATTTTTGAGCGAAATTCAACATATTTCTTTCAGTCTGTCATTTTGTAATTTTTTTTTGCCGTGAAAACGTCTAATAAATCGATGAACTTATTGTCATTGAATGAAATTATTATCACGTTACTCCTGAGCCGAGCATGCAATCGAGAACGCGAAACAAGCGATAGAGAGGCACGATCGGCCTATGCGTTTGACTTGTGATGCATCTATCTCTCTTCCACTCCATTGTCCAATGCATCGGGGTAGAAGATTCATAAAGGTATACAATTTTTCATCAATGTTTTCTTATTACATCATCACGTAAAATTATCGTCCGTAAACCGACTTTACAGATAACTAATATTTTTTGAAATTTTTTGAGTATTGTCATTAATTATGTATAAATATGTCCTCTAAATTTTAAAACATTTCATGCAGTAGTTTTCTTCCTTGGTTGTTGGAACCTGTAACTTGAAAGTCACGTGAACGTTGCTATTTCAGGTGCAATATTTTAGAACGTTTTATTAAATGTGATATATCACTGGCCAGACCTAAAAAACGTGTATATATACAGTGTAACAAAATTTCACTAAGACTGGAAAACGAATTCGTCACACAAATTAATTTTATTTATTTAGTTAATGGTATATAATATAAAGTCACCTACATTTTTTACTAATGATAAATAAAAAAGTGAAAAATATTACCTTGTGAGATGCTGCTATAGCCATCCGGTGTCATTAACGGGGTATCTCCGCTGCTGAACATTTTTATTTCACCAAAAGCAAGATTTTTAAATGTTCATTTTACAACAATCTTATGACAGTCAGTAACCTTTTAATAACTCTTAAACCGTATCTTTTTATTATTTAACTACTGCTTATAATATATGGCATGTTTCATATAATGGTTTTAATACATAATGTTCGTATAAATAGAACATAACAAAAATAAAATATAATATATTTATATTATTATATTGTTTATATATATAATTATATACATTTTTTTTTTTGGGCGGTGGGTGCAATAGTAAAAACAGCTGTTTGTGAGAGCTCTTCATAGAAAATCTTTTTAAATTAGTAAACACATTTTTAGTACTATTAAAAAGTTATGAGCTAAAAGCATCTAACCTGCCAGCAGTGTCACTCTATAAAGTTTTCCTTTATACAATCAAAGTTACACAAAATAGTGATCTTAATACTACTACTAAAACTGTGAGTCTATATTGCACTGACTAAGTACTATGGATTCCATAAAGCACTCTATTGAAGAATTGACACAGCACTTCAATTCTAAAATCGCTGAGTTTCAACAAACTTTGAGTTCTTCAAGCAATTCACCGAGTCCGGTCTCCAATATTGCAGCAAAATTCAGCACTTTTCGTTCCTTTGCGTTGACTGCTCTTGAAGGACTTTAACTACAAATTCAGCTTATAAACAAGAAGTGCGATAACCTAGAGATGAGAAGTAGAAAGAAAATTTTGTTAGTACATTGTGTCACCGAGGATAAAAGTGAAAAAACAAGTTTACGGGTATTAAACGTTTTGTTTGAACACCTTAAACTGGCAGATCTGTCTCTAGATGATGTAAGTAGATGTCAGCGTCTTGGGAAATCATCACCAACGAAGTCAAGACCCATACTGGTCAAGTTCAGAGATCAGTCACTGAGAAACCAAATCTGCTATTTAAAGGCAAATTTTAAGAGCACTGGGATCACTCTCTTTGAATTTTTGACAAAATCCAGACACGAAGCTTTTATGGCTGCAAGAAAACGCTTCGGAATTACCTCAAAAAAGTTGGCTTGGAAGTATAACCACTCAGATTAATGAATAAGTGCTCTTAATTGCTCACAAAATGCTCAATTCAAATTCGCAATTGCTCACCCTATCAATTAATTATTTAATTAGTAATTAATAATTAAAATTACATAAATATTTCTGCCTATTACACGTAAACCAATAGACTTTTCTTAAAAATTTTTTTTAAAATAAATTGCTCACAAATTGCTCCCCCGGAATCCGCATTTGCTCCAGATGTATCATTAATAGTTAATTAATATTTTTTTTTTAAATTGCAAACGTGAAAAATTAAAATTCTTATAATTCAAATAGAATATATATATTTTTTAAATAAACTATATGCCAATGAATTGCTCCTTAATTGCTCCCCCGAAATCCGCATTTGCTCCAGATGTATCATTAATAGTTAAATAATAATTAATTTTTTTAACAATTGCAAACGTGAAAAATTAAAATTCTTATAATTCAAATAGAATATATATTTTTTAAATAAACTATATGCCAATTAATTGCTCCCTAATTGCTCCCCTGGAATCCGCATTTGCTCCAGATGTAATATTAATAGTTAATTAATAATTAATTTTTTTAACAATTGCTAACGCGAGAAATTAAAATTCTTATAATTCAAATAAAATATATATTTTTTAAATAAACTATATGCCAATTAATTGCTCCCTAATTGCTCCCCCGGAATCCGCATTTGCTCCAGATGTATCATTAACAGTTAATTATTAATTAATTTTTTTAACAATTGCAAACGTGAAAAATTACAATTCTTATAATTCAAATAGAATATATATTTTTTAAATAAACTATATGCCAATTAATTGCTCCCTAATTGCTCCCCTGGAATCCGCATTTGCTCCAGATGTAATATTAATAGTTAATTAATAATTAATTTTTTTAACAATTGCTAACGCGAGAAATTGAAATTCTTATAATTCAAATAGAATATATATTTTTTAAATAAACTATATGCCAATTAATTGCTCCTTAATTGCTCCCCCGGAACCCGCATTTGCTCCAGATGTATCATTAATAGTTAATTAATAATTAATTTTTTTAACAATTGCAAACGTGAAAAATTAAAATTCTTATAATTCAAATAGAATATATATTTTTTAAATAAACTATGTATATGCCAATTAATTGCTCCCTAATTGCTCTCCCGGAATCCGCATTTGCTCCAGATGTGTCATTATTAGTTAATTAATAATTAATTATTTTAACAATTGCAAACGTGAAAAATTAAAATTCTTATAATTCAAATAGAATATATATTTTTTAAATAAACTATATGCCAATTAATTGCTCCCTAATTGCTCCCCCGGAATCCGCATTTGCTCCAGATGTAATATTAATAGTTAATTAATTATTAATTTTTTTTACAACTGCAAACGTGAAAAATTAAAATTCTTATAATTCAAGTAGAATATATATTTTTTAAATAAACTATATGCCAATTAATTGCACTTTAATTGCTCCCCCAGAATCCGCATTTGCTCCAGATGTATTATTAATAGTAAATTAAAAATTACTTTTTTTAACAATTGCAAACGTGACAACTATTAATTAATTTGAATAACTATTAATGATACATCTGGAGCAAATACGGATTCCGGGGAAGCAATCAGAGAGCAATTAATTGTAATATAGTTTATTTAAAAAATATATATTCTATTTGAAATTTAAAAATTTTAATTTTTTAAGTTTGCAATTGTTAAAAAAATTTATTATTTATTAACTATGAATGATACATCTGGAGCACATGCGGATTCCGGGAGAACAATTAAGGAGCAATAATTGGAAATATAAATATAGTTTATTTAAAAATATATATATTCTATTTGAATTATAAGAATTTGAATTTTTCCCGTTAGCAATTAAAATAAAATTATTTATTAATTAACGATTATTGTTACATCTGCAGCAAATGCGGATTCCGGGGGAGCAATTAATGAGCAATTAATTGGCATATAGTTTATTAAAAAAAATATATTCTATTTAAATTATTAGAATTTTAATTTTTCACGTTAGCAATTGTTAAAAAAATTAATTATTAATTAACTGTTAATGATACATCTGGAGCAAATGCGTATTCCGGGGGAGCAATTAAGGAGCAATTAATTGGCATACAGATTATTAAAAAAATATATATTCTATTTGAATTATAAGAATTTTAATTTATCACGTTTGCAATTGTTAAAAAAATGAATTATTAATCAACTATTAATGACACATCTGGAGCAAATGCAGATTCCAGGGGAGCAATTAAGAAGCAATTAATTAGCATATAGTTAATTTAAAAAATATCTATTCTATTTGAATTATAAGAATTTTAATTTTACGCGTTAGCAATTTAAAAAAAATAATTATTAATTAACTATTAATGATACATATGGAGCAAATACGGATTCCGAGAGAGCAATCAAGGAGCAATTAGTTGGCATATAGTTTATTTGAAAAATATATATTCTATTTGAATTATAAGAGTTTTAATTTTTCACGTTAGCAATTGTTAAAAAAATTAATTATTAATTAACTATTAATATTACATCTGGATCAAATGCGGATTCCGGGGGAGCAATTAATGAGCAATTAATTGGTATATAGATTATTTAAAAAATATATATTCTAGTTGAATTATAAGAATTTTAATTTTTCACGTTTGCAGTTGTTAAAAAAATTAATAATTAATTAAATATTAATATTACATCTGAAGCAAATGTGGATTCCGGGGGAGCAATTAATTGGCATATAGTTTATTTAAAAAATATATATTTTATTTGAATTATAAGAATTTTAATTTCTCGCGTTAGCAATTGTTAAAAAAATTAATTATTAATTAACTATTAATGATACATCTGAAGCAAATGCGGATTCCGGGGGAGCAATTAAGGAGCAATTAATTGGTATATAGATTATTTAAAAAATATATATTCTAGTTGAATTATAAGAATTTTAATTTTTCACGTTTGCAGTTGTTAAAAAAATTAATAATTAATTAACTCATTTAATTGAAAGTCTATATCGGATTTTATCGCGTTTATTTGTTAAAAACTTTACAGTTTAACGATTTTATTAATTAATTAAATTATTTCCCTCAGAATGAAACAATGGTGAGTTTCGATGTACAGTCTTTATTCACATGCTTACCGGTACAAGACTGCATTGAAATTGTACGAAGGAGGCTAGTGGAGAACGACATGCCAGAAGAATATGCAATAATACTCAAGCACTGCCTTACAACTGGCTACCTGTTGTGGAACCACAAATACTACATACAGGTGGATGGCGTGGCTATGGGCTCTCCAGTATCCCCCATAGTGGCTGACATCTACATGGAGGACTTCGAGGATCGAGCCCTAAGGACAGCACCTATCTCTCCTAGATTTTACAAGAGGTATGTAGATGACACTTTCACCATATTACCAACAGACAGTACTTGCATATTCCTAGAACACCTTAACTCCATAAATAACAATATTCAATTTACCATGGAGTTAGAGGCAAACAACACACTAGCTTTCCTAGATGTACTTATAATCAGGAATCCTGATCATAGTTTAAGCCATTCTGTGTATAGAAAATCCACCCACACAAACAGGTATTTAAACGGTGCTTCTCACCATCATCCTAGACAACTCTCTGCCGTTGGTTTGTCTCTGTTTCAGAGAGCTCGCGGGATCTGTGACGAGAAACACCTGGACGCAGAGCTACAGCACGTCAAGCAGGTACTGCGAGACAACAACCTCCGAGCACCGCGTCAGCGTCACAGATCCCGGAGAAAGAAGACAGCCACAGTTGAGCGCCAGCCTGCCGTACTACCATATGTCAAAGGAGTCACTGACAAGATTGGCTACATCTTGAAGCGAGCTTCAATAAAAACTTACTACAAGCCGCCAACGAAGATAAGTCAAGTATTACCATCTGTCAAGTGTCAAATACCTTTACAAGATGCAGGGGCCTACAAATTAGACTGTGAATGTGGTCTCTCTTATATAGGGCAAACTAAGCGGAGTATAGAGACACGCGTCAAGGAACACATAGCTGACATGAAACACCAACGGTCGACAAAGTCTGCTGTGTATCAACATACTCAACAAGGTACCAACCACTATATCAGATTTGATAAGCCACAAATTCTCGCTAAAGAACACCGATTCCTACCAAGGATGATTCGCGAGGCTATTGAAATCAAAAAACATCCTAATTTCAATAGAGAGGATGGTTGGAACGTACCACCAGCTTGGGAGCCAGTACTAAAATTAATTGAACCCAAGGAAAATAAGAACACAGCACGACTTCCAGACACAATAAGCTCATTCTGCATGAATAGGAACGGTTAAAAGTAATAATTTATAATTGTATAAAAAGCGGGGTATATAACAATTGATTCATTATTCGGACACCCACCACCTCAGTCCCCCGAGATCATGGACGCTGTAAAGGGTCCGAAACGTCGGGAAATAATTTAATTAATTAATAAAATCGTTAAACTGTAAAGTTTTTAACAAATAAACGCGATAAAATCCGATATAGACTTTCAATTAAATGAGTAATATTCGCGTAAATATAAGAGAACAGTAAATTAATTAACTATTAATATTACATCTGAAGCAAATGCGGATTCCGGGGGAGCAATTAATTGGCATATAGTTTATTTAAAAATATATATATTTTATTTGAATTATAAGAATTTTAATTTCTCGCGTTAGCAATTGTTAAAAAAATTAATTATTAATTAACTATTAATGATACATCTGAAGCAAATGCGGATTCCGGGGGAGCAATTAAGGAGCTATTAATTGGTATATAGATTATTTAAAAAATATATATTCTAGTTGAATTATAAGAATTTTAATTTTTCACGTTTGCAGTTGTTAAAAAATTTTATTATTAATTAGCTATTAATGATACGTGTGGAGCAAATGCGGATTCCGGGGGAGCTATTAAGGAGCAATTAATTGGCATATAGATTATTTAAAAAATATATATTCTATTTGAATTATAAGAATTTAATTTTTCGCGTTAGCAATTGATAAAGAAATTAATTATTAATTAACTTTTAATATTACATCTGGAGCAAATGCGGATTCCGGGGGAACAATTAGGGAGCAATTAATTGGCATATAGTTTATTTAAAAAATATATATTCTATTTGAATTATAAGAATTTTAATTTTTCACGTTTGCAATTGTTAAAAAATTTAATTATTAATTAACTATTAATATTACATCTGGAGCAAATGCGGATTCCGGGAGAGCAATTAGGGAGCAATTAATTGGCATATAGTTTATTTAAAAAATATATATTCTATTTGAATTATAAGAATTTTAATTTTTCACGTTTGCAATTGTTAAAAAAATTAATTATTAATTAACTATTAATGATACATCTGGAGCAAATGCGGATTCCGGGGAACAATTAAGGAGCAATTAATTGGCATATAGATTATTTAAAAATATATATATTCTATTTGAATTATAAGAATTTTAATTTGTCGCGTTAGCAATTGTTAAAAAAATTATTTATAAATTGACTATTAATATTAAATCTGGAGCAAATGCGGATTCCAGGGGAGCAATTAGGGAGCAATTAATTGGCATATAGTTTATTTAAAAAATATATATTCTATTTGAATTATAAGAATTTTAATTTTTCACGTTTGCAATTGTTAAAAAAATTAATTATTAATTAACTATTAATGATACATCTGGAGCAAATGCGGATTCCGGGCGGGGGAGCAATTAAGGAGCAATTAATTGGCATATAGTTTATTTAAAAAATATATATTTTATTTGAATTATAAGAATTTTAATTTCTCGCGTTAGCAATTGTTTAAAAAATTAATTATTAATTAACTATTAATATTACATCTGGTTCAAATGCGGATTTCGGGGGAGCAATTAAGGAACAATTAATTGGCATATAGTTTATTTAAGAAAATATATATATATATATATATATATATATATATATATATATTCTATTTGAATTATAAGAATTTTAATTTTTCACGTTTGCAATTTTAAAAAAAATTAATTATTAATTAACTGTTAATGATACATCTGGAGCAAATGCGGATTCCGGGGAGCAATTTGTGAGCAATTCATTAAAAAAAAAATTTAAGAAAAGTCTATTGGTTTACGTGTAATAGGCAAAAATAATTCTGTATTTTTAATTATTAATAACTAATTAAATAATTAATTGATAGGGTGAGCAATTGCGAATTTGAATTGAGCATTTTGTGAGCAATTAAGAGCACTTATTCATTAATCTGAGTGGTTATACTTCCAAGCCAACTTTTTTGAGGTTTCGGAATTTCTAAATGTTGGACCAAAGACGGATATGTTATTATCACTGGTCCAGACGGTAAGCGGCATAGTATAGTTTCAAACACCGAACTTAATAATATAATCTATTCCTGAAGCTCGAGGTGCAGCAGCAACTCAGTCTTCTGTGAGCAAGCTATCCGTACAAGAAGAATCATTAAAAAGTAATGTATGTGTTGTTTTCTTTATAATTTGTTGTAACTAGGTATTTATTTATATTGTTGTCATGTTGTAATCTTATTTATTATCTCTTTAATCTTATATTTGTATTTTAACATTTTATAACAAATACCCACAAAACTCATTATCAAAATACTTGTAACTATTCAATTGGTAAGGTGACCAACAATTTTTTGTTCAAAAAGAGTACACTTTGCAAGTATATTATTGACTAGCGGCCCGCCCCGGCTTCGCACGGGTATTTAACTAAAATTTTAAAAATTATAAATTTATATTTTTTATCACCTACATGCGCCATCTATCGTATAATAGTAGAATATCGTTTTTATATTTAGTGACATTTAACATAATATTACCTATATTAATTGAAAATGATGTTTATCTAAAATATTAAAACGATTTCTATTCCTATCCGACATATTAAGTAAACTTTTAAGTTTAGCAAAATAATAACTCAAAAATAAGTTTTGTGAGTTTTTAAGATTCCTTAGACCAGATGGCGTTGGCGGCGTAAGTACCTATTTCTATTTTCTTCAATATTTATTTTTAAATTTAATTTCAATGAAACAAAAACTAAATTATACTGTGAGTTATGTTTGATTTTTATGTATTAAAGTTTTTTACATTGGTTTTGTACTTTTTACGTGATACGTGAACAGAGAAAAACACGATAAGAGATGGCGCTGATACAAAAAAAAAACGCGCTATTGAAATTTATTCTTGATGATATATAGTGTATTAATAAAACGGAGGTTTTAACAGATTTATTATTTGTATAGATGGCATTTGATATAATGTGAGCATTACAACCAATTCCCAAATAATTTGGTTTTAGTAGATCTTGTAATTTTGTGTACACATTATTGACACCTTTACGGGTGCGTCCTCCAAAATTAGTATAATTTGTGTTATCAGCCGAGAGCGCCAAAGTTTTCAAATTGTTGTCTGTTATAACTCGAAATAAGTGATTAGACAAAATGTCTGATGTTTCCCCTTCGATTGATTCCAAATTTAAAATCTTAATTTGAATACCGTTCTTAATATCGAAATACCTTACTAAAATTGGATAAAGTTTTATTTCATTGTGATTCGATGCGTCTAATAGAATAGATATATTTGATACAGAATCCAGATTTTCTGATAGCATTTTCTTGCAGTAAGTATTTATTAAATACGCTGTTTACGATAGACTCACATTTTGTTCGCGCACAAGAAAATTTTTCGTCACAATTTTTTTTTTAATAAATTAGTAGTGCAGTCCATGCTGCGAAAACTTTGATTATGGGTTATTGTGTGAAAAGCGAAATTGCCCTCCATAACTGCCAATTTTTTTACATTAGTTCCAAAAGTATTCTCTTTAAAAAATGTTGTCAGTTTGGATGTTGAAGCTGCTGTGTCATGAGACGTTTTATGTACCTACTTTAGTTTCAATGTGTGCCGTTATTGCACTACGTCCATGAATTGCAATTGAAAATTCCCTATTGCAGATTGTGCATTTAACCAAGGAGTCATAATTTCGATTTTTAACTACAATGAACGAAAACTCTTTTTTTAAATTTTCGTTTAAACGATTTTTCCTTCTTTTGTTATCGCTCATATTTGAATTAATAATCTAAAAATTATATTAGTAATATATTTTTTATTTTGATTTTAAATAAATAATATAATCTGATATTATTTCAGTAAAATGAAAATGAAACTATTATATTAATACTTACATGCAACTTCACCTTCACTAGATAAATAAAATAAAATTTTATTTTATTTTGTACATCTCAAATCTTGTTAACTTGAACAAAAAGTACAAAATTGTTGGTTTTCTGATTCTCTAACCTCAAATTAATTAAACAGAAAGGGGATTCCCATAAAACTTTGCTGTATATACGTACGCATGCGCCAAGACCACAGATTAGAATATAATATGTAGGTCAAGACTGTTATTCAAATCACTGTCATAATATTTAATTAATAAAATTGAAATGAAATAATCTAAAAAAATGTTTTAGAAATACAAATGAGTATAAAATTATACAAATGAGTACCTACTTTCAGAGTACAGGATTTGAAAAGAGTACGGTTTGCGAAAAAAGAGTACAAAACTCAGTAAATGAGTACAGTTGGTCACCTTACAATTGGTTATTTGTTGTATAATATATGTTTATTTTTCTTTAAAAAAAAAATTTGTATTTATGTCAGTTTGAAATGACAGTTGAAAGCGGTGTCACCATAGATAATTATTTGAAAGGTATTTCTGAGATCAGTTTCTTTACACGTTAACCAAGTTTAATAATTGTTTGTTACTAAATAACTGCTGGACAGGCGGGTGTAGCTTATTATTATAATTTGTTACCTTTTATTACATTATTATTATAATTTATCTTTAGCAATAAATTAATTATTATTATAATTTTTATGTAATATATTTATTATTTTGTTTAATATTATTATTTATAATTTTAAGTATGAATATCGATAACAGTGTTGGTAGCGATAGTAGTGTATTTAACGATGTATTTCACCCGTGCAATTTGACATCGTCAGACGATAGTTTTCATAGCATTTCTATGCCTACCTTATAGTCCTACCCTACATGTAAACTACTTTGACACCTTTGAGGGCCTTTTGGAGAGGTATGTTCCGGATGTTGACCACACCATTATAATGGGTGATTTCAATACGTGTCTAATAAAGAATGACTCACGTGCAGGTCGACTAAGAACCGTTATTAACAGCTCAAACCTTAATCTTCTTTCCACCAGTGCAACCCACCTATTTCCTAATTGCTCACCATCTTTATTGGACCTTATGATTGTATCATCCACTGAACGCGTTGCTACTTATGGCCAAATGTCCGCGGAGGCATTTTCGTATCACGACCTCGTTTACTTATCTTATTAAATTCGACCACCTGAAATAAAACCTACGGTAGTGATGCGAAGATGTTTCAATAATTTTGACAATGAAAGATTCATGCAAGATCTCAATCGCATCGACTGGGATTGCATATTTAATGCCTCCGCTATTAATGACATGATCAACGTTTTTAATTTAATGCTAACGGAATTGTTTGATGTTTACGCGCCATTTCGACGAATAAAACTAAAACATCTTCCTGCTCTGTGGCTGACTTTGGATATTAACTTACTCATGAGCAAATGAAATGCTGCTAAATCTAAATATAAGAAATTTCCTACTGATGAAAACCTGCAGAGGTATAAAATACGGAACCGATGCAATAAGACCATCAGAGATGCTCGACGTAATTATATTTACATGTCTATTGATAATAATAATCCTGCGAAAACTTGGAAACTGCTGAACACGATGGAGATCGGAGGCAAACGTGCACAGCACACAACAGTTTTAAGTAACTGCACAGATTGTGATTTGCTTAATAAGTATTTTACAACTGTTCATTCGATATCCAGTGGCACTAAAATGAATACCGTTCAGTCATTATCATTAGAACCTGATCCTTCTGTTACAACTTTCCATTTCACACCTGTTACGACTGCGGAGGTACGCAAACATGTGATGGCTATCAAATCTGATGCTACCGGTAGTGACAATATAAGTCGACGTATGATACTATTATCTCTCCATTCTATTCTTCCTGTCCTGTGTCACATATTTAACTTCTCTCTCTCCTCTAACGTTTTTCCTGATGTGTGGCGTCATGCATTAGTTATTCCTATTCCGAAAATATCCAAGCCCACAACATTTTCACATTATCGACCAATTTCAATACTTCCTTTTCTATCTAAAGTTCTTGAATGCACTGTACATAAATACATAAAAAAAATATAGTGTATATATATATATATATACATTTACACAGCAATAAAATTCTATCCCCTTTCCAGTATGGCTTCCGCCCCGGGCACAGTACAGTTACAGCACTCAATAAGGTCTGCGACGATATCAGATATGGAATTGACAACCAACAAATTACAATCCTTGCCCTTTTAGACTTCTCTAACGCTTTTAACACAGTAGATTTTTATATACTTTTAGCTGTTCTCAAGTCCATAAATATTTCCTCGAATGCTACTAAATGGTTTCATTCCTACTTATGTGAACGCAAGCAATCGATTAGGCTTGACGGTAAGCAATCTTCAGTTTCTCCTATCAGTGCTGGCGTCGCGCAGAGCTGAGTGCTCTCTCCTTTGCTTTTCTCCATTTTCATCAACTCTCACTCGACACTTACCATCATCTTATCATCTTGACGCTGATGACTTACAGATTTGTAAGACTACAACTGTAAACGATGTTTCTAGGGCTATTGACGATATAAACTCCGATCTAACAGTTATCAGTACCTGGAGTAAATCGTTTGGGTTGTCTGTAAATCCTAGTAAGTCTCAAGTATGTATTTTCGGTAACACGAAACAACTACACAAAATTGACTTTCCTCTTCTTCCTTCAATTTTGTTTGATGGTGTTTGTTTGGAGTATTGTGGATCAGTAAAGAATTTAGATGTCGTGATGGATAGTACTTTGTCCTGGGTGCCTCACATTGCTGAACTTAGCCGTAAGATCTGTGGTGGACTAAGGACTATCTCTGGCTCACACCCTTCTTCTGCCTATACTCGTACAACATACAATATATATAAAAACATAGTCAAAATAGCACCAAAACCGTTTACCACGAATTACTAGAAAAAAAACAAACTATGGAAAGATCACAGGTGAAACGCTGAAATGCTGCTATAATAATATTATGATATCACATTAACACAGGCTATTGTAATACAAGATTCTAGTATGTGCCGAAGAATATAGGTAGTAGAATTGTGTTTTAGTATCGTTGCCACAATATCAATTAAGTTGAAATTAATATTAGGTCCTTACATATGAAATTGGCGTTTTGTCGTACTGGCCACTTTGATCTTAAATATTTCCTCTTTTGTTAGGAATCCCAAATTCAAATTTACACAGCTATTACTCATGCATTTGCGTTTCTAAAACTGTAATTATTTTTTTTCTCTTTTGTTTTTCATCTTTGCGTCTTTCAGTTTACAAAATGGAAAACTAAAAATATCGTGTTATTTACGAGTTGGAGTTCCACCGTGGCACCAGTGCTGCAGAAACGGCTTGATTGAGCAAAAAAGCTTCATAGGTGGGAACCTGATGTATTGAGTGAAGCAAACTGACAAACGCGCTTAGACTGCTGCGTTACATTACTCAACTGGGACAATGATGAAGGGATTTTAAATCGAATCATTACATGTAATAAAAAGTGAATCATGTACTATAATCGGAATCGCTCATCATAATGGCTGAACTTTGGAGAGCCAGCTAAATTCTGCTCCAAGCAAAAATTGACTAACAAAAAAGTTACTTGTGAGCATTTGGTGGACTAGTGCCGGTGTCTTTCACTACATCTTTCTTAAATCTGGCCAGACGATTACGGCAGATATCTATAGTCAGCAACTGCAAATCATGATGGAAAAGCTAGCTGCTAAACAACCAAGGCTAGTTAATCGCTCTAGACCACTGCTGCTTCAGGACAAAGCTAGACCACACATTGCACAACAGATGGCTACCAAATTAGAGGAGCTTCATTAGAATGTCTAAGACATCTACCGTACTCCCCAGAGCTCAGAACTCCGATGGGGCATTTCAAACTGCCTTCAAACATTTTATCTATTCCCGTCCGAATGTTTTTTTTTTAACCTATAAAATGGCAAAATTACATAGATAGCAATGGTACATACTTTGATAAATTAAATATATTATATATTAAAAAAATTGACTTTATGTCCATACAGAACTTCAATTTCAAATGTAAAGACCTAATATTATATGAATTAACCATTCAATATAGTCCACCATACGTTCTCCAGAACATTTACCGGCATTTTTACGACAGTGAGAAGTAGCAAACAGCATAGATTGCGGCAATGTATTTTAGTAGGTATTCCATAGTATAGTAATTGATTAATAAGGCTGGGACAATTTTATCTATTGTGACACAAATTATACATAAACATGGCTTCAAAGTATAGATTAATGAGCTTATATTCGTCGACAAAGACATTACCTGTATACATGTTGTTCAAAAAATTTACTTAAACACGATCAAATTTATCTGAATATTAATTATACCTCAATATAAATGTCCTCCTCAGGCCTCAAACGTTAGTGTTCATAGGAGAAACTGTTGCACTGTTGGAAGCAATCATATATATTTTTACATAATATCCCAAAAAGTATAATTTGTAGTGATTAAGTTGTTTATTAGCAATAAAACATAATCCTTTAGATAAATTTAGGGCTTTCATCATCTTAAAGAATAAGGAATCTATATACTTTCATGTTATCAAAAAGGTTTGCCAGTTATATAATATTAGTATGGATCCCATGGCACTTTGGTATTTTAGGGAATGAAACTGCAAATTCTTGTGTTAAATCAGCTATTATACAACTTATTTTCCTCGACCATAATTCAAGTCAAGATCTCATTTAAACAAGTCCTATAATTTGTTCTGTATTTAGTGAGAATCGGTCAAGGGAACAAATATATTACGCAGCCATCCAGCCTAATATCCAAAGATGCCCTTATTTTTTGTCTTTACAGACATGCAAACCGTTTGATTGCATCTACGATCTGCCGTTTGCGTCTTGGGCTTTCGTGAACTGGCTAAGATTTGAATGTGTCACGTAAGTACTTAATATTTGTTGATTGTTGATGATGTATTTAGTATTTATTGCCTTTTGTTATGTGATTTTGTATGTATATTAAATCAAAAATAAGTAAAGATAGATGGGACACACATTAAGAGGAGCAAAGAAATAGAGCAAGAAAATTGTAACTCGGTACCCCAAAAACGGGAAGCAAAACGCGGAAGACCATTCAAAAGATAGGAAGACTACATAAAATTACCGCTGAAAGAACATGGTCAAGAACAGGGAGAGACAGAAATCAATAGAAAAAGTTTAAAGAGGCCTATGGCGAGTTATGTCAATATCCGTTTGCCAATACGACTGTCGACGGTTTTTAATTATAAGTGTGTTAGAATTAAAAAAACTTAAAAGTGAAACTTGTAAAATATCCGAAATAAAGTTTTTTATTATTAATCATTATTATACATTATTATTAAAATAGAAACGTGTTTTTTAATGATTCTTTAATTATTTTTTCATTCATTTTAGTTATTTTCCAGTATTTAATACTGGGATATTCTAGCTGGTTCACATAAAATATAAAATATGTGTTGATCTTTGATGGGTACATTAACATGTGTGGAAATAATCTCTGTGACATTGTGTTAATGTCGCTATTTTAAATTTAAAACTTTAATATAATCATTTTGTTTATAGTCGTACACCTGTAATGGTATAATATAAACTTATTCATTTTGTGTTCAACAATGTTGCACCTAGTTTGACAGTTTGAATCTGCTTAACACTGAGACGGACTAAATTGGATCAGTCAAATGGTCTGAATGAATAAAATAAGTATAATGTTTTAATTAATGTGTTTGTCTTCACTGAAAAGTTTATTGTTTATTTTATAGATAATAACTACATTTAACAATAACATTATAATTATTTTTTCATTACAAATAACTATAAATCTCCTAAAGGTTGGCTGGCAGAGAATGCTTTTAGCATTAAGCCCGGCTTTTGTACCAATCAATTTTGTGTTGTGCAGTAAAGTATTAATAAATAAATAAATAACAATGATGATAAAAATTAAACTGTTAAATAAATTTATAAAACAGACAAAATTATTTTCGTTCCATAAAATAGAAATTTATTCTTCACTTATTTAAATAACACAAATAAGTCACAAAAAACACATTCCGTACGTTCGTACGTTACGTACTAAGTGAATTACTCCACTGTTATCGCTACGAATCACTTGCAAGCGTCAACAGCACTTAGAAAAAGTTAGCACATTAATCGAGAATATTCCCTTCGCGAAAACACGTCGGAGCGGGTTTGGTGGCGCGCCACCACTGCCACCATACTACCACCGACCCCATAAAAGCTACGTGACATTGAACGCGTATAAATTACGGCATGTCTTTTTTTAGTATATCGATATTATTAACCGCAGCTAAAGTTGTGTCACGCAAAAAATACGAAAAAAAAAAATTGTTTCTGTTGTCATCAATTATATATTTGTTTTTTACAAAACTCGATTTTCTTTTATTTTATTTGAAATTAAATAAAATGATGAGTAAAGCAATTCCATGTGAATTTTACATTTAAATTTGCGCATTTTGTAATTATTTTGTTTTAAATTAATAATATTTTACAAAATTGTATAAAATAAGTAATTAATCTATATATAAAATATAATATAAAAAGCCTTATATTTCTTACTAAAAAAACAACAATAACAATAAGTAATACAAACTTTTTCTCTTACAAGCTATTTTAGTAAGAACCCCTCGTTCTCGAAGGTGAAGGCCTCCTCTAGAGATTTCCAGGTCTCCTTGTTTGTTGCTGTCTTTATCCATTTTTTGCCAGCCACTTTAATTATATCGTCTGCCCACCGCGCAAAACAAACAAAATTGTATAAAATAAGTAATTAATCTATAAACACTCTTAATTAAAGAAAAAATGAAATACATAATGATGCGTAGTATTTCCACGTCTAATATAATAAAATAATAAAATTCTAACGCTTTATATGTATGCAAACACCACGAGTTGCTGACGTCAAGGCACTGTAGCGATCACGCGCTACGAATGCTAGACCACACCTAGTGTGCAAACTAAGTTTAATACAGTACAATGTTTTAAATGCATTAAATAATATTTATGTCTCACAATGACTCTTTGAAAACGTCTTGTTTAAATGCGTTAATCTAAGAAACCAGTTGTACAATCATATTTTAATTTTTGTGACGTTTATTTACTTGTTTAATTCTTTTTATTTAACAAAATACGTTATTTTAATATCACTTACTTTTAACAATTTTGTAGCTTAGTAGCTTTATTCAACATTTTTATTTCAGAATTTCTGAAGCGAAATGATTATTGTTAAAATTGAATTTTTTTTTTATTTTCTGACTACTTATTATATGTCAGGTGGGTGATTCCAGTAACAACAAACATTCCATCACGTAGTACGTGAAGTTTCCAAAATATAGATACAATTCGTTTTTATTTCCTGTTGGGAGTTTTGATAAATTATTTTTGTATATTTTATATCATAATATAAGTAACGAATTTTGGATGTTTAAAGCTAAAAATATAAGCAAACAACTATTTTTGAGGTTTGTGCGTTTATAAAATATAAGTCAAACATAAAAAGTCATACTGATAGACAAAAGAACAAACGAATCAAAATTTGTAGATTTATACTCCTACATGACACCAACCGGGACCGACGGTTTTACGTGGTTTCCTAGGCACGGAAGAAGACCCACAATGACATAGACCCCGACCCGAAAACAAACATTATGACATAAATAATATACCATTACAAATTAACATCTATTCATAGACTGCTAATCATAACAATCATTTGGCCTGATCGGGTACAAAAGCAAGTTTAAATTAACTTTGAGGCCGGCGTTTACTTACATACATAAAACGTTTCAAGGTGATGATACCCTTTTAAATAATGTATTCAAGTTATACCCTCTCGTCCGTGACCGTAAAAACATGAGGTCACCTTTATTACCAATTAAAATAGGTGCCCATTTCAATCTATAACTGTAATAGTGAATATAATATCAATATTATAATTTCAATGAATAATGACTGAATAAATATTCATTCACCAATTTCACTCGCTATTTATACTTTCGTTTTGTGAAGTTTCATTGTTCACATCTATTATGTCTACGACCGGCCACGATGGCGATGATGATGCAACAACTACCATATACTACTATCCCACTAATAGACGAAGATATTTTTTCTCATGAATGATAAGGGTTGGAGCTTAACCGTGCCATGGCTATCGCTGTATTTAATATATCGATCAGGTATAAAAATAAATAAATAAAAGTCTCACACTCAATGGCTCCCAGTAGGTTTATCCTGTGTGGGGGAAACTGCGGAAAATCCGGAAACACACACAATACACAAGCACAAATACCCAGACCACGAGAAATATCCGTACGGCCTATATAAATATTTGTCATGTGCGGGGATCGAACCCGCGACCGCTAGTGCATAAGCCAGTTGCTGTGACCACTGCGCCAACGCGTCGTCATGGAATCAATATCATCAAGGAATGCATATATCAAAGTAGGTATATATCAAGGAAGGACAAAAAACATTGTTTTTTATCGGGGTGTCGTATGACGCTTTACCATTAATATTTATACTCTATAACTCTACAAAGGTATTTGTAATACGTTAGTTTGTGTATTTTAAAAACTTTTATATTAATGTGTATTTTTTTTTTTGTTATTTGCAAGAAAATAAAATAAAGTGATAAGAATAATGAAAAGTGATTATCAAAGACAAAATTTTAAGAATACTTAAAAACTTGTCAAAACTGACACATTTTTCTGTCGGACATACTACGAAGTACGTCTTAAAAGTCCTAGGCTTAATACTATATTTTGATGCACATGGATTTCCTAAACTGTCTGTGTAAACTTGTCTGTCTCTCAACGGAATATTGTCTAACTTGGCTTCTACATTAGGTGACTATCAATACTGAAAACTAGATTGTTATTAAATTTTCATTTTTTTCTCGTGGTTGGATTCTAATTTTTAACCTTAATTTATTTTGTATTTAGCCCCAACTTTGCTTCTTCGTTTACACGCTGTTTTAATAAACTACCATTACAGCGTGTGAATGTTCCATTGATGAGCTAGAGTTTGTTTTCTGTATAGGAGTATAGTTTGAGCTTAATTCACCACGCTGTTCTGCTACGGGTTGGCGAATAACAACAACAACAAGTACTCTTTATTGCACAGAGTAAAATTTTTACAATAGCAATGTATATGAGGCTCACTGCTAAAGCGGCAGGGACAGCATGTGTGTCATCTGATCATCATGATCTCCTTTATACTATCCTTTACAATCCTGATACTCCTCAATATCTCAAGGAACGATTTAGGTTCTTGTGCTCGAACTCTGTACTTCCACACCACCTTCGGTCCCGGAATAATAACCTGCTGGAGATGCCTCTGAATCGAACGAAATGTTACAGTGAATCTTTCACTGTAAAGACGAAGTCTGAATCCTATAATAAAGAGGATCATTCAGTGTAGTCAATGTAACTAACAATTTCATCAAAACTGTGTCCCATCCTATCACAGAATACATATTTCTGAAGAAGATGAAGATTCATTTCTATGTCAACAGTGTTTCCACTGCAGTAATACTGATTCATCTGAGGGTGATGAATTGTTCGAAGCTATATTGGAAGAGTCCAGAAAACAAGGCTTTTAAGTTTATTACATAATTATCTCTACATAACTTAAAATTATAGATAAGATTAGACACCACTATATTGTTTGCAGAAAAATATTGATCTCATTTTGATAATGTTGAAAATATTAATGTGTTCAAAACGCTAACCAATATTATATTTCAATTAATATTTGTATAATAATTATATGTAAAAGTTATCCAACGGTCGACAGATGGCGTACAGATCAAAATAGATCACGCTAAAACTTTGTTGTATACGTTATAGTATGTAAGTTTAATTGTTTAAAGTGGTCGGTCGGTCGGTCGGTTGGATCAGTCCATCGGTCAGGTCGATCGGTCGGTGTCGGTGGGCGATACTTAGATCAGAATACTGTCGTGGTTTTATTTATTCAACCCTTCAAGTAGTTCACAACTAGTTCAATAGTAGACATGGGGAAAGTCGTTATTTTTATATCACCGTGACTGTCGTTCCAGTTCCAAAAATATCACTGTGAAAAATAATCGTGACTTTGTCACGTCGATCACTTACATCGCGGTAATCGGTATACGGTTTCGTGCGTATTAGGTCGCATCGATCACAGTTCACACTAGTATACACGATTAAAATAACAGGCTTCTTCTTAGTCACTGTTATCAATTATCTCTGTTGTTAAATTCAATTTTCAATAGTAACTGCATATTAACGAAACTGTTAAAATGTACTTTATTGATTTTAGTATGATACTCTAATGTAAATTAGTGTTTTGAGGATACTTGTGATATAATATATTCCAAATTTCCAAACAAAATTCAGTTCTGCATATTTTAATAATACAGTGTTAGCTAGAGATTAGGTAAAATATAAAAATATATAAAAATATTTTATACTTTTAGTGATGACATGATGATAATGATGATTATGGAACATAGAACTTACAAACAATCTTTACATTTGTTTTCCATATTATAACATATAAACTATTAATTATCATTCATACCTAATACCTAATACTTATTTATTGAGATTAAAAGTGACGTTTCTACTTTCTTATAAATAAGTCCGACCAATTATTGGTCTCGCTGCGTGCTAAGATTTTTTAATCCGTCGTTACTACTAATTTCTAATACAAATTACGATTTAGGCCTGTACGGCAGGCCCTTGAGTCAAATAATATAAACATTAAACACTACGGGAACTTGAGTCGAACAATTCCGAGTAGTTATGTTCCCAATGGCTATTAAGTATTGGCTATATATTCATAATACGTTATAATGATACGCTACTTTTAAAACGCCTATTATTTTTTACGTTATAATATATTAGTATAATATTATTATTACATATTATATTACTTTCGTTCGTAGAACGACTCGTTTTGATGCGCGCTGTTAAACGTTACATATTATTTAATACTAGCGGCTCGCCCTCGGCCTCGCTTGGCTTCGGGTAACTTGAGTTTTATCAATAAAAATTTCATGCTTTTGTTAATATTCATAAGTAGCAGAGACAATTTGAAGGCAATTTTTTTTATAGTATAGGAGGGCAAACGAACATTCAAAGCCTTTTGGTGACTATCGACGACCACAAACATTCTTTGACCATTATTTGATTTTTATCATTTTTTCGCAATCTCGTACCGTTTTAGTAAAGTAAGTCTTTTTCGTGGAATTTTAATTAACTAGACTAATTGCAAAATTAAACTAACTATAATTGACATTAAACTAAAACTAAATTATTAAAAACTAATTTATTTATCGCTTCTCGGCCTTTTGGCTAAGATAGTTTTAGTGTCAAGCTGACCGTCAGCGCTGACAGCTCAGCCCGTAGCTCGTCAGCGCTGACGATCAGCGCGGATCGTTTTAATATCCTGCTGATGTGCTGATTGCCGCGGAGTGCAGACACATACAAAAATGAGGCATGATTGTACGCAATCGGCGCGTACGGTCAGTAACGATACTAAAACGCTCACTGACGACAGAAGCGCGCGGGGGCTAGTTGGCGCCGACCGCTCAGCGACGCTGACGAGCGGCGCGTACGACGCGCGTACTGTCGTTGAAGGTGTAGGTTTGTTGTAGTCGTCCAATATTATCGGGTCTATAGAACTCTATATTCCGGTTTATTTTCATCATAGCTCTCATTAAGTTGGTCTATAAAAATCTCTATTATGTTTTCGTTTTCATTTTCTTCTGCATCTAACTGAATGTTCTCATTATTAAGTTTATGTTTAGGATTCCAGTATTAACAAATATATGAAACAAGCTTTCCGCCCGCAGCTTCGCCCGCCTGGAATTCGGTTATATCGCGCGACATGGTAAGCGCACCGCCGACCGCCCGATACCCCCCCCCCCTTTGTCTTAAACAATTGAACAATCTTACCTGATTTTATGTTTGACAATAAGGAACTACCATACAAACTTTCGTCTCCTATTTCAACCCCTTCTATCCTTATTTTCGCGATAATAAGTATCCTATGTCCTTACTCAAGTTCAGTTCTATCTTCATACTAAATTTCATCAAAATCGGTTCAGTGGTTTAGGCGTGAAAGCGTAACAGACAGACAGAGTTACTTTCGCATTTATATATTAGTAGGGATTTTTGCTTTTTCAGTTAAAACCGATTTCCATTAAAGTCGATTTCTTTTATTATCTTTATCTATAATATAAAAAGAAGTCGGGTTTTCCTTCCTGACGCTATAATTCCAGAACGCATGAACCAATTTCCACGGTTTTGCATTCGTTGGAAAGGTCTTGGGCTCCGTAAGGTTTATAGCAAACAAAATTCAGGAAAAATTTCAAGAGAACAGCAGGAAAACAGGGAAAATCATTTTTCACATACAGCGCCATCTCTGATACATAGCATGTACCACAAACCAATATGGTATTGCATGGTGGTTTAATCCCCAAACGAAATGTTACAAAAAACGAAGCCATCTGGTGGCGAAACGGAGTTCGCCGGGTTTGCTAGTTATGCATATATCCTTGAATACTGAAGGAACGCACAGTTGCTGCTAATGTACACGGAGCTGACAGGATGCGTACCGCTACTTTGCTTAGCTAAGTCGAACTACAGATTCCTTTCCCCACACAATGGGCTCAATGTTACGCACTGAATTGCATATAAATTGTCTGGCCCAAAAGTTTTCTTTAGCTTTGTAACAAGCCAGTTCAGCCATTACATTTTATCCATAGCCTGAAGTTCTTCATCTTGAGTAAGTTCAACATCCTGAGCTGAAGGATCCAGCATAAACGCTGCCAAATGAATTGGTCTAATGGACATTTTGCTCCTTTCAGCGACTGATGTCAGAATTTTCTGTTTGCCTTCTTCGTTCAACATTGAAGTATGAGGCAGTGTAAAACGTATTTTAGCCAGTATATCATTGAACGTAATGTATATTTTGTGGATACCAAACTGATCTCCCTCCAAGTTAAATATGCTTTCAGTAATAGGTTCTAGAATACTTATACATTCATCGATCTTCTTTCCTGAAAATTAGACTTTTAATATTCCTTGCAATCAGCACATCTTCACTAACAGCCATTCTTTGCAAGGCTATCTTGTTTGTTTTTAAACTTTTTAACGAAATAACGTGACTTTCCCATCTAGTTACACAAGGTAGTTTTAATGTTCATGTTGAATCCTGGTTATGACTCAATTTTTTCAGTAGCGAATTTAGTCTTTAGTAGTAGTTTCGAAGTTAAGCGTAAAATGAATACGATCAACGAGCTAAGCGTAAAATGAATACGATCAACGAGCTAAGCGTAAAATTTGTTGCTAAGCAGAATAGAAGGCAACCAAAGTGATGATAAAAATGTTGCATTAAAGCAGATGATTGAAACAAAACTACGTGAGTATTATAAATAAATTAGATACATACTTATAATTCTTCTGCAACATTATGTAGGTAGTATAGCCCAATTTAATTTCATTTTTATTATGTAATCGTAGGAGAGAAAAAGAACAGACTTTGCTATCGGAAACGGTCGCCAAACATTTTAGATAGTGAGACATAATGTTTAGATGATTTACCGTCATCAACAAAGCTACATAGACCAAGTTCTCCATCTATTCTTTCTGTCCCCACGGGTATAAAAAGAAGGAAATAATTAAAAGATGACGCAGTTAAGAAGTCTAATTGTTCAGAATGTGCATAAAGCATGGAGAGGGAGAAGACAAAAAGTAATAAGCTCTTCAGAAAATTATTGGCGGAGGAATTTAAGTATATTAAGCCATGTGAGCGCACCAAATGCAATAAACAAATCTTAAAGTATTTACAGGAAGCTGGGGTATCATGTAAATAAACTTAAAAAGCGATAAAAGAGAAAGGTAAGGATGCAAATTAAAAAAATCAAAAAACCCGACTGCGTAAAATACTCTTATTATAAACTAAAAAGAATAAAACAATTTATTAGCTCTTATTTGATACCCATATTGCTACAGTAAGAAAAGAAAATACAAGTCCCGCCCCCTCATTCCGCCATTTGCAGGCGCCATTTTGAAAATTTATATAGTCTATGTCACTACTACAATTTAGACAAATCCAACGACACTTCATATGTCAAAAACTTGTCAAAAACCGTCTAGCTGTTTGGGCTGTAGGGCGTGCCAAAGAAATCGACATACATACATATATACATACACTCGAAAAACATAACCCTCCTTCTGTTGCAGTCGGGTAAAAATGAAGAATATGACAACTAACAGGCTTACGAAACGCTAATTACACACTACAACATAAAATAAGCTATTCAAAAGTTGAAATAATATAAAATGTGATTTTTGAAGTTTAGTTTTTATCTTGTACCATTTTATTTTTCCCTCCCTGATCTAACTAATGTTGCCTACAATGAAATAAAATGAATAATAATCACTTTTAAAACATATTTTATAACATTACTAATTTAATTTCATCAAATCAAATAAACACCCAATTTTCTGGGTGTTTATGGGTGCTTGCGGGTGTTTATCGGGTTTTTATCAAAGCACCGGGTTTAAACCCGGTGGATTGCCCATCTATAGTTGTGAATGATTATTTAACGAAATAATATAATAATATTAGTACCTGGATGACCGAGCTTTGTTCGGTTAAATTATATTTAGATACATTACATACTGATGAAACATACCTAAATAATATTTTCGATCTTACCGACATAATAGTAAAATAATAGGAATTGGTTATTTAAATAAAAATAAAAAGTAAAAAAGCTCTTAATTCAAAAGAAAAAAAAAATGGTCTGTATACACCTGGATTCGAAACCAGGTTTTCTGATTTCGAATCCGCCCGATTTCCATCTGAGCTATTAGAAGCTTGGCAATGGCAGCGAAATTTACTTTCGTATTCTAATGATATTTTTTAATTGCGTAAAAAAAAAACGGATAAAACGACATTTTCTATGATTTATCACCCCCGAAACCCCCTGCACACTAATTTCATGAAAATCGTTGGAGCCGTTTCCGAGATTCCGATTATATATATATGTATATACAAGAATTGCTCGTTTAAAGATATAAGATAACGTCTATTATAATACGAATAAAAATAATGCTAAAAATATTCGTTTTCAAAATATTAGTTCTGGACATTGAAAATAATATTGTTCTTATTCCGTTATAATACGATACATTTTCACATGGGACAAATATATTATACGGCTAGATGAGATTGACCTTCAGAGGGACGGGGCGGGCTCTGTGTACATTTGAGTTGTAACGTAATAAAATATTCTTTTAACATAACATAACACTTGCCGGCTATAATAAATAAAAGGTTACAAATATATTTTTTATTTTATTTATAATATCAGGTTATTTTATCCGCTATCTAATATAACGAACACCAATAATTCTGAGTGACGTCCTGCGCGCTGCCCCGCACCGCTCGCGGCTTGTCATGTTCCGTCACCATTCGATGAACTTCGGTTCCGGTCGGTCGCTAGTCGCTACAATACTAACTCGTTACTCCCGAGTGCCGAATCCCGATCGCGGCGGTCACGCACAGCGTGATTGTAACGAAGGAACGACTGACTAGTTACTCGTTACTCCCGAGTGCCGAATCCCGATAGCGGCGGTTGTAACGAAGGAACGACCTACGTTACATTGGAACGTAGATATTTCGTGGCAGATCACAGTGATACTTTTAGACGGCAGATAACAACGTTATTTTCACCGTGAAGTTATTTATCACCCATCTCTATTCAATAGTCGATCGCCAGGCGCCATAGCACACCCAGTGCTATACATTTGGTTCATCGAGCCGGACGGGTCTGTTCCTGGATTTTTTATGTGACCTGTCGTTGGTCACACCCGCCGCATACTCGCAGTGGATCGCTGCAGACATCAGACATCACAACCAAAGCGCCATCTTCAGGAGGATAGCAGCGTCAGTTTGAGCTTTCAATGGGCCTCAGTAGAGGGCGCCACCAGTCACTTGTATAGTGACACAGATCAACCAACATCACAGTGAGTCAGTGAAGTGCAATTGTAATTACATTTAATATTTATAATCAAATAGTGCAGTGTATCGAAATCAAGTAATTTTAAACTTTAAATACTTAAAGACTTTAACTTAGAAAATAATTGAAGAAATTTGGAGTTAGTAAATTTTATTAACTTTTATGAAGAGATCAAGGACTTAGTATTTTAAGATAGTTATTAATTTAGTTTTAAGATTGTGTGCATGTTAGACTTAGAATTATTTTAGAAAAAAAACGAGGGAGCGGGGAATCTATGCCCGATTTTTAGTTTAGTTTATTATCTAAACACTTGTAAAATTTTCGGCTAATTTTAGTCATAAGTGTATTTTCATCTATTATAGTATTTTAGTTTTACTTTGTTTTAAGATTTAAATTTCTTCTATTTGTTATTTTTGCTACTACGTTTTATTAAATTTACATTTATTGTAAACATTTATAGAAAATTTATACATTTCGTTTAGTAAAAAAAAAAAGAACTATATCTTTACAATGGAGGGATTAGTCAATGTTTTAAAAGACATTCAAAATGTTATACAAAAAGGGTTAATTAACTTTAAAAAGTGTCCTAAGGATAGGCTAACTGTAGAATATATGGAAACAAGACTTGGGTTATTAGAGAAAGATTGGGCTTTGTTTATAGAAAATAACATAAAACATCACGAAAATTACAAGGCTCAAGAGGTTAATTAAACCATTTGCTGATATTTATGATAGTGCTAAGGACACATATATTACTTATAAATGTTTAATAAAATCATTGTTAAATAAATGTAAACCAACAAATGAGCATTAAAATAATGACAAATTTAATTCAAAATCAGGTTCAGTCAAGTTACCTAGAATTTCCATTCCTACTTTTAGTGGCAAATACAGTGAATGGACGACATTTCATGATTTATTTGTGTCTCTTATAGATAAAAATGAAATTTAGACAATGTTGAGAAGATGCATTATTTAAAGTTACACCTAACGGGTGAAGCTGAACAATTTGTTAGGCATAAGGAGACTTAAACTACTCTCAATGTTGGTCCGCAGTTGGAAAAGCGATAGAGTAATAAAAAATATCTTTCGAATCGTATATTAAAAAGATTGTTTGGTCAGAAACGTATTTCATTCCAGTCAGCTACCGGTATTAAAGGGTTGCTCGACACAACTAATGATTGTTTGAACGCGCTTACAAATTTAAAGGTTGATGTATCTACATGGGACATTATCATAATCCACATAATTGCTTTTAAACTCGATTCTGAAACACGTAAACGCAATGAATTACCTACTTATGAACAATTTGCCACCTTTTTAGAGAATCGATTTCGCGCTCTTGAATGTATAGAACCAAAAAAGGTTAATCAAGCCGCCAGTCTACATTCGTCTAGAGCAACGGTAGCAGTTAGTTCAGGAGTTATACGTTGGTCCTCTCGGGCCATGGGTGCTTCGGGGGTACTTGTGTCGGGTCACTGGAAGGGAGCCCTCTCCTCGTTGCCACCACTGCAACGACTGCTTCGATGAGTCGGCGCAACACGTGCTGGAGGAGTGCCCAGCCTGGGAGGGGGAGCGGGAGGCGTTTAAAAGCGTAGTAGGGTCAGATCTGACGCTGCCGGCCGTGATTTCCTCCATGGCCGGAAGTGAAAGGTGCTGGGACGCCGTCCTCGCCTTCTGCAAACACGTAATGTCGCAGAAGGAGGCAGCGGAGCGGGTGAGAGAGGACACTACCGACCTCCCCATCCGCCGCAAAAGGACTAGACGTCGGAGGCTGGCACATGATCGCCGCCTTCCCCCTTAAACACTTCACAGAGGGCGGTCGACTTGGGGAAGTCGGCTGTCCAACAAATCTGCCCGGGTAGGTGCGTGCGGTGTCCGCCGCGCGCCACCCAGTAAGTGAGAGGCGTGGCTCACACCACTTGGCACTTACTCTACGGATAAGGGCTCGTAGAGGCACGCCGCCGGGGTTTGCAGAAGAATCTGGATTCCTGCGACCTCGGCTCAGGCGACGGATGTGGACACCGTGTGGTTTTAGTGGGTATACTGACAGTTGGCAGGAGTCCCACATAACCCGGAAGTTCCCCAGCGGCCGGGTATGCATAACGCATTTCCACACGTTTAAAAAAAAAAAAAGGAGTTATCCGTTGCGAATATTGCACCGAGTCTCATAAGCTTTGTTTCTGCAAGAATTTTGCGAAACAGACAGTGGATTTTAGGCGTGACTTCGTTGTGAAACATAATATATGTTTTAACTGTTTAGGCAGTGACCATAATGTGTACAACTGTCGTTAACAGACAACGTGTAAAGTTTGTCAAAAACGTCATCATTCTTTATTGCATCCAAGTGGTAAGTCTGTTAACCCAAATCAAGATTTCAAAGCAAAGACTACTGTTAATGTTAGCTCTTCCACTAGTGCTAATCATGTAGTTTCGTGCTTATCTACAGATAAAGTACTCATGTCTCGACAGGTTTTATTAGCCACAGCGCTTGTAAAAGCTGAGTCCAAGGGGGACGATTTCAGACTAGTTAGAGCCTTTCTCGATCAAGGTTCTCAAGCGTGTTTGATAACAGAGTCCACAGTTCAATACCTAAGACTTACTAAAATTCCTATTCAAGGAGTAGTATCAGGATTAGGTAATAGATCAACCATTTCTAAGTATATGGTACATTTAAATATTCAGTCGCGTATAGATCCAGAGTTCAAATTACAAGTAACAGCTTATGTGTTGAGTAAAATTACATCATACTTACCTGAGCAGAGCATAAATAATAATAGTTTTGAGTGGATCGACGTATATAATTACGACTTAGCTGATCCTCAGTTCAACCAATCTAATAAAATTGATATTTTATTAGGTGCAGATGCCTACAGTTGCATACTAAAAGAAGGCATAATGAGAAGTCCATCTACTGATTTAATCGCGCAAAACACCAACGTAGGATGGATATTATCAGGTTCTGTAAATAGATCAAACGGCAGTTCAAAAAGAATACATACTAATATAACAGTAATGCATGCCCAAATGAAAGAAGATGAGATTCTTAAGCGATCTTGGGAAATTGAAGAACAAATCAATGATTAAAAAATGCTTACTCTAGATGAACAAAAATGTGTAATATTATAATTCTTAAAGTACTAGTTCAAATGGAATGAAATTTGAAATATACCGTTTTTATACAATGCCTGCTTGGGTGTTGAAAATTCAGACTTCTAGTTTTATTCAAAAATGGCCTGAATTGCTTCGAGAAAAGGATAGTACGGCCATGCCACTTTTTTTTTTGCTCGACTTGGCGGAGGCACTGCTGTACCTCCAGATAAAAAGTTTAACTCATTTATAGTCATGCAGTATGTAGTATAATTATATGTAGGAAAAGAAAATGTTATACCTCATCTAATTCATAGTTGTTATGATCATAGATTTTACATTAACTTACAGCTTAAGAAGGACATTCTGTCATTAAATGTCCTTGGCGGGCGCCATGTTCAAAACGTTAACCAATATTATATTTCAATTAATATTTTAATAATAATTGTATGTAACCAATATGTATGTGTCCAACGCTCGACATATGGCGTACAGTTCAAAATAGATCACGCTGAAACTTTGTATACGTTATAGTATGTAAGTTTAATTATTTAAATAAAAGTGGTCGATCGGTCGGTGTCGGTGGTCGATACTTAGATCAGAATACTGTCGTGGTTTTATTTATTTAACCCTTCAAGTAGTTCACAACTAGTTCAATAGTCGATCGCCAGGCGCCATAGCACACCCAGTGCTATACATAATGTTTAAGAGTTTAATGAACAAATATATCTAATAGAGTTTAAGTGTTAAATTTGAAACTATTATTACTACTTATTTAGATTACTAAGTGTACAAATACACAAGTTTGATATCATATCGCCA
The DNA here is from genome assembly GCA_036937285.1 of Euphydryas editha. Lineage (NCBI taxonomy): Eukaryota > Metazoa > Arthropoda > Insecta > Lepidoptera > Nymphalidae > Euphydryas > Euphydryas editha. The sequence continues at coordinate 18,411,710 of JAUPFZ010000003.1, forward strand.
GTTACTCATTGGAAAATGGCCAATAACTAAATTTATGCGGCCAGTTATTGCGTAAAATAGATTTTTGTTTTTTTATTTAAAATAAATATATAAAACCTAGTTTTGTTTTTCTTTTTCACCATATATTTACAAAGTAGAATGTATGGTCTATCCGTAGATAGTTTCAGATTCAATATTGCTAGAATACATTCTGAAATGTCATTGGTTTAATCTGGCCGAGTCGCTTAATTGGCCAATTACTACCTGTTTTACCCTAATTAATTTTCATTACACTTTTTTCTTTGTAAATTAAATAAAAACATATTTCGAACTACCGTATTTACTTATAAATTATCTAAGTTTTTAGTAATGCTACTGTTGTATACACACCATTCCGGGTTAACAGATCTATGATTTTCCAACATTGTTGATTTCGATACATGCCCGCTGCGAGAAAAAAAACTAGCCAACATTTTTTTTACCAACTTTAAGAGGTCTTTGCAGGTTTATCGGATTTTTTTTTTCTAAATAATAAATATACCTATACTGATGACTGTCTCTTATATTCCGGATCATATTGATAAATCCATGTTTCGTTACATGTGATGATTTCCGAAAAACGTCTTGACGTTCCGTTTTCAAAGCGTAGACGCATTTCGTAGCAAACGCGGGGTCCAAAGACAACAAAGCTTCCTCACTCCAAGATTCTGATGCAAAATAATGTTAACGCTCCTCAAACTAACGCTAAGAATCTACTCGATGTACGAGTAAGTAATTCATAGGTCTTACGCTAATTGTAATCGTTGAAGGCTAAGTTTCTCAGTTAAACCAAATTTAAAGTATCATAACGCAAAGAAAAACATGGAAACCGTGGTAGTTTATTAACTGATACATCATATTTTTTTTAATTTATCAAAACCTGGCTACTTACGTTTTATTTTTAAATATTTTTTTTTTTAAATATACAGATGCGTTGTATTTTAATTTTTTTTAAATAAACACACCGGCATATTAAGCGGAACACAAAAAAAGGTCCATAATTGAAAAAATATGGTTTTGTTTTAAAATCTACTTACTACACTTCTTTTCTTATTTAAAGTTTCATTTGTTTTACTTAAAATGAGATCACATTAAGAACAGATTTTGCGAGTAAAGGCTGTTTGTGAAAAATTGTACATTTTTGAACTTTTCATGTAACCAGGAAAAGTGAAAATTAATAATAAAATAGCAATTAATTAAGTTAGAAAAATGGTGAATTATATCGCGTCTAGGCATTCTGAAAATGATGTCATCGATGGTCTCCTGGGATAGTCTCCGCCATTCCTCAACTACGGCGATTCGCAGTTCACCCACGTTGGCAACAGCTGGAATTCTGGACTTAACTTTTTTTTCAGCAAATCCCAAACGTGCTCTATTGGGTTCATATCCGGTGATCTCTCAGTAATATTAATATCATTAAGATAAGCTTGAGTTACCCGAGCGGTATGCGGCCGAGCATTATCCTGCATAAAAACAAAATCGTTACCGATATATGGGGCAAACGGTACGACATTTTCTTTTAAAACTTCTCTGATATAGCGGTCTGCAGTCAGACTCCCTCTGTCAATTACTACCAAGTCTGTGCGAGCTCCCAAACAAATGCCCGCCCAAACCATTATTGATCCACCACCGTATGCAACTGTAGTTTCAAAATTTGTCTGAATGTATCGTTCTCCTTTGCGTCTGTATATTCTTTGCCTGCCGTCAATTTGATTTAAGAGAATTCTGCACTCATCACTAAACAATACCTTACTCCATTGGTCCGCGTTCCAAAGTCGATGTTCCTGAGCAAAAGTTAACCTGTTTCTACGATGATTTACCTCGAGCCTTGGAGCCTTGGCGGGCACAAATGAACCCAAACCAGCTTCTTCGAACCTTCTTCATACCGTACGCTCACTTAAGGTTACACCCCGCACTGCTTCTAAGTCATGTCGGGCTTGGACGGCCGTCAAACGGGGGTTCCTACGTATACAAAGCCGAATGAAACGATCACCCTTACTCGAATGCGTCTTTTTCTGCCTTGTCCTGCTCTTCTTACATAAGTACCGGTGTCCCTGAACCGTTGGATACTGCGATGGATCGTTGAAACTGGTCGACGAAGATCTCTGGATATTACTCTGTAGGTTTGACCATTTAGTCGCATTTCGAGTGCCCTGGCAATCTCCGTTGGGGCAGTCCTCAACTCCAAAAAGATATGCGATTAAAAAAAACTAACAAAAAAGCAGTATTTCAATGAAATGTTAAATCAAACTCAGAAGGAAGAAATACTCGAAGTTCGCTCCAGATAAGGTGTATTTGAATAAAATTAAAACAATTGCATAAAATGTGATGTTCAGTTGTTTTCCTAATTTAAAATTATTTCTTTTTAAATTAAATGACGTATAAACCAGCCAGCAACCTTATGTGATACTGATATTAAACCTTTTTTTATGTTCCGCAAAATATGCCAATGTGTGTAGTATAGGGGGCAAACGAGCATTCGGAGCCTTTTGGTGACTGCCGACGCCCATGAACATCTGCAAAAGAGGATGCAGATACTTTGCCCTCTTTTTCCCCATACCAAATAGGCCACCGAATACTTACAAATCGCACTAAACGCGACAGAATAGCTGTCATTTTACGCCGGTGTCATGTGTGGTACTACCCGGTTCGTGCCGGCCCAATACGACTGCAGAGAAGCATGGCACTACCTCTTACATTAAATTACGACCATCTCAAAACTTATCGATTGACCTACGTATTGCTTGTAGAGCGATCTCTTCTAGACAACCTTTGGGTAAAGGACACTATACTGTGTCTGTAAAGGCGGATTATAAAGTGTACAAAGAGTTTAACGATATTATAATCATAAACGTAAAAAAAAATCAAAAATAAACTGGGACACATAGTAGAAGTGAAACTTTAACGGATAAGTAGCAAAAATAATTGCAACGGATAAGTGGAAAAACGAACGCCAACGGACAAGTGGAAAAACGAATCGCAACAAAATCTATACTTGAAGTTTTACGGGCAGATTAACTGTACTTGTCCAATTTGAAAACCGGTTTTACTTAAAGTTTTATCTGCCCGTAAAACTTCAAGATTTTGTTGCGATTCGTTTTTCCACTTGTTCGTTGGCGTTCGTTTTTCCACTTGTCCGTTGCAATTCTTTTTGCTACTTTTCCGTTAAAGTTTCACTTCTACTATGTGTCCCAGCACACGTTTCATTTTTTTTTTACGGGTTTATTGCAAATTATGATTTGGTTAGGTTAGGTATATTATAATGAATGCATTTTTTATTTAAGCATATTTTATTTTAACAAAAAAAAAAAAAAAAAAAACTGAATTCAATCCGGAACCAAAAAAAGCGCATAAATGTACATTATATTCATCTAATACAGCCGTTGCTATCTCTCCGCCATCACCCGCGTTCCTCTCCCTCCGCCGTTGCCGTCTCTCACCCTGCGATATATCGTCAACCAATTCCATGTGGTCGTAGCCTATATAGCATAAGTCCGGGAGCCAGTAACAGATTTGCATGTCCAAGTTCCTCTCAAGCGATAAAGAATTAGTGGAATGCATCAGATAGTTGTATCATAAAACATAGTGAAAGTCAGCTGCGGTTCCGTTGGGAGGATAAGCGGTGGTAACCTCCCACATACGAAGAAAAAAAAACTTACTGCTATCTGATTTTTTTTTAAATTTATTAGAGCAGTACATAATAATCAGTTTACAAATTTTCATCAAACGATCAATAAAAAAAGTGTGTGTGTACTTATGTACGCACGTAAGAAGTTATAATAAAACGATGCACCGAGTTAATGCGTAGTGCGCGCCATCTGTCATTAGACCCTGGTAATCATCTAAAAACAAAGTACTCATCAAAAGGAAACAGACGAGCTGAAACTCTATGAGGTTGTGTCGTTTCATTACCGAGTTCCTATGACCACCTTCCAGCTCCCTCATCAGTCTCTGGTTACTACTGAAAGACAAACTTCTCGTCAAGACGGTTCAATCGAGCCCGAATTCGATGAGGTTGTGTCGCTTCATTGCGAAGTTCCTATTGCCATCTTCCAGCTACATCATTAGATCAGACCCTGGTAATCATCTAAAAACAAAGAACTCGTTAATATGAAACAAATGAGCCGAAACTCGATGGGGTTGCATCGTTTCATTTCAGAGTTTATATGGCCACCTTCTAGCTCCATCATCAGATCAGCACCACCTGATCATAATATTGCATTGTCACGCGATTTACAGATGTATTCAAAATTTCAGCGCGATCGGTAACCAGTAAGTGGATCAAATTTAATTTGCAAGATTTGATAACAAACATCGAGACAGACAGACATTCATGATTTGTCATCTCATCATTTTTTTCTAACGCGCCAAAAGAAGTATAACTTAAAAAAATTGATATGAATTGATCGTTGATTTATCGTTCGAGAGGAAATAACTAACCAAATTTTTACTTGGCTCCCTGACCATAACGCTTTTTCGTGACACAAAATTCCTAAGACCCCCCGTCTATAAATAGAAGTTTCACTTCAAAAATAAGTACTACACTATCGGCGAGTTGCACGAAAGCGTCGCTAACTTTCCGTTAGTTAAGTTGCAATTAATCTTAAAATTAGTTGATCTTATGATTAATTTAAAGCTGTTGGAATTAATCATCCGTTAGATAGGTCTTTAATTAAACTAAATTTTTTTGTTAACTTAATCAGATGTAGGTTTCGTGCAACAAATAATCACGATTCTTGTGATTAAATTAGTTTAATAAACACTTAAATTTAAAATTTGTTTCGTGCAACTCGGCGTACATATGATCTAATCTAAATATCTTGTTTACTTAAAATACATTTAATTCAAATATTGTAACCTATAGATGAAAAAAATTAAAAATACTTGTTTATTGCGCGTATATATTGTAAACGAGCCCTGCTCACCAAATTTAATTTATATTTCTTCAAGACTCATGTAATTTTATGTTATGAGTGTAAATGAAGGTTGCGAAATAATTTTAATTAACTGAACCTTTTCCGTCCGGTGACCGGCAGAGAAGAATAATCCCGACATATTTCTTGCCGAGGTGTCGTAAAATGCGACTAAGGCCATAGTAGTGTAAACAACCGTACACCAACAAGGATGAACACACTGCGCTCGCCAATCCTTCCGCGTCTGCCAAGCGTGGCGAATATTTACAAACCGCCCCAGATATGATCGGGGAGGGCTATGTTCAGCAGTGGAAGTCCAACGGCTGATATGGTGGTAATGGCGGTGGTAGAATTTGAATTAAGTTAGGGGTCAAGTATTCGGTGTTTTTTTCCGAATAGTCAACAACTAGATGTTGATCTAAATATTTTTCTCTGATGCATAAAAAAAATTAACGATATACTTTATAAAATTTTATTGCTGAAATTAAAGGTCATTTTTATTGATTAAGTTTTATTGTTATTCAATAAATAAGGATAAATATTTTTAATGTTATAAATAAATATTTAATTTTTAACATACAATAACGAATTCTGATCAAAACTGAAAATCTATAAATAACGGAATAGGAATAGGTAAAAGTTTTAAATAAATTAAAACAATAAATAAAGCATAGTTAATATTTGCCTCCTGATAGTTCACATAATTTATAAAATATACATAGACAACGATTGCTATTCATATATTAGCTTAGGATCAACTAAGAATTATTTTCGGTACTTCCAAATATCGCAGTCATTACGAGTGCAAACTTTTCTTATTACAAACAACAAATACCTTATATAACACACATACAAGACTTCTCTCGCAGTTTCAGTTAGTCCTATCGTACGTATCGTCGTATTAACTAGGTTACATTTCATAATTCCATTCTTTTGAATTCCAACGCAAAGTTAATACGCGTTCATTATTACTCAATAAACTTCCTAGTTAAACAAGCATGTTGAAGTAATTAATATCTAATGTTTAAAATATTTTGGTAATTCCTGAAAAATTATTCGTCTTGGGATATTTACCATGTTTTTTGTTTTCACTTGGTGGAGCTCGATATTTCGACATTATCTACGAATGTCTTGTTTACGAGACTAAAAAAAAAAAAATTCCTGACAACTTTTAATAGTATAAGTAAAGATATCTGTATTTATTATATAAAGATTTCAGTTTCACTCGTTTTATATATACAGAATATTATTTACATAGACAAAGTATTTACGTAGTCAGCAGTAGATAATTAATATAATCGTTTTAATACAAAAAAATTTGATAATGGGCACAAACAGTCTTTCCCTCGACCTCAACAAAGTTTATTATCTTCATTTTATATCATTATCAACACAATTTTAGAATACAATACATTACAAGTACCTACTCTTTATTCCACACCAACAAAGGATCTAGCCGACTTACTATAAGGAAAGTGTGTTAAGGAAGAGTGACTTTTTTTGGCACGGGAGCTTATTGCACTCAAAAGAAGAAGTCAACCTTTGTGAAATTACTGTAACTTGCTGGTTATTGATGAAATAAACATTTTTAATTTTTTTTTTTAATTGCACCGACGCCTTTGGACACAGTTTAACCTTTTAAATATTACTTTTTCACCCAAAGTACTTGTACTGGAGATTTTAGATCTCTGCTTTCACTCATAAGGGAGATATGGGAGTAACAGCCACCAACGGTTCTATTTTTTTCTCAGAAACTATGACAGATATTTAAATGAATCCAACGCGAAAAAATATATATCAATGAGTTTTATATTTAATATATTTTTTTAATATTTTTTGATTAATTTTCAAAAGTGTAAAAAAGATTTTTTATTATTTGAGGGTGGTTTTTATATGAACTACTGGAGATACACCAACCAAAAAAATATCATACAATTATCTCAGAGTCTACTACAATATATAATAAATAAAAAAAAGTTTCCATTTGGTGGAACAAAATTTAAAAAAAAAATCTGTGAGTGTCAGCTCCGACGCACGACTAAAGTTTACTTTTTAAGAACGATTCTCCAAATATAGGCAGAAATAATTCGTATGTGACACCGAATAACACTTATCGCCTATTTTACAGTTTTTACGCGAAAATATAATCCTTAAGAACGATTCTCTAAATAGGTAGAAATAATTCATATGTGACACCGAATAACACTTATCGCACCTTAAAATTTCTGAGGCAAAAAAAAATCCGTTATTAATTTGGCTTCATCATCAAAATTACGAATAATCTCGTCTTCGGTAGGTTCAATGTTAGATTCATCTGAACTCATTGTGATTATTACACTTAATTTAAAAAAAATTAAATAAAGTCAAAAATAAATAAATGGATTAAGATTTCTTCTAACAGCAGGGCTAATAATATCATTTAGGTGTATCACAGGTGTTTTTATTAAAGCGATATCTCAATTGAAATTCTTCATTCGTAAACATTTCGAAACAATTTTTCCTACGCCTTAAGTTTCTGGGTACGGATACATTAAAAATAAACTCCATTACTTCCAAAACAGACTCTGATAAGCTGCTCGTATTCATTATGCTATAACTGATTGTTTTCTGCTTTGAATATTTTACCGACTTTTAATATTTAGCTTTCACTGGCAATTAAATATGTATAATAATACCTACACGTTCAAGTACATATAATCACAATATAATCTAAAAGATGACGTAGTTTGAGAAATGAAACGTCAAATTATAATTATGGAACCGATAAACGCCACTAATTGGTCAGTTAAGTTGAACTTAGTTTAAACGGAGTTTATCTTACATCGCCTTGTTCGGAAACGCACTTTCACAAATTATCGAACCAATAGCGCTAATGAATAGATAAACCACCGTTAAAAGTGCGTCAGAAACCGGCCATTAGAGTTCGGTATGATGATGGTTTAGGTGTAGAGTGAGTTCATTATATGTTTTCAGGTATATTGTTGGTTGTCGACCTACCTGTTTTTTGTTTTTTTTTTTTTGAAAAAGAGGAGGCAATGACAGACTGCAATATCGTGATTGGAGATGAACAAATTGAACAGGTGAATGAGTTTGTGTATCTGGGTTCAAAGTTTACAAGAGATGGAAAGTGTGAGAGTGATATTGAAAGAAGAGTGAATGCAGGAAATATGGTGAATGGAGCTTTGCACTCCCTTATGAGGAGTCGGAAGGTGTCTAACAAGGCTCGTTTGGCTGTTCATGAGGGGGTGCTGGTGCCGACACTCACGTACGGAAGTGAAAGTTGGGTATGGCAGAAGAAACATGAAAGCAGAATAAATGCAGTTGAGATGAGAGCGTTAAGAAGTATGATAGGAGTTAAACTGAGTGACAGGATAAGAAATAGTGAGATAAGGAAACGTTGTGGTCTGAAAGAAGATGTAGTGACTAAAATTGAGAAAGGTATGCTAAGATGGTTTGGCCATGTCGAGAGAATGAATGAAGAACGATTGACGAAAAAAGTGTATAAGGCGAGTGTGAATGAAAACTCGGGAAGGGGTAGACCTAGGCTAGAGTACCCTAAACCGAAGAGCATGTATGAAGGGAATAATGAAAGTGGACGAAGCGAAACAAGTATGTAAGGATCGTAGCAAGTGGAAAGAAGTGGTCTCTGCCTACCCCTACGGGAAAGAGGCGTGATTATTTGTATGTATGTCGACCTACCGTACCCTGGTGATTCTTAGCACCCTCCGCTCGACCGTTACCGCAACCATTATAGTAGCCGGAAATATTAGGGCTACCGGGAAACGGGGGTTGGAACGATTGGAGTAAATCCATGGGGGTTTATAGACACCACGCTGAGTAAAGTAGGTTGATAGCCACAGATTGATGATCGCACATCATTAATGTTTAAGGAAAAATCAAATTATTCGTGATATTGTAATTTTGTTAACTCTATCAGGCTACACTCAATCGATGTATAATATATACGAATTATCCGAATCGGAACTAATCGTAGCATACATTAGGTACCAGCTACAAGCGGAGTCCAGTAACGACATGGTATCATGACTCATGATAGCTGCACCTTACCATAACGATTCCGTGTTTACCACTATCAATTCTGATACAATTTCTTTTGTTTTGTCGCTATAACTATTTATTATTATAGAGTTAATTTTTGATCCATTTCATTTTTATTTAAGACAGGTATTTTCATAAAAAATCGCACCGCACCGCATCACATTGCACCGCTTTGGTTATGTAAACATTTAAGGTTCGACTCTGAACCCTTTTTTATTACTAGCCCTTAACACAAGTACCTATATATATACTTGCATTAGCGTTAAAGGCTATTTGTTTTGATTGACATTAGGAACAACAATTTTATTATATTATACGTAGTGATTAAAAGAAGTACAAACAGAAAGAGCAAATGCACCACACTGACTGGATAAACGTCACAGCTCTATAGCCACCCGGCTGTTAAGCCGGACGGCTTACTTTATACTTGGATCGGATGGATTGGCACGTGGATCAAGACCGTCGTTTGCGGGTTTAAATGGGAGCTGACTGAATTTTTAATTTTTAAATTTATTTCACATTCGTCTTGAAATCGACGGCGAAGAAAACATCCTGAAGAAACCCTCATGACTCGGGAGAAATTTTAGGACATATGATCCTGATAATTGGAAATCTAAGTATCGAATGGTATTAGGATATACGTTTATATCTACAGTAAAAAATCGCAATCATCAGATCAAGGCTTTGTTACATCGAAGATTATTCCGTCATCTATCGGCTGTTATAGTTCCATAGTTGGACGTGGTACTATGTCATCCCTTAGTCGCCTTACGACACCTATTGGAAGATAGATGGTGGCTACATTCTATCCTGACGGAACAACACGGCAATTTAAAAAGTTCACATATCATAGCTTATTTTGTGTTTATTATTCTCCATGTTTATTATATTCATTCGTATCGTAAATTTTATCTAAAAGTATCTCTATTTTTTAAGCACATTGCACATAATAATTTTTTGTTAAAAAAAATTAAAAATCTGTGTTAAAAAGCTGAAAAAATAAAAGTTATATACAGTCGACTCTCGATAATTTGAAACTCAAGGGACCAGAGATAAATTTCAAATTAACAAGAGTTCAAATTAACAAGTGTTTAAATAACCACGAGGGGAAGGGGGGGCGAGACTCAAGTAAACAAGAATTTGATCAAAATTCGTTATTTAGTATTTCTATATTATTATTATGTATTGACAATCAAATACAACAATACAATTATTGACAAATTTTTGTTTCGAAAAGAACTCTTTAATCTATTTTTGAGTAAGCGTAGAGTAGTGGTGAGAGCTGCCAAAAAATCGTTATTCGTGTCGATTTCCACACGCTTTTTTTCACTTATGGAAAGACATTTGTTCTTCCTTGGACTCATTAATGTTTGAAAGAAGACTAGAATGTGAACTTACTCATATCTCATTTATGTAAATAATTGACATGTCTGTATATGTATGTGAACAAACGACATGTCTGTGCATGATACTACTCCTTCAACTTCAAATTACCGAGGGGACGAATTAACATTGGTTTTATTCAATTTATCGAGAATTTTTCAAGGGACCGTAAAAACATTTCAAATTATCGAGAGATTCAAATTAACGAGTGTCAAATTATCGAGATTCGACTGTAGTATGATTAGAAAAAAAATATATACTTGAATTTCCGACTTTAAAATTTATAAATCGATACCTTTGGGTAGAAAGGTCGTATAAACCAAAACCCAACTTTTCGAAACAGGAGAGCAGAAAAACTATTATTTTTTTACATAAAAATTCATACTTTTTTGTTTTTGAAGTTATAAAAAATGATCTATGAGAAAGGTTCTTACAATTTGCGAATGAAAAAGGTTAAATCATCAAAACCTATCTATCTTCTTTAGTTTTAAAGTTAGGTTGAATTTACGTCTAAGAAAAAATCAATTCTTGGTTAATACATCCCATTAAAATGTACTTAAAAAAACTGTATAGGTCGTATATCCATTTTTGGTAAGCTCATGGTCAAATTTGCTGTCATAAAAACTTATATATGAAGTTTTTTTTTTTGTATTAAAAACCATTTATAATCATAGAACAATTGAGTTCTAACTAATAAATAATCCTGTTACTCCCAGAATTATTAGGAACTCAATTATTTGACCATTATTGGGTATTATTATTCTAATACCCAATAATGTTCGATTCAAATAAAATAAAACTACCTGAAATACGAAATCAACATTTATTAGGTATTATAATTCTTCTATCAACATTTACTAGTATTTCAATAATGGTATGACATACCAACATACACATACCAGTTTCACATTTTAACATTGAAAAAAATAATTATAACAACTTAAACTGAAAAGTGAAATAATAAAATCTACTTAGTCAAAAAAAAAACAAAAATTATTCAAATTTCTTCTTAAGTAAAGTAATCAGGCATTTTAATCATTTATAAAATTACTAGCATCCCGCCCCGGCTTCGCACGGGTATTTAACTAAAATTTTAAAAATTATAAATTTATATTTTTTATCACCTAAATGCGCCATCTATCGTATAATGGTAATAATATCGTTTTTATATTTTGTGACATTTAACATAAATAGTACCTATATTAATTGAAAATAATGTTTATCTAAAATATTAAAACTATTTCTATTCCTATCCGACATATTTAGTAAACTTTTAAGTTTAACAAAATAATAACTCAAAAATAAGTTTTGTGAGTTTTTAAGATTCCTTAGACCAGATGGCGTTGGCGGCGTAGGTATTTCTATTTTCTTAAATATTTATTTTTAAATTTAATTACAATGAAACAAAAACTAAATTATACTGTGAGTTATGTTTAATTTTTATGTATTAAAGTTATTTACATTGGTTTTGTATTTTTTACGTGATACGTGCACGAACAAAAAACGATAAGAGATGGCGCTGATTCAAAAAAAACGCGCTATTAAAATTTATTCTTGATGATATATAGTGTATTAATAAAACGGAGGTTTTAACAGATTTATTATTTGTATAGATTTAGCTTTTATACTATGACGAAAGTATAATTATAATTTATTAAGGTTTAGGGGTGTCTGGCAGGGGGAAGCAACCGTCATAAGTGTCCGGCAACGGAGGATGAGATTTCTAAAGCTATCCCGAAGAAAATTTAAAAAAAAAATTGAGCTTTATACTTTAACGAAATCAAGGTACTATTTTATACACCTTTACTACCTGTCACCTGCCAAAGTAACCACAACCTAAACTGCATAGTCGCTGGTCGTTTTTACCTGTAGTTATAGGGACATGCACAGAAAAACTTTCAGCTTTTATAAAATAAAGAAGGAATGCTGGCAAAAAATTTTTAGCCGAATCTGTCGAAAAGTGGTTTCATCCTGGAACTATCTTAATCGAATTCTTTAAAGCTATTTTCGAGAACACGATTACAAGGTTATATACGTATATTGCTCGTCTAATAGTAAAGGTCTATAGGATATAAGCGGTCACGCTTGGACTGTAACTTGCTTGTTACGATTGTGAATGCATGACCTCGGAACATGGTTTCCTATGTGACACGTTTATCGAATGGCCTTTCTATTATAAGTATAACTTGTACGTAATTAATTTAACGAGAATAATATGTATTTTGATGTAGAAGATCTTGAAATTGACCAACTTTGTTATTAAATATCCGTTTCAGCTAAATAAAGGTCAATGTTACACGGCAATGATACGGAAAACATTTATTAATAGTATTATAAATAACTTAGGATATATTCGACTTCGATAAAGATTCATATGTCGTACTTAAATTATCTTTTAACTGATCGATACGAATTTTAAGAAATAAAGTAAAAATCTAAGTACGCAGTCTATCTGGCTCAGACGGGATGTTCCGATCGTTCATGCAGATATTTAATTACAGCTATGTTTTTTACTGGACATTAAAAATTGTAAATCATCCGGACTCTAGAAGTGGATATAAAAATATAAAAGATTCCATTTCATTTACACGTAACGGTTTGCTGAAAGTAAATTAGTTAAACATAAAAGTAATATTAAGATAATACATTTTAATAAATAAGCCGTGTATTTATTTGAATAACTATATAAATTACTAGCGGCCCGCCCCGGCTTCGCACGGGTATTTAACTTTTAAATTAAATTTTTCCCCCCATTTATCGATGCCCTCCCGGCGCCACGCCCTCGCCGACTGCACCTCCCGTGGCCATACTCTTACCGCGCTTTCGCGCCCACCACTGGATGCCCAGCTACCCCAGACAGCGAACCCCCGCTGATGGGTCCACACATCAACTGGTCCAGGGGTCCCACGGTGGCTTGTGCATCTCCGCGCCCAAACTACCGCGCTTTCGCGCGACCGAATGGAGGAGGAGAGCGAGTCATCCCCCTCCTGTTGCTGGTTTTGGTCCGCGGGGGTGGATATTATCTCTACAATAAGTAACAATTATTATAAGGCATTCATGATAACAAACGGGACCGACGTTACTTACGCTTTACGTGCTCTCCGGGGCACGGTGGGGAAACCCACTATACACCTAGATATACACCCAGACCTGAAACAAATATTGGCACAAATACATATATCTGCCCCGAGCGGGAATCGAACCCACGACCACCGTCATTGAGGCGAGGCGTTGAGGCGACTACTCGCACCAGTACATCAGAACGGTCATCAATGCATCGTTAGTTGTATCGTATGTATAATTACACCACAAGTCAATACGATTTTGTCTTTTAGATTTGAATAAACCCGCAAGTAATTATTTTTTAAATTTTAATTGACTCGGCACAGTTGGTAGAGACCCTGCTTTCTGCTCCAGGATCGTGGGTTCGATTCCCGCCTCAAGTCTGGGTGTAATATATATTTTTATATATCTATTATTTATATGTATATTTATAAAAAAAAATGTATATCAGTCGGCTGTTACCTAAAACACAGGCATTAATTTAAGGAAGTTAAGAACCAGACGATCGTGTGTGTATGTCAAACATATATTTATATTTAATAATAGTCCAAGACAGTTTTTATCTCCTCGTTCTTAGTTTTAGTGTAAGATAAAGTTAAATGGGTACATGATTTTTATAATGTTTTCTGATCTTGTTCCAACATTAGTCCGTGGTGCCAAACTGTACTAATTGGGGTGTTAATGCCGTATAATTCAAAAATGTTTCCAAGTTCACTTCGGTGTCTTCTATATCTGTATCATTGTGAACTACAGATTCCTTGCTGATGAGTCATTTAGTTTAAAATCCTTGACTTAACACAACACCAACATTGAAGTAAAAAATATAAAATAAGACACTATTTTACAATAAAGCGATCACACGGTATATTTACAACTCAATTTTGTTACGTTTATTTATAAAGTCTTGCCTGTTCCACCAGGAGCACCTAAAAAAAAGATATTACCTACACCTGCGTCAATACTGGAAAATATTTTATAACAGACGGATTGGTTGTCAAACATGTGTCAAAATAAATTTTAAGGAAAAGTAGGTAAACTCTATTTGTTCTCTTTCTGCTGTCCCATCTCACTATTATAGTGAGGGCAGGAAATTTTTCAACAAACTCTTTAACTTGCATCTTTGCAAAGTCGGAATACTTTTTTGAAGTGTTTCGTTGGCGACGGTCTTTTGAGCCACTTAATTCGCAGAGTTATTTAGAGTATACAACAAAAACTTTTGAGTTATATCTAAGGTGTTGATCAGAAACTTTTGACATACTTTTTGGTGATGACCAATCACCGTTATTTACGTAATACTCATAAGTAACGGTTCTTCTGCTTAAAATTGAATCAGTTCTTTTTCTTGCACAAGGCAAAACGTGTGAACTTCGTATAAACCAATCCTTTCGACGTTGTGAGTCCACATTCCAGTAGAAATTGAATAAAGTAGCTCGTCTCTCCTCCGTTATATTGTAGCAACCTCTTTTGCATTTGTCGGGATTACAAGGGTAACTTTGCATCTTCTTCTCATGTACAACCTTTCCTTTTTAAATAAACAAATAAATAAAATAAATAAAAGAACTTTATTTGGTAAACACACTGTTCCTAACACATATATTATTTAACATCTAAGGTAACATATGAATCTTAAAACACGGTGTTTGATTTAAAAAAAGAACAATAAAAGAAGATAACTATTAGTATAGAAGTGTTGGTAACAGTGCGCTTCGCAAAAAGGTAGGACCTCAGCTATAGTCAGGACTAAAAGCCCTAACACTGGTTTTCAGGATCACCGTTGCTTTTCCCATTTTGGCGGTAATAGTAACGATATTAATAATAATAAAAAAACTGCGAAAAAAAAATTTTTAGTTTCATATTCTTTTCCCTTTTATTTCTTATTTTTCCTAATTTTCTTTTGTTGACTTTGAATATTTTTTTTTTCTTTTAATTAAATCTGTTTCTTGTTTTTTGAATTTCTTCAACTTTTTTTTTTTTTTGTAGTCTTAGAAGTGTCTTCATCACTTGATTCACTTGTATTTTCTTGAGCCCAGTCGTCTAAACTCCCTGCAGGATCTAATCTAAAATATTCGTATGCATGGCACGTTAGCGTTTTTTATCGAAGAAGTATCAGTATACAGGTTAGTATGTATATTCTTGCAATGAACATGGCTTATACATCAACGTCGCGACCTGCCTTTGGATTTACGACGAATTTAAACTATGTTTAGGTAATGCATTTAACACGTTAGGGCGGATAAACCATTTAAAATTAACGACTGTTTTACGCCCTGAGTTAATATAAGTTATGATCATTACATCATAACAAAACTACAAAAAAAAAAATAACGTTCGGATTTTACATTGAAAATTTACCTTTTTTAAGAGGCTATGGCCGAAAATTTCTGGGTCGTATTAACCATTTTTGGGCGAATTTCTGCATTTCGTATATACAGATCGATGGAGAAAAAAATTGTATATATAACTCAATTTGGCCAAAATGGTTTATACGACCTTTCTACCCAAAGGTATCGAAATAATAAATAAATATGTACATCTTAAAAATTAAACATTACGTTTAATTACGTCAATGAAACATTATACATTACAAGACTATTTACTTGAGATAATAAGTTAAGATGTCATATGAGATGTAAGGTTCAGTTACCGCCAGAGTTTCGTAGTGATCCCTCAATATGAGTGCCAAGATAGTGAATGGTAAAAAATATGAGTTAGTGGCACCAGATGGGGGTTGGGGTTACATGGTTTGTATCGGAGCCGTTTTGAATACGGTAAGTATTGCAAGTATTGCTATTTCCTTATAATTAAAAAAAGGCCGCAAGAGCTTTAGTATGAATTTAAAACAATGCAGTCTGGTAGAATACGTTGCATCGCAAAACCGGATGAATCCAGACAATGATGGGTGTGTTTGATTTAATTTTATCAACATATTGTTAAGATGAGAATTATTCTCTAATTATAAACCTTACCTTTTCACATTTGTATAAAATATGTGTATGCTGGTTTCATTATTATGACGACGCGCTGACTCAGTGATCACAGCATCTGACTGATGCGCTAGCGGTCGCAGGTTCGATCCCTGCACATGACAAATATTTGTAAAGGCCATACAGATGTTTGTCTTAGTCAGGGCGTTTGTGCTTGTGTATTGTGCGTGTTTCCGGACCCCCGACACAGGATTTACATCCTGCTGGGGGCCGGTGGGTGTGAGACGTTTATTATTTATTATTTTGAAATCTTTCTATTCCAACAGATGACCATTACTGCGTTCGTTGCTTGCTTCGGTATGATATACAATAATCTGTTCATTGAGTTGGATATGGACTCAACGAGCATAACATTATTACAAGGAGTTGGAGCATCTTGTATCGCCATATCAGGTATGCTACTTTAAACGACAGATAAATAATTTGCTTTGACAGGAGATAATTTTCACCCGATATTCACATCACACCTCGATTATGTTTAGTAGCTTTGTTATCCTAAATTGCCTGATGTCAGGCTTACTATTATCCTTATTATTTTCTATAGAATCTTCAGTGATTCAAGATGTGCGATTATTGACAGCCATTTCTAGTTTATTTTGTTATGAAAACAACAGAGCAACGGAATCCCAACTTAAAATCGTACAGTAATCCAACCGTTAAAGATACACTTAATATTAATGTGATTTTCACATTAATACACTTACCATGTTCGAAAATATTGTTTAATTATTTATTGCAAATGTACGTGTAACACTATAATATTTCATTATAAAAAATATTCAAGGCAATACACTATACGAAAAACAATACAACTGATTCTTGTTCAATCTTCTTTATTAGTCCAAATCGATCAAAATATTAAAACGCGAATTGAATTTGCGACACAGCAAATTGAAATTTCTCGCTATTAAGAAGTATTGGTATCTAAAAAACCTTTAAAACATTTTAATCTGTATCGTAATTATATCACTACATATTATAAAACAAAGTCTTCGCCACGTATTTATGTCTGTCTGTCGGTCTATCTACCTGTTCCGATAAACTCAAGAACCATTGAACGAATTTCCATGCAGTTTTCACAAATAGATAGTGTGATTTGTGAGAAAGGTTTAAGTAAGTATATAATCTACAAGGTTTTGTATAAATTAGTTGAAATATGACGATAATTGTTGAAAATGTCGAAATAAGTCAAGCCACCTAGAGCTTTTATACAAAACGCTGCCTAATTTGTTTGAGATATAACAAAAGAATAAATGTTGAAATTATTCCTATTTTATAGGTCTATAGAAAAATGAAATCTCTTAAGAATGGCTTAATATACCCATTTTACCTTCTAAACAAGTATGCTTAATTAAAAAAATCAAAAAACCCGACTGCGTAAAATACTCTTATTATAAACTAAAAAGAATAAAGCAATTTACTAGCTTTCATTTGATACCCATATTGCTACAGTAAGAAAAAAAAATTCAACTCCCCCCCCCCTCATTTCGCCATTTGCGGGCGCCATTTTGAAAATTTATATAGCCTATGTCACTACTACAATTTAGACAAATCCAACGACACCTCATATGTCAAAAACCGTCCAGCCGTTTGGGCTGTAGGTCGTGCCAAAGAAATGGACATACATACATGCATACATACATACATACATACATACATACATACATACATACATACATACATACATACATACATACATACATACATACATACATACATACATACATACATACATACATACATACATACATACATACATACATACATACATACATACATACATACATACATACATACATACATACATACATACATACATACATACATACATACATACATACATACATACATACATACATACATACATACATACATGCATACATACAGACATACATACACTCGAAAAACATAACCCTCCTTCTGTCGCAGTCGGGTAAAAATTGACCACTTACAGTGCGGTAATTGGAAAACTATTTAGACGGATACAGTATTAATCCTTATCAATTTAAATAGGTTAGCTACCTTAAGAATTTCATGGAAATTATGATAATGCTTTTGACATATATTTTCAATTAGGATTATATTAGGAGTTACTTCAAAATGTAAACTAACGCGTGTAAATTTAATTTAAGCATGGGTTTCACATCAAAGACGGGACATACGACGACATAATATACGATACGAAGCTTGATAAGATCACTTCCGCGGCGCTTCTCTCGCTGTCGCTAAGAAAATTATATACTCATGGGCCACAAGTTTATACATTAATTAAATAAATTGTTTTGTTTTTAGGAATATTTACAGCTCCCTTATTGAAATTTCTGTCTTTACGACAAATGGGCCTAATAACGGCGGCGCTATTCAATATAGGACAATTTATGGCCGTTTTTGCCAAATCGAAAATTGTATTTTTTATTTCAATTGGAGTTCTACAGGTAAAAACTTTTTTTAAATTTCAAATACTTATGTAATATGTGACACTGTGTTCTATTTTTACTCTTTAGTTTAGTGAATTTTGTTTAAAGCTGGTAAAATTGGTTTTTATTATTCTCTATGAAGTTAAATAAGTGTTTTTTTTTTCAAGCGATTTAATTGGAGAACTTAATTCATAAGATATTCTACGTTTATAATATGGACTTAAATAAACATCCAGATTTTTTGGATCCAGGTGGCTCTCATAGTGATTGAAATCGCTAAGTGGCACTTCAATCCCTTCAATCCGAATAATGGATTATTATTCGGGCACCCACCACCTCAGTCCCCCGAGACCTTAAACGCTGTAAAGGGTCCGAAAAGTCGGGAAATAATTATAAAAAATCGTTAAACTGTAAAGTTTTTTAAATAAACGCGATAAAATCCGTTGTAGATTTTCAATTAAATAAAAGAGCACAACGCAGTTGTAACACAACAGGAGAGCGTTTGGAGCGAAGTGCTTGTTGATGCGATCGCTAAAGAAGCAGTTTCCCAAAAAATAGAGCAAATGAGGGGGATTTTGCAAGAGGCGATTTCCGAGATTCGGAGCACTCCTCTGGAACAGACGCCACGACTCTCCCGTCTTCCCCTTAATGCTGCGATGCGGGGTGCCATTGAGGCAACTAACCTCCATATTTGGATGGCAGCCTAGGCTTGGATGATATGGATTCTATTCTCTTTGGTGCAGCTCTGGTGGTACACCGCTTCATTGGAGCCAAGACTAAAAGGAGTAGTGGCGTACCGACCTGGAAGAAGAGAATAGAACGCCGTATCAGCCTAGTCAGGGCCCCTTATTGGCAGACCGCAAAGCTTCAGGTCGGGCAACATTAGGCCAAGGATTGTGCGCTCCGTCAGAATAGCTTTTAACGGTTAAGCATCAGGTTTGACCAGCCTGATATAGCTGAAAAACTGACAGAGCATATCGACGGCCTGAAGCAAAGAATCGCGGCATGGGGGAAGCGCATTCGTAAGTACTCTGAAAGAGTTGAGCGCTTCCGATAAAATCGCCTCTTTGTGAGTGATCAGAAGAGGTTCTACAGGAAGTTGGAGAACCCGACGCCGTGCCCTACTTCCCAAAAGCCGAATACGGCTGACCTCGTCGCCTTTTCGTGAAATATATGGTCACGGAAGGTAGAGCATAAGGAGGGCCCTTGGATTGCGATTTTCCTGATTCCTGATTGGTTCAGGAAGCATGTGCGAAGATCGAACCGATGAATCCAATCGTCATCTTTTCGGAGAACGTAGTTGATGCGGTCCGGCGGGCACCGAACTGGAAGAGTCCGGGGGCTGACGGCCTGCATCACTATTGGCTGAAAGGATTCTAGGTATGCCATGCGAACTTGGCTCAAAAATACCAAGAGGCGATAGAGCGGAGGGCGCTTCGTTACTGGGATCACTCACTTAGCTTCTAAGTCCACCAACACCGCGGACCCTACCAACTACCGCCCCATAACGTGTCTGACTTCCATCTATAAGACACTGACATCCATTCTGAGCTGCAAGATCTGTCGTTATATTGACGAATTTAACATCTTGTCTGCAGCTCAGTACGGATGCCGTGGAGGCAATCGCGGCACAAAGTAGCTCCTTCTCATTGACTCTGTTGCGCTTTCTTACTACTTTCAAAGTATTTTTGACGTTTGTACCCTGAGGCGCAATGTTCGTTAAGTTTTTTACCGCTTTGGGCAGGGTTCTATTCGATTGTACCACCCCGCAAAATATCAATTTTCGTTTGTACCGCTTGTCATAGCACGATTATCACCCAAGACAATGGTCATTTTTGCTTGTATTACTTTTATTTATTTATTTATTTATATACTTTATTGTCCAACAATACAAATGCAGTTGTAACAAAAGGTGGACTTAATGCCTAGTGGCATTCTCTCCCAGTCAACCTTTAGTCCAAACAGAAAATATTGTAGGCGGTAACAATAAAGTGGTAAACATGTATATAAATACACTACGGACGCATGTATACACATATACACACATACATGCATACGAACTGAAATACAAAAATACATAAAGGAATCCTTGGTCTCTGCCCTTCTTAAGGTATCTGGGAACCCGTTCCAAAGTCGGACAGCTTCTACAGAGAAGGAGTTTGTGACGAAACTAGATCGGTGAGAAGGGAAAGAAAGAAGAAGGGAATCTTTTTTTTTTTTTTTTTTTTTTTTTTTTTTTTTTTTTTTTTTTTTTTTTTTTTTTCGGTGGGTAGGAGTAAAAGTGTCAACACACAATTTTAAGTGCTGAATTTGTTTTTATTTAAATTAATCATATATATATTTTTTTTCTATTCTTTTAATGTATATTTAAGAACACCGTACCTTCCTGCCTGCCTGCTATTATTATCCTGCTGAAATACTAGCACACATTGTCAAGGTGAACAAATCATTATTACCTGCACTTTCCCAGTAATGGATTCAATGAAAGAATCAATTTCTGCTCTTGCTGAAATGTTTAATAGCAGAATGAACGAATTCCAAAGAGATCTACAGAATAGGACTCTTCAATCTCCAGTATCCACTTCATCGCTGGCTTCGGATTTCAGTACATTCAGGACTTTCATCATTTTTGCATTGAACACACTCCAACGCCAGGTGGAATGTCTTGACAGAGAGATGGATCGAGTCGAAATGAGACGGAGACGCAAGACCCTTTTGTTTCATGGCCTCCCTGAGGAAAAATCTGAGGACACAACTGCGAAAGTAACCAGCGTTGTTGCAGACCATCTCAATCTCCCCAATTTCGCAAGCAGCAGTATCAAAACGTCTTACCGTCTGGGTCGTGCATCAGATAAAAGACCCAGGCCTATTGTCTTAAAATTTAATGACGCTGCTGTACGTGATAGGGTCTGGTTTTCGAAAACGAAACTCAAGGGGACCGGGATTACACAATCCGAGTTTCTAACAAAGTCTCGGCATCTAGTATTTTTGGAGGCCAGACAGCGCTATGGATTGGGTAACTGCTGGACGCGTGATGGCGTTATACACATTATAACGCCGGACGGTGTGCATCACAAGGCGGAGTGCTCATCGGATCTTGAAGGCATTTCAGGTTCAACCTCTCAAAAATCTCCTGTTAAAGAGAAGAGTACAGCTTCCAAGACAGTTGACCCTAAACAACAGACGGCAACACGTGTGAAGAGGATCGTAAAAAATAAGTAGTTTTTAAGTAAATTTTGTATTTTTGTTTAGAATCCATATATCTTTTAGCATTCTTATTTTGATCCATTCTTCTTTTGTCGGTATACTAAAATTATTCATTTCATCACATCTCAATAAGTTAAGGTAAATTTATATTTTGTATTGCTCTCTTTGTTATATTTGTCTATTTTTTAATTTAATTAAACACGGTAAACCTAAACACTAATAAGATGATAACACTTCACTTTGGCAATGAAGTTTGACAATGACGTACGTCAGTCGTTTAGAAATCATGTAATTGTAGTAAGCAATTTTTTTTTTTTTTTATTGTTATATGCGATTGCATATTCAAATCAACCTTTATTACTGCTTTGATTATTATTAAATTATCACCTTTTTTATGTCATTGTATTGTATTTAATACTTACTTAGATTATAATTTTTTTTTTCTGTCTGGCTGGCGGGCATAAACGGTGTTTTGAATGCTTTTAGCCTTAGCAAGTAAGTTCTAGTATTTGTTTGTTTATTTTTTTTTATACGATCTAATTATTATTATTATTATTTTATTGTTTTAATATTAAACATTTTAACTTAATATATTATATATTACATCTAATTATAGTATTAAATTTAGTATATTTTTATTTATTTTTTTTTATTTTATTAGTTATATAATATATTATAAATATTGTATTTATGTTATATATTCTGTTATGGCAAATTATGACGGCTTGCTTAGTGATAATTATATATCTTGCTCCTCTGGGGGCTCTGACAGTGATGACAGTTTTCACAGTACAACATATCCTTCACTCAATGAAATGCTAAAATCTTGTTTCTCTGATGCTCAGAAAAATTTCAATGCAGTCCATATTAATGCCCAGAGTATTCCGGCTCACTATCCTGAGATGCTGGCGTCATTTGATACCCTTAATGTGCAAGCAATTCTCGTTTCTGAAACATGGCTCAAACCTTGTCTCCCTTCTACATGCTATTCTGTACCAGGTTTTCACTTAATACGCAATGATCGTACCGATAGGCCAGGGGGTGGTGTTGCGATTTATTTGCGCTCAAATATTCCTTTTTCTATAATAAGCCTTTCAACACAACCCAGACCTGCCGATTCAACTGAACATCTCCTTATTGAAATAATAATATCTAATACAAAAATCCTTCTTGGTGTGTTCTACAGTCCTAACTCTAGTGTAAATTTCTTTTCTACTTTTGAAACTCTACTTGAATCACTTATTCCCTTATACAATCACAATATTATTATGGGCGATTTTAATACATGCTTGCTTAAGGGTGATCATCGTAGTAGTCTATTAAAATCGGTAGCTAATTCTTGTAACTTAAAGATTTTGCCCCTTAACGCGACTCACACTTTTCCAAATTGTACTCCATCTCTTTTAGATCTTATTCTGGTTTCCTCCCCTGAATTCGTTCACAATCATGGTCAATGTTCTACTTCTGACTTTTCCTATCATGATCTCATTTTTGTATCATATAAATTAAGACCTCCGAAATATAAACGCAAAATTATAATGCAGCGCAGTTTTGCTGGTATGGATACAGAACGATTTTTGGAAGATGCGCGTGAAATTGATTGGTCAATTGTTTTAGACGCAAGTTCAACTGATCTTAAAGTTGCTACATTTAACTCCTTATTAACACAACTTTATGATATACATGCACCAAGTAGACCAGTCAAAATCAGACATTTTCCGGCTCCCTGGTTAACAGATGATCTTAAAGATCTATTAACAAAGAAAAATCTTGCAAAATCGAAACTAAAAAGTGACAATTCTGAATTGAATCGTGAAAGGTATAGAAATCTTCGAAATCGCTGCAATAGGTTGTGTAGGGATGCACAGCGTCACCACATTCACAAATCAGTTGAGAATCAAGATCCCGCTAAAGTGTGGAAATTTCTCAAATCTATGGGAGTTGGTAAATCATTAAATTCACAAAGTCTTCCGATCACTTTGAATCTTGATCTCCTTAATAAACATTTTTCCTCTTGTAATGTGCTAGATAGCATTACTAAAACGACAACGATTGATTTTCTTTCTCATCTTCCAACTCCTGATTATCCAACATTTAGTTTTAGTCAGTTTGCCGAGAGTGATGTTAGAAGGAACATATTGTCCATTGCATCTAATGCAGTGGGCTACGATAGTGTTAGTCGTAAGATGATCATTCCCATTCTAGATTTACTCTGTCCTATCATTACAAATATCCTAAATTCATCCATTATGTCTGGTACATTTCCCCAGGACTGGAAATTGGCTAAAATTATTCCTATCCCCAAAAAATGTAAACCATCTGGTTTCTCCGATTTCCGACCTATTTCAATCCTACCATTCCTTTCTAAAGTCCTAGAACGCCTTGTTTATCAACAGTTTAGCCTGTTTTTAAACGAAAATAATATCCTTAATTCATTCCAGTCGGGTTTCCGTCCAGGTCATAGTACGACTACCGCACTCGTTAAAATCACTGATGACATTCGATCTGCCATGGACAATAAGAAGCTTACTTTACTGGTTCTTCTAGACTTCAGCAATGCTTTTAGTAGTGTTGATTCTGATGTTCTAGTGAGTGTGCTCAGTTCTCTTAACATATCTCCTCTAGCCGCTGACTGGTTTCGTAGCTACCTGCAAGGACGTCGGCAGCGTATACAGATTGACGAAAATTTTTCTGAGTGGTGCGACGTCAAGGCCGGTGTTCCTCAAGGTGGTGTGCTGTCTCCTCTCCTCTTTTCTGTTTTCATAAATTCTATTACTTCCAACTTAAATTCTCTCTACCACTTATATGCAGACGACCTTCAACTTTATTTATCATCAAACCTTGAAAATCTTTCTGATACAATTGCAACGATCAATTCAGATTTGTCTACTATCTCTGACTGGTGTAAACGATATGGTCTTACTATTAACCCATCAAAAACACAAGTTATCCTCATTGGAAGTCACAAATTAAATACAAAAATTAACTACACAAACATACCAGCTGTTTCTCTTAATGGGGTTAAACTACCATATTTAGATAAGGTGAAAAACCTGGGGGTTTACTTTGATCGAACACTGTCTTGGACTCAACAGATCAGTGAAGTGAGTAGGAAAGTGTTTTTGGCCGCAGGTTCACTGAGGCGGCTGCGTAATTTTCTTCCAATTGCCACCAAAACTGCGTTAGCACATTCTCTTTTGCTTTCGATTTTGGACTACGCTGACGCCTGCTATCTTAACCTCACCGAAAATCAGTTAAATAAACTTGAGCGACTTCAAAATGTTGCGATCCGGTTCATATTTGGCTTACGTAAATATGACCACGTATCCGAATTTCGTAAAAAGCTCAACTGGTTACCCATTCGTCTTCGCCGGAATTCTCACATTTTATCTCTTCTGTACTGTGTATTATTTCATAAATCAACACCTGTTTACCTAAAGGAGAAGTTCGAATTTCTTGGTAATCGTAGTGAAGTTTTGAGGTCATCTGAAAATCTTAAGCTGCGAATATCTCTACATAATACAAACTTCTATAGAGACTCCTTCGCTATACAAGCTGTCTTGTTATGGAACGCATTGCCCGTTACCATAAGACGTGCCCAAAATATATATATTTTTAAAAATCTTCTTAAAAAACACTACCTTAGTCAATAAATTATTCCATACTCAAATAATAACCGTTCAATTTGCCTTATTTTTATTTATTTATTTTTTTATTTTTATGTATATATTTATATGTATTGTATTTACATAATGTATATTATATGTGTAATATATGTTATGTATATATATATGTGTATATTATATATATTTATATGTATTATATGTATGTGTATATTATATATATGTATATGTATTATATATATCATTACAGGTATCTATTAGCTTAGTTATTATAATATTATTGTTATTAGTCCTGCTTTGCCACCTACCCTTCTACTAATGCAATATTTCTGTCACCCTCAGGTTGTCTGGCAGAAATTGCTATTTAGCAATAAGACCGCCTGATTGTACAGCTTAAATGATGTTAGCTTGTATCTTTAATTTTGTTCTTTGTTTTGGTGTGCAATAAAGTATATTATTATTATTATTATTATTATCTTTAGAACGAAGCTGGCGATCATGATCATCGCACAAAAATTTAAATTTTTCTTTCAAATATAGAGGAGGAAGAGGGTAAAAAAGAATAGAGTATAGAGAAGTAACTATACGGAAGCCATTTGAGTGGAGTTCGATAATGAGACACGTGATCGAATTTTCTGAGACAGAAGATGAAACGCAAACAATTATTTAAAAGACGATCGAGTTTATCAAGAAAGATTTCATTGAGGTCAGGGAAACAGTCATCAGCATAGTCTATGATAGGAAATATAAGAGAATGGACAAGTAGAACTTTAGTCTTTGTAGGAAGAAAGTTTCTTAAAGGATTAAGATACCTTAACTTTGCAGTAACAGAGCGGCTGATTTCCATGATATGAACTTTCCAGCTTAAAGAAGAGTCAATGTGGAGGCCGAGATCTTTAACATGTTGGCAGTATGGTATTATGCAATTATTCAGCATGACAGATGGTAGAGAGGCTAGGTCGATAGTGGAGACTAGGCGAGAGCTACCAATAATGATCGCCTGACACTTGCTTACATTCAGGAGATTCTGATTAATCCTTTTTATAGCTGAATATAAGTCCATAAATATAAGTAAGAATATAAACTTGGTGTGTACATAAAGCTGCAAATCGTCTGCGTAGTAAGAGCATTCGATGGAGGATGCGAGTAAATTAATAAAAAGAGAGAAGATAAGAGGAGACAAGATGCCACCTTGAGGAACGCCAGATGATAGCTCAAGCCAATCGGAAGAGATATGATCAAGACGAACAGCCTGTTGAGTGATAGGAGGAGAACCAATCTAGAACTGATGATGAGAAGTTAAGGTGTTTGAGTATGGCAAGGGCAATATCATGATCAACCATGTTAAATGCATTAGAGAAATCGATTAAGACCAATATGATGATCAATCTATTTTCCATACCCACCCGAATATCTTCAGCGACCTTCAGAAGAGCGGTTGCAGTACTGTGACCAGCTCTAAAACCAGACTGAAACGTATTGAGAATATTATTTTAATAGACGAAAGAGGAAACTTGCTTATAGACACATGCATCTAAGATTTTTGAAAAGAATGAAAGGATGGAGATAGGTCGAAAGTGATTTAGCTGGCAAGGGTTAGGAACCTTAGGAAGAGGAAGAACATAAGCTTTCTTCCAGAGAGCAGGAAAAACCGCGGATATGAGAGAAAAATTGATAACATGGGTAATAGCTTGAAGAACATATCTAAGGATGGGAATGATCATAGAGCGATTGATGCAGTGCTTTTGAAGTGCTTTTGACGTTTGTTCCCCGAGTACAATGGTTTTTTAAGTTTGTACTGCTTCCTTCAGGTTTGTTTTTGTGTTTCAAGCTTTCTTTAAAATTTATTTTTTACTTCTTACCGCGCAACAAAAATTTGTTTTTTTTTGTGCGGAAAAAAGAAAATTAAGAAAAAAAAAATTTTTAAACATCTGTCAAATTTTTTCTTTACCGTTTATTTCAATTCTGGTTGTGGTACACAATACACTACAAACGATACTGTTTCAGTTGCCATTACTAGAAATCGTGCATACTCAAGTCAGTTGCAGACTATATTTTCGGACAAAATTTTCGGACCCACATGCCCTGTACCCTTTAAGGGTACAAACGATTTAAAAACCAGTACAATCCGATACAAGCTGGGTACAATCGAATGGAAGTCTAAAAATAAATATATTGTACTTAGTTGCCAACTTCACATAGGTGTAACTTTACATAGTCTACGTCAGAATCAGCTTCTATTGAGATAGATCCTATCTTCTCCATTACAGAACTCAGATGTGTATTAAAGGCCTTAAAAGATTTATTTATTCCTTGTGGAAGATGGCGTACAATATATTATATATATAAGAACTTTGGAAGTCTCAAATTATTAAAATGATTTTGAAGGATTAATACATTTAAACAAAAATTAAGAAATACGTATTTGAAAAACAGCTATGACTACAAGTCTATTTTTATGTTTCAGAGCACCGGAAATGGCATGATATTTAATTTATCATGTACTGCAATAAATAATTATTTCGTTAAAAAGAGATTGTTGGCTGTCAGTTTCACGCACGCTTTTGTAGGTTGGTAATATAAGTATTTTTAACTAAAATCAAGTTGTAAAAATAATAATAACATGCTGAGTTTTATAGTTTTGTTATAGTTTCACTGTTTTTATTTAAATACGATTCTTCAGCAACTTCTAACTTAAACATCTTAAAAAAGGAACAATATAAATATATATAATATTTTTGTTAATTAATCGTTTTTTAACCGACTTCAAAAAAGGGAGGAGGTTCTCAATTCGACTGTATTTTTTTTAAATGTGTGTTACCTCATAACTTTTTACTGGGTGTACCGATTTTAACGATTCTTTTTATATTAAAAGCTAGTGCTCGTCATGTGGTCCCATTTAAATTTGAGCGAGATGTGACTAGGAGTTTTTGAGTAATCCTTGATAATGCGTATTTTTGTTTCTGATACCACGCGTCGCTGCGCGGGTCGCGTTGCACACAATCGTTCCTTGTGACTTAATTTGTTTCAAAAGACTATCACATGCTATGTTTTTTATGTTTACTACGAGTTTAAATATACAATAATATATTTTGTATCTCAGATTACGACTCAGGTGTAGAGTTATGTTGCACTGAACTTTGAGATAGCACGTTTCAAAGCACGTCCTGTATTTAAAAGATCATATCTAAAAAATAGTCATACGGCAAAGTGTAAAGGAATAATTTTTCATCGGTGATTAACTAGACTAACTGTTTACTAACTGTTACTAATTGTTTTAAAATTTTTAATTTGTCAAAATATTTAACGGACACCATTTTGCGTCATTTGTCATAGACTAAAATCTTAAATGTGACATTGTGTGTGCAACAAGTGTACCTAAGTATTAGTCAGTTAACAGAGGAATCTTTTCTGATCTCAGGAAAGTACCAACAAAACAAAAAAAAAACAACAACCAAAATTTACCTCCTTTTGTTTATAACGGTATACGGCTGCTTTACTGTTCCACTGCTAAAGATCTTGGTGTTCACCTTGATAACACGCTGTCATGGTCGGTGCAGTTAAAGGAAATCAGCAGAAAAACTTTTTCAGCACTGAGCTCATTACGTCGCTTGAGATATATTCTGCCAATCCCCACCAAAATTATGTTAGCAAACTCTCTGCTCCTATCTATTCTAGACTACGCAGATGCAAGCTATCCTAATTTGACCGAGGACCAACTTAATAAACTTGAGCGACTCCAAAATCTTGCTATCAGGTTCATATTCTGCCTTCGCAAATTTGACCATGTTTCTGAATTTCGCTTAAAGCTCAAGTGGCTTCCTATACGCTCTCGCCGGAACTTGCATATTCTTTCTCTGCTGTACTGTGTGCTATTTAATCCTAAGGCTTTTTCTTATTTGAAGGATAAATTTGAATATATTGGAAATGCCTCGGAAGAATTAAGATCACCTCGAAATCTTATGCTCAAGCTGCCTGCGCATCGAACTAAATTTTTTGCACAGTCTTTCACTGTTCAGGCTATAAAATTATGGAACAGTTTGCCATTGCACATAAGAAAAGCCGAATCACTCTTAACATTTAAGAAGTATGTTAAAGATCACTATCTTAAGCTGGAGACGATTTGGTTACGATATTTATTTATTAATTTATTTTTTATTACATGTTTTTATCTTTTTATTTAATTTAATTTTATTTATGTTTAATATTTATTAGTTTATAATAGAGATATTTATTATATTTGCATTTACATACATAATTATGTATCTTGTATAAGTATTGTATGTATATATTAGTATGTAAATTTATTATATAACTGCAAAACCTACCTGTTTCTTTCTTTGTTGAACTTTCCTTATTCATGTAGGTTGTCTGGAAGAAATGGCTAAATAACCATAAGACCGCCTGTTGTACTACACAATTTTGACATAACTAATTTGTAACTATGCTTTTATTGTATTTGTGGTGTGCAATAAAGAATAAATAAATAAATAAAATAATGACAGTTGGAATCTTGGGTGGCATTGAAATGAAGTAAATAAACAACTTAAATTAAATAAACAATTTAACTTAATTGTTTATAACATAATATATAATAAGTAATACCTAATGAAAAGCAGAAAGGAAGGCACGTTATGACTTATGCCGTTGGTCTCATTACGTTTCCATAATGCAATACAATAGGTAGAATATAAACAATATATCCCATATGTAATAGATTTCAAATAATCTGACGTCTTGCCACTTGAACGTAAACAATAGGGGTAATAAACCAAACACTCACAGAGCCCATTCATTCTCTATTTTGTTGCAAACCAACCAGTGTTAATACTTTTGAATATTCAAATAAAATACGGTAACAAATTTAATTATTTATTCTTTCCAAATTAATAATTCAAAACATGTGGTTTTTATTAAATTATAACGACTCGCTGTTTTGTTCTTTAATTTTAATAAATATATTAATATTTGATCGACCAAGGAGGATGTGAAAAGGAGATCCGGCGACGATCCCAAATGGCCAAGTCTGCAATGAGCAAACTGACCCGAATATGGCAGAACAGGAAAATATCGAATAAAAAGAAAAAACGACTCGTTCAGACTCTGGTATTCTCTATTTTTCTTTATGGCTCGGAATCTTGGACAATTCGATCTATGGAGAGGAAGAACATCGACGCGATCGAGATGTGTTGCTGGCGAAGAATGCTGCGTATACCGTGGACGGCCAGGAGAACCAATGTGTAACCACAACTACATATAAAAAAGAGACAGTCAAGTATTTGCTACCAGCGTGTCCTCCGTTATTTTGGTCATATAGTGCGAAGGCAGCCTGATAGCCTAGACAAGCTGATGGTGCTTGGCAAAGTAGAGGGGAAACGACCAAGTGGCCGCTGCCCCACACGTTGGTCGGATCAAGTTACCAACCTCACTGGTCTCCAAGTGACCGCAGCCCTGAGGAAAGCAGAGGACAGGACGGACTGGAGAAAGTTCACAGAGATCGTGACCCAGACCCTGGATCAAAGTAGACACGACCTTCAGCAATGAAGCAAACGACCGAGAGAGAGATATTAATATTTTATTATACAGGTATGTTAAATAAAATACGGTAACAAATATAATTAAATTAAAATTCCAAAAATAATAATTCAAAACATATTAGAGTAAGATCCCAGTGCCCCCAGACCTACGTCATTTTAGCAAAGCTGAAATTTTGAGGATTTCTAGTCTACTATGTAGTTAAGACAGTATGCGTACTTACTAGCTCGAAAGCGGGGCCAACATACCATAATTTCAATTATCTGTCTCATAAAGCCATGTAGTGTTCTCACTCGCATTCATGCGCAAGAATAATGCCCTCACGCTCGCACTCACAGGGGAAGCTTTAAGGCGTCTGGGAGAGTGATTGGCGCGTCGGATTGGTCTGGCTGCTTATAAAGGATCTTGAAATAGTACCATGAGTGATATATGTAAAATGTAGGCTTGCTAGTATAACGTAGTTTACCTAATTTTTAAATAACCTTTATAACGTCTGGCGGAAGTAATGGCCCACGGAAATGGTCTGGCAATAATAAATACCAGTTTTTGATAATATTCTTAAAAACATATTTAAATATGAGCGTTTCTACTTTAACGTAGGTGAGTAAGGCTTTTATACACCTTTAGTTCGCGCTACCTGTGAAAGGGCCCCGCTTTCGAGCTAGTAAGTACGCATACTGTCTTAACTACATAGTAGAAATCCTTAAAATTTCAGCTTTGCTAAAATGACGTAGGTCTGGGGGCACTGGGATCTTGGACTATATGGTTTTTATTAATTATGACGACTCGCTGTTTTGTTCTGATTCCGAATTATTTTCCATAGTTTCATTAAATTCAAATAATAATTTATATATATCAAATTCAATTATTTTTAATATAATTCTATTTAATATTCTATGAATATTCAAAAGTATCAACACTGGTTGGTTTGCAACATGCACATGGTGAACAGATCCTGTTCGGGTGAATAGATGCTAGTAAAAAATGGCACGGTGCGGCTTATGCCTCTGCGACGGCTCGACACAATACGCAAGCAGTCAACTGTCAATTGTTTTTTTAACCAACTTTTTTGTTTTAACTTTTTGGTTTGGATAATTGAATATAAACAATCAGGTAGAAAATTTTACTTAGAAGCGAGATAAATAATACAAATCGACCTCAACTATACTTGACATGAACGGTTGAGCGGATATTGATTAAGGGATTTAAAGATCATTAAATACGTATTTAAAAATATGCCATGATTGAAAAAATAATAACCTTTTTTCCAATTAAAAAAAAATTGTATCAATGTCAAATTGACAAAAAAGGAAAGAAACTCTATATGTGATTTGTAAGATCATCGTAGTATATCGAGTTGGTGTGGATTTTTTGCAAAAAAAAAATTACTTACCTAGGTCGATTGCGGCTTTTTCGAGGGTGGTAAAATACCTGTAGCTTGTGAACTGTAACCGCCCAGCTTTATATAAATAAATCAGTTATCGAACTACAGATTCACTAAAAATCAAGAAATAAAACAAAATTTTAACAAAAAAAAAAAACGATTTCAAAGCAAAAAAATCGTATAACAAACATGCACTATAAAGTAAAAAAAATAATTACGTATTCTTTTGTCTGTAACCAAATTATTACGATAATATAATGTACAATTATTGTTGTTTTTGGAGTCGGTGTCAGCCAAGGAAATACGATAATATACGTAGCAATAACAATAGTGACTGTCACCGCCCAGCTTAGTATAAACAAGATTAGTTATTGCACTACAGATTCACTCATTTACAGATCAAGAAATCAAAAATAAAATAAAAAAAACGACTTCAAAACAAAAAAAATATATAATTATAACAAAAACTGGTATATTAAATATAATTTCTACTTATAATATAAAAACCTCATAAAACAATATATTTATGTCATGTAGATAACAAACATTTATCTCTATATCTCTATTACTTTTCGTTTTGACATACCCACTTACAATACGGCTTGACTTTAAGTTATTTAAGTGAGAATGAGAATTACTTTAGGCTTATTTACTGTATAGTTTTTCATGTTTTATTTGATTTTTTTTTCTCGTAGTTGCTTACTAGGTTCTTGAACATTTTATTTACTAGGGTGTGATTTCTCTAGGTTCCTCTTGTTTGATTGATTGTGGGGGGAGTGTTTGTATTCAATACAATTAGTCTATCGTATTTTATAAAGGCAGTACGTATTTTATAAAAGCAGTATTACCTGCTACTTTTTCCCACTGCAATTGAATTTGCAGTTCTTTTCGCTTGTTTAAGATTTCATTTGGATAGTCTTCTTTTATGTAATAATAAATATTTTGCAGGTAATTAATGTTTTTATGAATTTTTAGTTCAAAACCTGATGTATTTAATGTTATTACCACCGATCTTCTTCTTCTCTTTTTTTTCCAGTTTTCTTGCTGTCTCAATATTGTTAACATCACACGAAATAATTTGAAATATGTCGTTATTTAAAATTATTTCTTATTATTAATAATTAACAGTATTACAACAAAAATGACTAAACACATTGATGGCGAACAGCGAACTATATTTGAATAAAAGAAAAAGAGTTACAAAACAAATCATGCAATCAAATCAACAGGTTATCAATTATTTGTAATTACTCAATTATACTTAACGACATCCCCGATATATGTCACCACTAGTTTCATTTGATGTATTAATTCAACTATTTTAATACTTATATTTATAATCATTTCTTAGAATCGTGATATGAATTCTCGTAGGTACTCTTCTACATCAAAGAAGACTAAATTTTTGCGTGTAAACTGTATCTTTATTCATCACTTTACGCATCTCGCCACCCGCAGGCGACGGGTATGTGGGACTCGCTGGCTGCAAAACCAGAATACCCACAAAAAACCTATCAACCGTCTTCGCCGTAGTGGGGCGCCACGGGATCGCTCGCGCATACAACCATGACGCCCCGAAGCTTGTCCCAGCGTTTCCTCCGCATGTGATTGGAGCCGCTCGACTGGTCCACTCTGCTAATTCAGAGAAGTACCAGGAGCGGCCCCACCACCAAAATCTCCGCGCCCTCTCGGCGCTACGCCCTCACCGGCCGCACCTCCCGTGCCCACACTCTCATCGCGCTTTCGCGCCCCGCTCACCACTGGACCCCAGCTACCCCAGACGGCAAACCCCCTGAGCTGGGCCCGCACATCAGCTGGTCCAGGGGCCGGACGAGTGAACCCGCCCGCTCCTGCCACCGAATGGGGGGAAAATTTCCGCCCCACCTCTACGTGTCTTCTCAGCGCCACGCCCTCGTCGACTGCACCTCCAGTGTACACACTCCCACCGTGCTTTCGCGCCCCGCTCACCACTGGACGCCCATCTACCCCAGACGGCGAACCCCCGCTGATGGGTGCACACATCAGCTGGTCCAGTGGAGCCAGTGGCTTGTGCGCCTCCGCGCTTAACTATCGCACTTTCGAGCACTCGAGTGGAGGGGGAGAGCGAGTTATCCCCCTCCTGCGCTTTCGCGCCCACCGCTGTTGGTTTTGGTCCACGGGGGTACGAAGACCCCTACCACTCGCGAGGCATTTGAGTGGCGTTCTCCTATCCGCCGCCTGGGGACGCGCCCAGTGGGAGACCAGCAACTCACGTGGGACAAGCTATGTGCCCTGCCCACTGCTACTTCAGCTTACAAATCTGTTGGGCTATGTCAGCAACCTTTCTCTATGATTTTATTCATTTTTAATTTAAGAACTTTTATAATTTTTTAATAATGTCATATTATTGTCCTTTGCTGAAACGTATTTAACACTTTTGGCTAAATTTTAATATTTATACACTGTTCACATATTTGTTTACGTTTCACATTATTTTAAAACACTTAAATTGTTTTATAGTTTATTAAATCTCCAGTACGATGTCGACATTGGCATAGTGGAGTCCTCAACCTCTATTCTTGATTCTTTGATCTTTTGATCGAATTCTGTATTGCTGTTGGCCCTATTGGCCTTTATAGCGTCACTGGTAAGTGGTCGAGTTTTAAGATATAGCTGAAAAAACACGGGATTCCTCTAGTAGAACTCAGATTGAAAGCTCGGTCTAAGGGTGTTTCCTAGTGAAATCGCACCTTCACTTAGGACGACGTCGAAATAGAGGGAGACGCTATATGGATCGCCAAGTCGATCGACTGCCAAAACACCAGGATCTCGCCTCCGCCGGCGGAGACAGTCTTTGTGATTCTTTTTAACCGAAACTTATTTTATTTTTTGACATCTAATAAAAACTGTATCGCCAAAATTTAAAAAAGGAAATATCTGTCTTTGTGTGACTAATACTAATATTCGTCTGAATGTTAACTAACTTATGAATAATCTTACTGTAATTTCAGGTATCTTTGGGTTATTTTCGCCTCAGTTTGTAAAGTGGTCACTAGAAACATATGGATTAAGAGGAACGATGTTACTCATATCAGGTTTTTCCTTGCAAAACATACTAGGAATGATGCTTATGCAGCCAGTGGAATGGCATATGAAGATGGTTAAAGTACCTATGGACAAAGAAGATGGTATATTAGTTGAATAGTAATTTTCGTAAGAACTACTGAAAACAGAAATAAAAAGAAAAATTATTATTAGCTTTCATTCTATAATTTCAGAAAAGAAACTTCTAGCATCGGAAGAAAAACCTTTGATGAGTGAAGGAGATATGAACATAAAAAAATCATCTATAGTTGAAAATAATGTCAACACCGAAGAAAATGTTGAAGATCAAAAATCTAGTGTTATAAAGTATGATCGTTTTCTTTAAATATTTTCATGGGTTATATTTAAATGTATTAATATTTGACGTAGTTTATATTTCTTTTTTAGAGCCGTTGTTTTCAGTATATTGGATGTATCACTTTTTAAGACTTTCGTTTTATCAAATGCATGTGTCGGAATGGCTCTTGTTGTTTTCGTGGAAAATGCATTTTCAATGCTGCTTCCACAAGCATTATATGCAATGGGATGCAATGAAGTAAGTTTTAATTAATCTTAAATTATAAGCAATAATTTCATATATTCCATAATTTCATGGCAATGATTGGTTTATAATCGATTAATTCTAAGAATTGTTTATTATAGTTTTTATCTGACAACACATTTAAGATTGTTTTTGTACCTAAATATTTTATCGAATTTCATTAACTTGTTTCCTCATATAATTAATGTGTCTCGCTTTTACAGGATGATGTAGCCTTTTCTCTGTCATTGAGTGCAATGGGTGATTTAGCGACAAGATTCTTTTTTATATTCACTAGCAGTTGGTTGCTAAAGATTGGAAGTCATGAAGTTTATGTTATTGGATTAGTCTTATCATTTATTGCCAGAATTGGTATGATATATTTTAAATAAAACCGGTTGATATTTATGATGACTACTACTGTTTAAATAAATACGTTTTCAAGGATAAAAAGAATATCTAAAATGTTGCTATAGTCTGTTCGCGTTAAGAAAATAGTGACTCATCGTTGTCACTCAGCTTAGCCACGCCTCTTGACCAATAAGATCACAGTAAATTATAAAGTCGTGTTCACTTTGAACAGTTGAAACCCTTCAGACAGTACGCACGTGTTCTTTGCCAATTTTAAAAATGAATACCTCACCTATTCTTAAAAATAATAGTGGATCAATATTACATAGCGGAGAAATACGAGTGATTTACAATGTTTTTAAGTACTTTAAACAGTGTGGTGACCAAAACGTGACTATGGAGAGTATAGTAGTGAAAAAGACTAGTGCATGCGGTGTTTCTAAAAATACGGTTCTGACGATTCTAATCATTTTTTTAATGTAATAACTACTTAATTTTAATATTTTAAAATACTGTCATAAAAACTTTGATTTAATATTAATGGTTTAATTTTTACCCCAGTATGAATACGCCTTTACTTTGATGAGTCACTATTTTCTTAACGCGAACAGACTATAGTAGATTCTAAGATTTGTTTTATTACTACTAATGATGTTTTCTTTTACAAGTATATAAACTAAGAATTAAGTATAAAGGACTTAAAATACTTAACGTATAGGATACAATTTTAGTCCGTAAAAATGCTTTTTGAATGTTTTAGAATGATAGATATGAGACACTAAAACAAATAAACATATACTAGTGCGATTCTAATATTTTAAGGATTTTTTGTTATCAGGTCCCTAGTCAATTACAATATTTCTTAATTTCAGGAATGCTCTGGTCAGTTAACAAGTTGGTGATGGTAATATTTATAGCAATAATGGGAATATCACGATGCTCTATAGCGACGCTTGTGCAAGTGGTGATAGCAGATGCTGTAGAGCCAGAAAAGTTCAGCTCTGCGATGGGACTATTCTTACTACTTTTTGGATTTTTTAATCTTGTTGTTGGTCCTATCGTGGGTGAGACCTTTTTTCTTATTTATTATAAAAAAAAATCTGTTTTTTATTATATTGCAAAAAGATTTAACTTTTTTCTTAATATAATTCTCTATCACCACAAAAATAAAGCTTAGAACGTACAGGAATTAACATTTGTGTCTACAAAAAAAACCAACAAAATAAACATTTGATGATATCTTTATTTCTAAAGTAATCTCCAGTACAATGAACGTAACATATTTGTTCTCTTATATTTACGCGATATTTATTCATTTAATTAAAAGTCTAAAAACGGATTTTATCGCGTTTATTTAAAGTTACTGTTTAACAATTTAATTTAAATTATTTCCCGACGTTTTTAAATAAACGCGATAAAATCCGTTTTAAGACTTTTAATTAAATGTAACATATTTGTACAAATTTACAGTTATATTTAAAAAAGATCATAGGTTTTTACTAATTATCTGCATTTAATCTATTATAAAAGTAACATTTTGTTATTATTTATACTAAAACTACAAAAAGCCAAAAATTTTAACGTGAAAAATTAGCTGGTTTTATTTGTAAATAATATATTTTCAGGCGCTATACGTGACTTGACGGATAGTTACTCGACTGCCTTCTACATATTAACATCGTGTATGGGTATTGTGATCCTGTTCTGGACCATAGAATTGATTTACAAAAAGAATAAACACAAGAGACAACAAAATGAAGATGCATTAAAAGTGTAATTACACAAACATGTAATTTTAAATTTATGTCTATATTTTATACTTTTATTTATATTTTTAAAACAATGTTAAAAAAATATTTTTATACCTCTTTTCCGTCATTAAACGCTTTTACAAGAACTTGAAAGTCAAATTTGTGAGTGTAAAAGCGCACGAGATATAACATAATTATTCTTAAAAAAAAAGTGTCATAAAAAAAAATATTCTTAATTAGTTTAATTTTAAAATAGTTTAAAAACTATTCTTACTTCAGCCTCATAAAGGGTTCATGTTACACCACGTAAATTAAGAATTTTCATTAATTATTTATGTAAATTATATTACAAATCATATAACTAGCAGTAGAAATCCGAAAACGTTTTATTTTATTTTGCTCGAAGTTTACCAATTCTAAATTAATTTGTTAAATTTTATTGTTACATTTCCTGTAACTTTTTCCTCAAAATTTCAAATTATTTTATATATTATTTAAAAGCTGTATTGTTAGTTAATACTTCAAGCAATTTAAAAATACACGTAGAACAATGCTGTAGTGATATATATGGTATGTTATAATTCACCAGTATGTAATTTTTTAATGATCTATCGATAAAGAACAATGACATTTTCACCGGTGTTCGACGAGTGGTATACACTAACCAGCTCACTAAACTAAGTATATTTTATTTTTTATCCTGATGATCCTAATTAGGACCTTAATATGGAGTTATGAGATTATTGTATTGTCATCGGCCCTTGACCCCTGTGGAGATTTTCAAGTTAATCAGACTTCTGGAAATAGGTGAAAATTACATTGAAAGATTCCGTTACATATAGGTCATACCAATAGGTCAAGCCAATAAAGACGTGTTAAAAATGTGTTTTCGTATATTATATATATTTATAAAAATATAATTTAAATTTTTATTTTCAAGTAATGTTTGTTTTTTAAATTATATTTATTTCTCATCAAAACTTAAAAATACGTGCTTTTATACATCTAGTTTTAAAGATAGTAGGATAACTAATAGTAAATACAGGACTCATATAAATTTTTATCGCTTATTTCATCCCCATAAACCATAACTCATCATTTGGATTATTATGTTTCATCCTCTTAGTTAAAGGTTGAATGTGCAAAAATCCTTCCTTATTGATAATTTAAATATACTTGGCACATTTTATTTATCTAGCTTCAATAGTTTAAGTAAAACGATGATGAATCTGTGAGACAATTAATAAGTGAGTCATGGCATACTGACTCAAAAACAGAAGCAATTTGCTCAATACTGTTTATGCCGCATATATTACAATATGTGGCAATGACATACGCTAAACATTAGGTATGAATGAATTCAAAGTTACAAATTTCTGTGTCTGCTAGTAGATAAAAGTAATGGTTGGTAAGTGAGTGTGTCAGATTACGGCAACTTAGTCGAGCTATAGCCATAATTGTAAAATGCGCCAAGTTGTAAATAGAATGGAATTACATGGCATTAAAAGTAGAAGACTAGCACTACTATTCACATGAACTGAACTGAAACATGCGAGATGGTTGGAGATTAATTAAACAAGTTTCTCCACTGCGGTTGATCGGATAATTTCCCTTTCAATAGTAATGATATTTATTAAGAGTGTTTTTAATCACTGGGATCAACGTCGATACGTGCTCTGTGAGGCACGGTGGGAAGATCCACAAGAACCAGATTAGAAACAAATATTTGTTTAAACACAGAAATCCATTCTCTGCGAAAATTGAAGCCAAGACGGTCGGCGTCGGAACGGAACTTTTTTTTTATCATTTGTTGTCAGTATTAGCAGACAGATGTAAAAAAAGTAAGGTACCTAATAGTTATTCAAAGAACTCAAAATAGGATGCAGAATAAACAAATAAATAAATAAAACACTATACGATAAAATTATATGATATAACTAGCGGCCCGCCCCGGCTTCGCACGGGTATTTAACTAAAATTTTAAAAATTATAATTTATATTTTTTATCACCTACATGCGCCATCTATCGTATAATGGAAGCATATCGTTTTTATTTTTAGTGACATTTAACATAATAGTACTTATATTAATTGAAAATGATGTTTATCTAAAATATTAAAACGATTTCTATTCCTATCCGACATATTTAGTCAACTTTTAAGTTTAACAAAATAATAACTCAAAAGTAAGTTTTGTGAGTTTTTAAGATTCCTTAGACCAGATGGCATTGGCGGCGTAGGTACCTATTTCTATTTTCTTAAATATTTATTTTTAAATTTAATTACAATGAAACAAAAACTAAATTATACTGTGAGTTATGCGTAATTTTTATATATTAAAGTTATTTACATTGGTTTTGTACTTTTTACGTGATACGTGCACGACCAAAAACGATAAGAGATGGCGCTGATACAAAAAAAACGCGCTATTGAATTTTTTTCTTGGTGATATATAGTGTATTAATAAAACGGAGATTTTAACAGATTTATTATTTGTATAGATAAAATCTTTGTAAAACTCTCGAGAAATAGAGATTAAATAAGTAAATACACTAATTAAACTGATTAAATAACTAATAAGATCAAAAGATTTTTATTTAACCCAAAAAGGTTTCTGTTTTCGTAACTCTTTATTATAAAGTATAAACTATGTAAGTGCTCACATGGAATATAGTGATTATTTGAAGATAAACAAGAGTTCCTTAATGGCTATTAATTAGTAAAGCAAAAGTGCCTAATTGTAGTTATTACTTTCAGGAATCGTTGTCTTAGTTATAACTATACAAAAATAACATAGCAAATTTTTTGACGAAATATTTTGATGGGTCTGAAACTTCATTGAAAATTTGACTGTAGTACCTTAATATCGATCTTGAGTGTTTAAATTTAATAAAATAGTGTTTTTTCTTAATATTTGTGTATACATTATTTAACAAGTTCAATATACGATAAATTAAATAGGAACATTTTAAATTCGAAAAATCACTCGTTTTGCGTGAAAGGAGAGTAGAACCAAAGCAATAAATAATAAATCTTTATTTATAAATAATAATAATAAAAATCTTATATAAAGTGTTTTTATATAAGATTTTTATGGACTCTAAAAATAAAATTTCAATCAGTCAGCTATCAGTCACATATCAGCTAGTTAATTAGGTTTTTTCATCGATATAGGTATATTACGAATTTAATATTATCTTATTAGGAAAATATATCAATATATCAAATTTATGGATTTAAAAAGATTATTTATTCGAGGTAAAAATATTTTATCTGTTTTTAAAAACCTGACGTATAATTTTATCTATAACCAATAAATACGCACCTATGTCCAGACAGTAATTGTAATGCATCCATTCCAAGTGGTTAGAATGCGCGTCTTCGTTGTTTTAGTCTTTGGCTTGGGTGTGGTTACTGGTGAACATTTTTTTTTTTTACTTGATATATATATATATCTATTTTTTTTCCAATAGATGAAGTTTGTCGAAGCCTAATTTTAATAAATCTGTATTTATTATTTTACTTTTTTTAAGTTATGTAATATTATTATTTGTGTGTATAGGTACTCGTTTTTTTATAGAGTTATGTTAGGAAAAAATTGCCTTTTATGTTACGTAAAAACTAAGCTACAGAAATTATCTTCTTCAGACGTTACCACTGCTCAAAGGATTGTAGGAGGAGATGCTGTTTCGTCAATCAACCAGTACCCATTCGTTACATCTTTACTTGGCTCAGAAAATGGTTTTCTATTCTCTATACAATGCGGTGGTTCTATAATAAACAATAGATCCGTTTTAACAGCTGCTCATTGTTTCACGTGAGTATATTGTACTTTGAATAATATAGGTAAGGTCTAAGGATTTTTTTTCGAGGTTTAAGGTTCGATTATTTTAGCTATAAGATTTATGTGTCAACTCCTATTAGAACAACCGATTATATTTATATATTAATACGTGAAACAAAAACTTTCTACCCTCCCTAATAATGATCAAAAAGTATAATAAATAAATTTAAAAAAAAACACTACACACACTACGGCACACACACATACGTACAATGTACATATATACACAAATTTTGTTTATTGTCAAAGTCTGTTGTCAACATGGTCTAAAATACAGGTCTTACAACGATTTTTTTTAAATACAGGTCTTGCAACGAATTTTTTATCGATTTTTTTACTGCTGCATATGCTCACCAATGTTATGCGCAATCATATATCATATTTTTATGATATATGACAATGCTGTCAATTATAGATTAGGTCGAATTTCGACCACTGGGCGACCACTACTTATTCTTAACTAAGCTACAGTTCTTTATCTTGTTCTTAATTAGTCACTGTCACGAGTATTGGTCGAACCTGGTAGAATTTTTAGACTCTACACTTAGAGCTATAGAAGTTAAGATGATAATGATTATTTGTCGACACCATATTATGGAGTCAACAAAAAACGGAATAACGGAACACTTATTGTTACGACTCACTTTATGGTAAACCAAAAAAAATAAAATTAATCTGAAGTTTGCATTTCACTAACTGCTCTCACTAAATCACATGAATTGAAAATTGGAGATGACTTGCAAAAGTTACTTGTGAATCATTAAAAGTTTATAAACCTTTTAATTATTTACGGTTAAAAAAAAAGCAGTCACGAAAGTGAAACACAAATATTTTTAAAGTCGTTAAACTCTAGAATAACTATATGGTACGTACAAACAAGATAGTAGGTAAATAACAATTTTCTAGACTGGGACAACTAATAATGAACAATATTTCTTT
This sequence comes from Euphydryas editha, assembly GCA_036937285.1. Taxonomy (NCBI): domain Eukaryota; kingdom Metazoa; phylum Arthropoda; class Insecta; order Lepidoptera; family Nymphalidae; genus Euphydryas; species Euphydryas editha. The sequence goes on from JAUPFZ010000003.1 coordinate 18,454,784, forward strand.
CAGCTTTCTGCCTTTTAACTTTCAGTGGCGTGTACGAGCTGGCTCTCTATATCACAATAGGGATGGAGTTCTCTTTACAACCAACATACTCATCCTTCACCCCAACTATAATGCGAGGACCTTAGACAATGACGTTGCAATCTTAGGAATCAATGGCGAGTTTTCTTTTAGCAATAACATACGCGCAGCTTCAATAGCTAGCTATAATCCTATCGACAATTCACCAGTGTGGGCTGTTGGATGGGGAGCACTTTATGTAAGTTTTAAACATTTTAGAATTTGTTGTTACCGTTCTACTTATTTCCTTAAGTCTAGTCTAATCTTAGTATTACCACCTGTTGTATATCTATAATTAAAACGTGAATAAAAAACTTTGTTCCCTTTTTACGAAATTAAAAAAAAATACGACACACACTACATGTGCAATGTTACTACTACTATGTGCAATGTACATATATATACAAATTTTGTTTATTGTCAAAGTCTGTTGTCAACAAGGTCTTAAATACAGGTCTTGCAACGAATGTTTTATCACAGATCAGGTCCAATGACTGCTGCGTATGTCGCTCACCTATGTTATGCGCAATCATATTTTTATAATGTTGACAATGCTGTCAATTATAGATTAGGTCGAATTTCGACCACTGGGCGACCACTAGTAGTTCTTTAATTATACCTAAATAGTATGTTTCTCTTTTTTGTGTGTACAATAAAGATTAAATAAATAAATAAATATTCTAGTTAATGAATATTCTCATGCCAATATCTATCATTTTGTTATAAACATTTTAGTTAAGTTAAATACTAAAAGAGTTAAGATTTCCTTTGAGCTTTCAATTTTCTCCACATTTTCAATTTTACGTGACAAAATATGTGTCCAACTGGCTCAATATGAAGCCATAAATACAGAAATGTACAATATTGAAAAAGGTTTATTAGTATCGATTTTATAAGTATTACGGCTATATTTCAGCACCAAGGCCCGCCTGTTTATCATCTTCGCCATATTCAAAAATGGACTATAAACCAAGACATCTGTAGAAAACGTTATGCAGAAAATGGTATCATAATCACTGGCAATATGATATGCTCCGGCTACCTCGATATCGGTGGTCGCGACGCATGTCAAGGAGATTCTGGTGGACCTCTCCTCCAAAACAACGTCATCGTCGGTTTAACCTCTTTTGGAGAGGACTGCGCTCACCACTATTATCCTGGAGTCAATGTTCGTATATCGCGTTATATTTCTTGGATTCAGGAAAATCAATAATAGCCTTGTAAGGTTACAATGTGTTAAAGTTATAAGTTGGCTAAGCTTATAAATTTAACACATTCTAAGCTAACACTAAAATAATAATAGTTGTAATGGTACCGAAAAATAAACACCAAATTATTTATTCAGAATAAAATTATATTTTTTAAAACAGTACTTAAGTAATTTTTTATAAAAATCAAAGGAATTTTTCTTTTTTATCTTACTACATGTTTGGCACGTATTTTATATTTTAAAAATAATATCAATATTAACAAAATTATTAGGGTTATGGAATAAATGAGAAGTTTTTACGTGACAGAATAAAAAATATCCATCCCGCTTTTACACTTATACTATTAGTACAATAATCACTATTATATTTCATCGTGTATCCATCGTGTATGTGTTTAGAATATATAATGACTGACCACGATGGATACTGACTTATTTTTTTTATGTGTGTTACCTCATAACATTTTACTGGGTGAACCGATTTTGATGATTCTTTTAATATTCAAAAGCTGATGCTTGCATGAAGTTCCATTAAAATTTGAGTGATATCTGTTTTTATGTTATCCCTAATAATGCGTATTTAATTGACTTCGACTAAACTGATGATGTGCTCATTTTATTACTTGTCCATGTAAAATGAGCAAAAAAAAAAAACGATTTAGGGTGGTTTGGAAGAGCATCCCGTGGTCCGTTTCTAGTTTGGTGATGTTTAGATGAAGATCTTCGAAGACATGCAACGGAACTCTTCAATAAATAACATCAAATCTGCCGTTGGTACGACAATCACGTCTATGTGCATTGTTTACATAATCACACAATATAACATCACGCCTGTTGAAGTTGTAGTGTCCCGATACCAACAAATTATCTATGGCGTCAACGACGTCGTTATCGTACCGTTGACGCATAAAATTTCGTAACATAAATGAAAAATCAAAGGGTCTAGCCGACTTACTATAGGAAAATTGCACCGGCGTCTTTAGACATAGTTTAACCTTTTAAATATTACTTCTTCACCCGAAGTACTTGTACTCGTGATTTTAGATCTCTGCTTTCACTCATAAGGGAGATATGGGGGTAAAAGCCCCTAACGGTTGTATTTTTTTCGCAGAAACTATGACAGGTATTTAAAATATTTAAACGAATCCAACGCGAAAAAATATATAGAGTTCTATATTTAGAATTTTTTTTATATTTTTTGATTAATTTTCAGAAGTGCAAAAAAAAAAATTATTTTTTGAGGGTGGTTTTTTACATGAACTACTGGAGATACACCAACCAAAAAAATATTATACATTTGTCTCAGAGTCTACTGTAACATATTATAAATACAAAAAATTGCATTTGGTGGAACATAGTTTAAAAAAATCTGTGTGTGTCAGCTCCGAGGCACGATTAGTTTACTCCTTAACCAAAGATTCTCGAAATAGGCACAAATAATTCGTATGTGACACAGAATAACACTTATCGTCTATTCTACAGTTTTTACACATAAGACCCTTTTATATTAGTAATAATAATAATAATAATATATTTGCCGTGTGGTTCCCGGCGGACTAGAATAGGACCAACCCATACTCAGCCTAGGGTGTCGTAAAAGGCGACTAAAGGCAACCAAAGCTGCATAACACCAGCGCAGCCTCCTCGGGAAGCGTGAGCGACTTTCCGGGTGAGTACTTAACAGCTCAAAACTTAATGACGGGTACGAATAAAGGAAAGAGCATAGGGCCGCTGCCTGGGGGGCGCCAGGCAGTGGCGTGCATAAAGTTTTAAGACAGGGTAGGCAGTCAAAAAAAAATATGAACCTAAAGAACATCACATCATTCCAATTTAAGTAATTATGCTATACCTACATTTAAATCAAAAAAGATTAAAAGTATAAAAATAAATACAATTTTTAAATTGTTAAATTTTTTTGTTTCTCTGAAATATGATCTATACATATAATAAAATGGTAGCAAAAGTCAAAACTATACATTGGATATTTTTTTTTAAAAGACTACTTGGGGTGTGATCTACAATCAATACCGAACCTAAAAATATAGTTTTTAGAATTTTTGCTTGCAGCTAGTTATTTAATATTATTGTTTTTTTTTTTTGTATTTGAAATTCTTTTATTGTTTAGAAAAAGTTTTTAATGTTATCATCTATTTCCAAAATAATAAAAGTTGTCTGTATAGTTAAATATATATTTGTATTTTGTTGATACAAAATACAAATATATATTTAAAGTATAATATTCAAAACCTAATTTTTAAAAATATACAATTATATTAATCTCTTTATTCAAATAAGATTGATGATACAAATAATTCCAAACTCAATAAATTTTAAACAAATGATTGCTTTTAATATATGTACTGAATTTAATTACTTTATGTCATGTTATATCATACTGCAATAAATAAATAACTTTAAAAAAAATAATCAAATTATTATTACCATATTTAAAATTATATATACTTATAATATCTCAAAAACTTTGATATAAAGCAAAAACTGATGGAAAGAAATGATGATTTCAATTTATTTATTCTATATAGAATAATTTACCAGCAAAGTTAGTCGGAAAAAAAAGTTAGTCGAATTAGTTTTTAGCTTTATAAGTGCAAAAATAAAAATGTATTATTATGGACTAGAAAGTTATTATACATATCTTGTTTATGGTGTTTGATATGTGTTTTTAAGTTATCAATCTGATTTTGAGAGTTACAAATGTACAATTTGTAAATTTTCTAAATTGACACAGAATTATCGACATTTTTGTTATATTATAAATGGTTGTTCTAATATTTTATATTCATATATAGTAGTTTATTTCTTTAACTTTTTTTTAATCTTTAATCTTACATATTTTTCCTAATATTTCAATTTTATTGGGAATAGAGGCTTTTAGATAATTTCAAGAACAGACAAGTAAATTATTAGACACTGTGTAAGTTCATTTATACTAATAACGCAGGCATACACATACAGCAGGACAAAATACATTTAACTATACATACCATGCTTATTGATTGATCCGGCTTTTCTCGGCATGTGATACAAGTCGTGCCAAATCTTTTATGAGCATGAGCCACTTATATATACAGCAACCAACTGATACTTATCAAACAAATCAGTTACTGGTTAGACATAGTGGCCTCATAAGGCCGGCACTCTGATAATTTCGTTTGTGTCAAACATACGAAATCATTGATAACACTATCAAGGAATTTCTATTAATTAGTTACGAAATTGTATGCTTAATTAAAGTACTTGTTTATTTATTCATAAATGAAAAATTATAACATCATTGTTATTTATAATATGTTAAATCGATACGCCTATCTTTTTTTAAATACGTAATAATCTGTAAAATCGAACGTGTTGAATTTGGATGCACTATTTACTTTATTTACTTTCATCAAACACACATCTCCGTTACATATTTCACAAGTAAACTTATCCATCACTAATATAATAAATATATTAATATTTTCGTATACCACAAACTAAAAATTCAAAGTGAATTGCAATAATATCTGTCATGGAATGATTCGGAGTTCGGATTGGACGGCGGATGCGATTATGCGACCGTGTCAAAAATCATAATTATTGGTACAAACGGTATCGAATTCAAGACAATTTGATTTGACAGGTTATTAGCTTAGGCACTTCCTGCTGGATTGTTAAACCGACCAATGTTAAAAACACAATACTTTGTTCGTATTCCATATGAGGCGCGACATTATAAAATTGTAGGATTATAATAATGTCGTTCTGTCAATGCTAACATTTTGTATGCGATTTAAGGCAAAGTTTTATAAAAGGCCCGTCGCGGTCGTCGATTCGCGCGAAGCGCTGATATCGCATATATGATGGCGGGTTTTTTGAAGCGGATTTAAATTGAATTATGGTTTATGTCTTTTTCAAAAATATGTAATGTTCATGTTTTATATATAATTTTTAGTAACATGCCAAGGTAGGCAGTGCCTTTCTGCCTATATGAAATGCACGCTACTGGCGCCAGGGCACGTCTGGAGCTGGCGCTGGACGTGGCAGCATGCGGGCCGCCAGCAACCCCTACCGACCGGCACCACCACCTAGTCGGCCGGTGTATCCACCATCCCCACCAGTTGGCTTGGCGCCGACAGAGTCTTCAGGTACTCAGCATTCGGCGCCCGCCACTGGTGGAGTACGCCGCATGAGATGGACCCAGGAGATGAATCGAATGTCATGCGTGCGTATTTTAGGGCTGTAGGGGGGGAAACCGGGCGGACTAGCTACCGAGCAGTAATGCACCGCGTGTTCCTACTGCTCGAGCCCAATCTAACTGTCACGGAGCAAAACCTGGCAGATAGAGCTCGGTTCATCCAACGAAAGGGCGTATTCAACGCCGCCGAGCTCGAACGATTACGACGTGAGGCTGTTCCTGAAGTCGAACCCGTATCTACACAGCACAACGCAGTTGTAACGCAACAGGAAAGCGTTCGTAGCGAAGTGCCTGTGGATGCGATCACTGAAGGAGCAGTCTCCCAAAAAGTAGAGCAGATGAGAGGGATTTTGCAGGAGGCGATTTCCGAGATCCGGAGCGCTCCTCTGGAACAGAGGCCACGACTCTCCCGTCTTCCTCTTAATGCTGCGACGCGAGGTGCCATTGAGGCAGCTAACAGGCTGCTACCTCCATATTTGGACGGCAGTCTGGGCTTGGATGATACGGGTTCTATTCTCTTTGGTGCCGCTCTAGCGGTGCACCGCTTCATTGGAGCCAAAACCCGGGAGCCTGGACACACTATTAATAATAGTAGTGACGTACCAGCCTGGAAGAAGAGAATAGAACGCCGTATCAGCCTGGCCAGGGCCCTCATTGGCCGACTGCAAAGCTTCAGGTCGGGCAACACTAGGCCAAGGATTGTGCGCTCCGTTAGAATAGCTTTCAACGGGCTAGGTGTCAGGCTTGACCAGCCTGATATAGCTCAGAAACTGACGGAGCGCATCGACGGCCTGAAGCAGAGAATTGCGGCATGGGGGAAGCGTATTCGTAGGTACTCTGAGAAAGTTGAGCGCTTCCGACAAAATCGCCTCTTCGTGAGTAATCAGAAGAGGTTCTATAGGAAGTTGGAGAACCCAACGCCGTGCTCTACTTTCCAAAAACCGAATACGGCTGACCTCGTCGCCTTTTGGCGAAATATATGGTCACGGGAGGTAGAGCATGAGGAGGGCCCTTGGATTGCGGCGGTTCAGAAAGCATGTGCTAGAATCGAACCGATGAACCCGATCGCCATCTCTTCCGAGAACGTAGCTGATGCGGTCCGGCGGGCACCGAACTGGAAGAGTCCGGGGGCCGACGGCCTGCATCACTATTGGCTGAAAGGGTTCTCGGTATGCCATGCGACCTTGACTCGACAATACAAAGAGGCGATAGAGCGGATGACGCTTCCGAACCTTTTCACTACTGGGATCACTCACCTAGCTCCTAAGTCCACCAACACCGCGGATCCTACCAACTACCGCCCCATAACGTGTCTGACTTCCATCTACAAGACACTGACATCCGTTCTGAGCTGCAAGATCTCTCGTCATATTGACGAATTTAACATCTTGTCTGCAGCTCAGAACGGATGCCGTGGAGGCGGCCGCGGCACAAAGGAGCTCCTTATCATTGACTCTGTTGCGGGCCAGCTTGTCAAACGCAACCGTCGGAACTTCTCTGCTGCCTGGATCGACTACAAGAAGGCATTTGACTCGGTGCCTCATTCATGGCTTCTGAGGGTCCTCGAGCTGTACAAGATCGACGGTGCAGTTCGAGACTTCCTCGAAGTATGCATGGGGCAATGGAGTACGATCCTTTGTCTCCAGGGCGAGAGACTGACGATGGGTGCCGATGACCGAATCCGGATACGAAGGGGTATTTTCCAGGGTGATTATCTGAGCCCACTTTGGTTTTGCTTGTCCTTGAACCCTTTAAGCACTCTGCTGGAGCGTTCGGGGACAGGCTTTCAGTTTCGGAGAGGAGGTACTAAAGTCTCCCATCTTCTCTACATGGATGACCTCAAGCTGCTGGCACCTAATCCTGTACGCCTTATGGACTTGCTGAAAATCACTACTGAGTTCAGCGGCTCCATCAGGATGCAGCTTGGATAAGTGTGCGGTCGTGCATGTAGACAGGGGACAGGTGACGCAATCGGCTGAAATTAGCCTAGAGCTTTCTAACTTCAAGACCCTCTCCGAAGCTGAATCATACCGGTATCTGGGCATGTCACAATGCATAGGGGTGCAGGAGGTGGATATGAAACGGGCGGTTTGCGAGGTCTTTTTTGGACGGCTGACAAAAGTTCTTAGGAGCTACTTGTCGGGCGCCAACAAGGTCCGAGCTTATAACGGCTGGGTCATGCCCACTCTTTTGTACACATTTGACGTGCTCAGATGGACTCAGACCGAACTCGACGCCCTGGACAGAAGAGTCCGCACGACTATGACTTACCATCGCATGCATCATCCGAAATCGTCGGTCATGAGACTGTACATCCCACGGAAGTGTGGTGGCCGAGGCCTATTAAGCGCCAAGTCCATGCATAACCGGGAGGTGTGCAGCCTCAGGGCCTATTTTGAAACGAGGAGGGAGAGCGCTATGCATGGTGATGTTGTAGTATGTGACAAAGGTCTCACCCCCTTATCCCTGGCCAAAGAGGAATGGCGAAGACCGGTTGTACTTAGCACCTCTGACCGGGAGACTTACAAGGCGCTCCACGCATCTCACGTGGATGTTAAGGCCTCCGTGCAGTGGCTGCGATTCGGGGACCTCTTTGGGGAAACCGAAGGGTTTGTCTGTGCAATACAGAATCAGGTGGTTAAGACCAACAACTACCGAAAGCACATTCTGAAGGATGGCACTCCCGACTTCTGTCGAGCTTGTCGTCATCCCGGCGAGTCACTCAGACATGTGCTTTCGGGGTTTTCAGCGCTTGCCAACACTGAGTACTTGCACAGACATAACCAAGTGACCAAAATTCTTCATCAAGAGCTTGCTCTTATGTATTGTTTCTTGGAACAGAGGATGCCGTATTACCATTACACACCGGTGCCAGTACTCGAACGCGACGGAGTCCGGCTCTACTGGGACCTGCCTATTGCCACGGACAGGACGATACTGGCGAACAAGCCTGATATCGTGGTGATGGATAGGGCACAGTCGAGGGTGTTTTTAGTGGACATTACCATCCCTCATGACGAGAACCTCGTGAAAGTCGAAACAGAGAAAAAGCGTAAATATCTGGATTTGGCACACGAGATTGTCGACATGTGGGCACACAGCCTACAACCCTAACCCCCGGCCGTTTGATCTCCCTGCCATGCCGGGGCGTAATCCTCCACCCGCTTATATTTATTTATGTAAATTTATGTAAATTTATTATATTCCTTATATAAGTATTGTATTATATTATATTTATTTATATGTGTATATGTATATATTAAACGGGTGGAGTGTAGCAATAAGAATAATAATATACTTTATTGCACACCAAAACAAAGAAACAAAATTAACGATACAAGCCAACATCACTTAAGCTGTACAATCAGGCGGTCTTATTGCTAAATAGCAATTTCTGCCAGACAACCTGAGAGTGACAGAAATATTGCATTTGTAGATGGGCACGTGGTACAACAATATTAATAATAATAATATTATAATAACTAAGTAAATAGATTCCTGTAATATATAAAATACATATGATTAAATAAAATTACAATACATATAAATACATATGAATACATAAAATACATAAAATATTGAATAGGAAATTGAACGGTTATTATTTGAATATGGAATATTTTAAGACATATATTTTGGGCACGTCTTATGGTAACGGGTAATGCGTTCCATAGCAAAACAGCTTGTATAGCGAAGGAGTCTCTATAGAAGTTTGTATTATGTACAGTATATTCGCATTTTAAGATTTTCAGATGACCTCAAAACTTTACTACGATTACCGAGAAATTCGAACTTCTCCTTAAGGTAATAGAAGTTACTAATTATAACTTTATATTCAATATTCTTAAAATGTGTACATACAAAATTAAACTCGGATTCTACCAACAAAGCCAGTATATTACTAGTTTATAAATATATTCTTATATATCAAACAGGTTTTACAATTGAAAACGAATTAAAAAGTTATACCAAAAATTATACTGATATATATAAATGGATCAAGCTCTTTTGCTCTATTATATTAGCCTAATATAGTGCAAAAAAAAATGCTATTTTGGTGAATTTACACAACCTATTCACATGTCTAAAGATATTTCCAATCTATAAATACTTCAACTCGTTTCTGTATATATTTTAACAAAATTAATATTTAAAAACTGGTATCTAAAAAAATGCAAATACAAAGCATAATCTATAAAAAGCATATAATATATAATTCATTTATTTTTATTTATTTTTATTTTCACATCAAACAATGATTTACAATATTATAAATAGAATTTTGATGTAAGAACCATTCAACATATACATACTTTTCATATATACTATAATCTAATCTAAATCTAATCTAATCTAATCTATATTATAAAATTAACGTGTTTGGATTTTTTTCGACTTTTTAGGAGTCTAACGCCGAGTTGCACGAAACAAATTTTAAAATTTAAGTGTTTATTAAACTAATTTAATCACAAGAATCGTGATTATCTGTTGCACGAAACCTACATCTGATTAAGTTAACAAAAAAATTTAGTTTAATTAAAGACCTATCTAACGGATGATTAATTCCAACAGCTTTAAATTAATCATAAGATCAACTAATTTTAAGATTAATTGCAACTTAACTAACGGAAAATTAGCGACGGTTTCGTGCAACTCGCCGTAAGAATACCAATTAAATATATTTCTATATTATATATATTATATATAACTATATATATTTTTTAGAAATGTCTATATGTCTTCCTGTTTGTTTGTTTAAGCACGCATCACAGTTAAAGCACTAAGTTGTAGGTTAAAAAATCAATATGAAAATCATAAAGTATATCCGGAGGTAACATTTAGTCTTTATTCATAGCTTCACTCGGTAAAAGAAAGGACATGGACCAAAATTGCCCAGTAGGAAAATTAACTGTGCAAAAAAAATGTCTATTGTAATATACGTTTAAAAAAAGAGATTATTTTTTTAGTATTATACATATTTCATTTAAACTTTGGGAATAAATTACAATTTTAAATAGTTATGAATTGATTTATTATTTACGTGACGAGTGACACCCGAATTGCCATAATTGTATTCGATAAATCGTTGATCAAATTACAAATTAATTCGATTTATATTAAATATAAATATAAATAAATAAATATAAATATATAAATATAAAAATGTTTAACATACACACACGGTCGTCTGTTCCTAAGGTAGGCAACTTAATGCCTGTGTTTGAGGTAACAGTTGACTGATATACATTTTTTTAAATAAATATACATATAAATAAATACATATTACACCCAGACTCGGGGCGGGAATCGAACCCACAACCCTGGAGCAAAAATTAGGGCCACTGCCAACTACGCCACGGGCCAGTCAAATCAACATTAACGTTTAAGCATTTTAAAATAATATAATACGTTGAATTGTTTTTTTCTTTAGTACCATACCAAGCAAAAAAGTTTTACACACAAAAAAGTCCCACAAAGCTTTTAAAAAATTGTGAATATATTATGTAAGAATAAAAATAATAATATAACATTTTTTTTTAAATTATGTATGTAGATTCGATTTTTGTAATTATATCGATTTTCTTTGGAGTTTGTCTATTGCGCTGTCATTTGCATGAATGACGAATGTCATTATTGCCATTGGGAATTTGCTTTATCGCATGTTTTTTAGGTTAAAAATGTATAAATATAATTCATATTTGTTTTTATTAATATTAGCTTATGTTTAGGAAAGAAAAAAAAATGCCTACCTGTAAGTAATCTGGCGTAAAGATATGTACTATGTATGTTGAGGAAAGAGCCATAAATAGCACGTTGACAATATTATGAAGGGTTTATTTGATTTATAAAGAGTTTAGTATAAAAAGGGTAACATTTTGTTGAAGTGTAAAGATCAAAGTGAAACTGGTAAAGTGACGAGTATATTTAGTACAAATTCAAACATGTTGTAATTTTATGTACGTAGACCCGCTGAGTTTCTTTGGCCAGTTCTTCTCAGAGAGAGCTAGGTTAGGGAACTGGTAGTAATATTGAATAAATGAGTTATTTAACGTCTATTATTTGATGTGTTTATATAGATTCCCCTTATTATGGGCTCCGTCCATCCCCTACACTACATTAAAGCTGACACTCACATACGTAAACGGAGGCGAACCTCTAGCTTAATATTATCAACATTACATTTCAACATTAATATTAATTAACCTATGACTTGATAAACTCCGACAGTAAGTTGATCTACCTTCACCAATCCGCAGTGGGCATAACTTATACCCTTTTAAAGAATTACGCCTCCTACGTTTTACACCACCCTTATTAGAGCTATAAATACGTAAGTAACAAAGCTAGTCGCTTACTACCTATTTTAGGCTATTGGCGAGGGAATATACTACACGATAAAGTAATAAATACGAAACAATATTTTTTCGCTAGCCCCTATTTTATTTCTAGTATACTAATATGTTAGTTATGTAAAATTGCTATTACATTACAGTCAGGCGCTACATCCTATTTTGCGTTATTGCCAGCAAGCTCGAAGTTCCTCGACGCTACCAATTGTTGATTTTGAAATAGTATAGCTATCGGAATTCATATTGACAAAATTATGGCTGCACATTAATTTTTTTTACTAGGCAATGCTCCATAGTAAATTCGTCTATGTCATTTTGTATTTTGAATGACAACGTGAAATAAGTTTATAATAACCGGGATCAATGTCGTTACGTATTATCCGAGGCACGGTGGGAAGATCCACAAGAATCAGAACCGAAAGAAATATTTGTTTCAACTCAGAAATCCGTTCTTTACGAAAATCGAAGCTGAGACCGTCGGCGTCTGAATGGAACGAATGGAATGAATTTTTTTTATCGTTTGTTATCAGTATTAGCGGACAGATGTACAAAATGTAACGTAATAGTTCTTCGAAGAACTAAAAATAGGATAGAGATTGAAAAAAAAGGATATGATAAGATCTTTGAAAAACTCTCGAGAAATAGAAATGAAAGAATTGAATACATAAGACTAATAAGAGCAAAAGATTTTTTTTAACCCAAAAACTTTGGAAAATGAAAAGAAGGATGGGCTCATAGAAATATTAAGAATAGGAGAACTGGCATGGGGGCGTGTCCGCGTAGACGCAACTTGCCCAAAATGCTCACATATTGCTTAAATGGCCGTCACTGCTAATCAGTGTGATTTCGACCGCGAGCGAGAAAACAACTAACAATGCCGTCTTGTTCAGTTGTTTCTTGTAAGAATAGAAGTGAAACTAAACATTTAACAAGTCATGGAATCAGTTACCACACGTAAATATTACTTTTTTACTATATTTTACTTAAAAATCGTAAAAAAACAAGTATACGAGAAATATTTCTTGCTTCTACTACATTCAAATACATTGCTTTCTAACCACTACCCCAGTATGTTGCGGAGTGAACGGAACTGAACAAGCAATGTAAAATTTACACAACGATACTATCGTAATGGTAATGTCGCATATTTTACCGTTTTGTTTGTGCGATGAGATAGTGGTGTCCATACGTAGCAACAGGTGTAAGCTATCGACAACACGGCGATTATCGAATTACTTATTTCTATTGAAGTTTATAATACATTTTGTGTATGTATGTTTTTAGTTAGTTATGTATGTTGTATATACATGCGTTGTGTTCTATAAACGTATTTGTTAAGCTTATTTAGCAAGAATGTATATTTTAAGCGTTTCTAATTATATTGTTTTGTCATAATTTTCAAATCTCTCTATGGCACTTAGGTTAGCTGTAAATTATAAGTTAAGCGTCTTTGTACATGTGCTATTCTATTGTATTTGGGTATGTTTGTTTAACGACAAAATATGTGAAATATAGCCAAATTTTAATATTTGTCAACCGTATAGTTTTGTGAATAGGTTTTTACTTATTTCTATTATTTTACAGCGTAGTTGAGAGATGTGTAATCAGAGATGGTAAAGTAAGTTCATAGGAACTTAGGTGTACAATGGTAATGATATATGAAATATATTTAGGTATGATTTATGATATGGCATGCCTCGAGCTATTGCCCAACTTGACACGCTTTCGGGTACTTTACTACACCTTCATGTTTTCAATACAGCTCACAATAAGATTGGAAATATTATAATAAATGGCATGGTTCAGATTAAAATGGTGTTTACTATCATCAGTATCATCTTTTTTTCCTTTTCTTATGTTTATCTTTTTCATACTATTAACCGCTACGTTATCACAGACTCCCTTTTCTTTTACATAATCCATAACACAAGTCAACATGACTATTCCTGCATGTCCTATTACGAATGGGTTTGTGATTGACCTTTTAAAAGCCCACTACTTATTGCTTTGTAAGTTTCAGCTTAGCTTAGCTTATATGCAAGTGTACTTGTGTGTTAGCTATTATTTTACCTTTCCAGCTTTCCAAAAGATGGGGACATAGAATGATGAACACGATTGAGTAAATATAGTGATAAACGCAAAGGTTGCGTCGTAGATTCGGTTAAAAAGCGATCTTTATAATTATGACAATATTAAGTAAGCAAAATAAAACATTTTTATTTCATTTCATTTTGTGCAAAACATTTTTTATTTTTAATAAACAATTTTCTGTTCATTTCGTTTGTATTATTTTAATAATTTTTAGGATACCATAATAGAATTAAAATACAAAAATATAGCACATCACTATTCTTAATTGTATTTTATATGCGTTTACACAGGTAATATTGGTTAAAAATGAATAACATTCTCATCGCATGATTTTATCGATACGAGTTCACCGAGTTCACCGACGCTGTTTTTTTACGTGTATGAGTGTATTCGTACAATTGTTTTTCGTAGTGTGCGAACCAATTAGAGGATTAGAACGCTAGTTGTGCCGGTAATGAAAACGCACACATCTTCAAAAGTGGCGACAGCGGTACCGGACTTATTTCGTGTTTAGGGCATATCTCCTTATTTCAAATATCTTTGGATGGGCTTATGTATTTTTTTTTTTTTATTTATTTACTTTACAAATGTTGGTACAGTAATCTTAATTTATATATGCATTAAAAACCACTGAGGTTTACAATTTTGCATATAATTGACAATGTTGATGTTATGTCATGTTTAGGGTCGCCATATTTGCCAAGGCTCGTGTCGGGACGCAAAGAGAAAACAAAATTTAAGTACGAATATTTTATTTTTAAAAAAATACAAATTCTAATACATGGAAGCAGTGCTAGACGTAGCTTGATCATATTTTGCTGAAGACTTTACTTTTTTCAGTAATTCTTTCTGACCTTTTACATATTTATAAAACTCCGTGCAACTCATATTAAAATTAACCTGACACTGTAAACTTGACTCCATAGTCTCCGGCAACAGCCGATTTCTTTCATCGGTCCACTGGCTCGACATCAACGAAAATACTCTTTCCACAGTGGCGTTGTGGCCAGGTACCGCAAACAAATATTGGCATAATTTGAGCATTTGGCATTTTCTTTCAGGATTTTCCGTTTCATTTAAAAAGTAAAACCACTTCTCTTCTACAGAACTTTTGGCTTTCCACTCTTCAGTGTCAATTTTGACCTCCAAAAAGTTTTTTAGATAATTATATTGTTGAAAGCAACTGTCGCCCAGAATTTCCACACCGTTTTCATTTAAATATAAAATAGTATTTTCAACTGCTGACCATTCCGGGATTTCAGATAGCATCATCCAATCAAAAACATTATATTTATCAAATGAAACGGACCACTTTTGCAGATACTGAAATGCTGTATTATAAAAAGCCACGGTCTCCTCTTCAAACTTCGCGATCAATGTAATTATTTCAAGCGAAGGATTCTCATTTTTTTATTTGTTCAATTGTACTTTAGTTTGCATGCCTATAAAGCTGGCAGATTTCCTTTCTGTCAGTGAATTTTGTGTTTCTTGCAATATTTGCTTTATTTCAATTATCGAAATTTTGTTATTTTCAACCCTTTTTATATAATTTTGAAACAAATTCAAATTGGAATGTATAAATAGTAAATAAATTTCACTGATCGGACTTTTAAAAAAATCTGAAATAATTTTAGGTGGTCTCTCTTCAGTGTTAAAATAGTTTTTTAGTGGAATCCAAAGTTTGAGGATCCTCTCCACCGCGGGCATGAGCGAAAGCCATCTTGTTCTTGAGTGCGATAGTAAATGTTGATGATTTATATCAACATAAGCGCAAAATTCTTTCAGTTTCTCAGTCCTAACAGTATATATAGAAAAATAATTAAAAATTTTCAGGACGATGACTTCGATATCAACAGACAAGATTCCAGCTGCACTCGATACAGTATTGTGCAGAATATGGGCTGGGCACCCAATTCCTTCTAAATGTTTTCCGAGTTCTTCTTTTATTTTATGGAAAACATTGCATTGGCCGCGTCGTTCAATCCCTCCGAAGTTGGTATTCGTATTGTCTCCACAAAAAGCGATCAGTTTATCTAATGGAACCTGCAGTTGCCTCAAAGTATTGATACAATAATTTGAAATAGTTTCTGATGTTTCATTCTTTAGAGCCTCAAACTTTAACAGCTTTTGTTGGATTCCATCTGATTCAGTAAAATATTGCACGAGTAAAGGAAACATTTTTTCAGCTTTGTGGTTCGACGTCTCGGTGCCTATGCCGTAAAATGACACTTCTTTCAATTTTTTTACTGTTTCGGTAACAGAGTGCGGAGCAAGAATATTTTTTAATAATAGCTGTAGCCTTTAACTACTAATACTAAAGGATTGATGATGTTTTATGACTTTATAAGCTGTCGTTAGTTCAGCTGCACTTATTAGTATATCCTCTTTGGTATCTTCTTTAATCATAAAATCGGATATAGACTTTGATTTCGATACGATGGCTAATTTCTTATTGTGACTAGCCGTAGAAATGTGATGCTTAACGTCAGCCTTACCTCCGTGCTGAGATAAAACAGTTACAAATATCACACAGTGCTTCTTCATTAGTACGTCCTTTCTTTATAAAACTCCATTCTTTAGTGTAGTCATCCAAAAAATGGCACTTTCTCTTTCTTGATGTAGACATTTTCGTGATTATAACCGGCTAAAAACGATAAAAAAGTACTTTCTAAACACTAAAACAATACGTACGCAAAGTACGAACGTCTCACTCACTGTAGTTTTTGTTTACCACTAAGTGGCGACTACTTCGCTGTTGTTATGATAGTCGATAGCACGCGGCGACGCGGGGGCGACGCGAGGGCGGCGCGGGCGCCTCCCTTCCCTAGCGCCGAACTCGCAAGTCGCAACGTCGCTCGTTGTAAGCGCGTGACCGAGTAATTTGGCCCGCGTATTTGAATTACTGTGACCGCGCGAGAAAACGGGACTTAATAGTACTTTGTCGGGACGTCGGGACAGTGGACCCAATAAGGGTGACAATCCCGATATATCGGGACGAATGGCAACCCTAGTCATGTTGTGTTATGTTATGTTGATCTTTATTCATTTTTTTTATGAGTATATTTCCCGATTTTTCGTTAACCGTAAGCCAATTTAAGCAAATCTTAATGGAATATCTAGACAATAGAAGAAACTTCTCAAAAACTGACATAATAATGTTTTTGTAGGTATGTGCATCCTCAAAGTTTCGAGGCCGATTTTGTAACTAATTACATAGGACTGTCATATGAAGATAGCCTACGTTGCATTTCCATAAATTTATATTTATTATATTAAATAGTGAATGACGCAATGATTTCCGCTAATTGTTTTTCATAATTATTTTGTAAGAATGATCATTCCATATTCCCACTTCGATGTGGAATCATCGTTCATAGGTTTTAATTTGTATTAAGTTTTTATATAATTAAAGTTAGTTTAAATCATTTTGGTTTTTTTTAAGTCCTTCGTCTGTCGCAAACGTAATTGGCGCAGTCGGTAGGATATCCGCGGGAGACTTCAAGACCATATCTCACATCGATAATCACGTCGAGAGTCGCCCGGGTTGGCTATTAAGCACCGTTCCGGATATCCTGAATCTACGGACCTGCTGCAGACCAGGGGGAAGAATCTGAAAATCGATTCACGGAGAAAGCCAGAAATGATATATTATATGTAAGTACACTTGAATTATTCTCGTGTTGCTCCTTTAAATCTTAAACTTCAAGATTTATCATCCCAGAGCCTCTAGTTCGCGGGAGCCTGCATCGCACCAGGCCCGCAGACAATTAGTAGATAGTAATAGAAATATTGTAGGATTAGATAATTTAGAATTAAATAGTTTAAAGTTAGAAATTGTAAACTCAAAAAGATTAATAATGACGCAGTATAACCCAGACGAAATTTTTAAGGCCCTCCGCCTTGTCCCAGAGTTCGACGGAAACCCTAACGTCCTCACCCGGTTCATTAAAATTTGTGATTCTTTAGCTACGCAATATCTCAGTAGTAACCCCGGTAGCGAGTTTTCTAATCTTTGTTTAATAAATGGAATTTTAAATAAGATAACAGGGACAGCTGCATGTACTATAAATTCTAACGGTATACCAGAAAGCTGGTTAGGCATAAGAACAGCCCTCATTAACAATTTCTCGGATCAACGTGACGAAACCGCTTTATATAATGACCTCTCCATAGCAACTCAAGGTAGTCGGACACCACAGGAATTTTATAATCATTGCCAAACTTTATTTAGCACAATTATGACATACGTGACCTTGCATGAGACCTTACCTACCACAGTCCAAGCGAAACGAGAACTTTACAAAAAAGTAACAATGCAGGCATATGTACGTGGATTAAAAGAACCACTAGGTTCCCGTATACGATGCATGCGCCCAGATACAATTGAAAAAGCTCTTGAGTTCGTTCAAGAGGAACTTAATGTAATGTATTTGCAACAACGTGACTCCTCTAAAGTTCAACAAACTCCTAAACCGACTCCTACATTACCACCAGTAGCATTTACCCCAGTAAAACCTCATAATATCCCTATACCTGATTGGCCGGCTCCAGCTAATCAACGCCTTATGGGACCTCCACCACAACCTTTTAGATTCCCTGTACCCGGACAACATCAACCACGCATGCCAACTAACACACAAAGAATGTTCGCTGCACCTCCACCTAATTACAACCCTCGTAGTAACATTTTTAGATTACCACCCCGAAATAATCCCTCTCAAGGCCCTCAGCCTATGAGTGGAGTTCAACGCTTTATATCTAAACCTTTACCTTTAAATAATAATAATTCCTCGCAATCGAATTATTCTAAACCGAGGGAAATGAACTTTAATGAATGTGCAACATATGACGACTCCTATTACAACTATTGTTACGAACCGGAGTACAATTACTATACCCACTATTACGATACTGAGCTTGCCCCCGGATTTACTTATGACTTAAATAATTTAGATATGACTTTTGACAGTAATTCTTTTGACTCTCAAACACAAGTAGCCACAGCTGAGCAAGACCAGCAGGATTTTCACGAGGTTTCGAAATCACAAAAACCAAGATAGAACTAAACATTCAGACACAAAGACAACTTCCATATATACAAATAGCAAATCCTCCGTTAAAATTATTAATAGATACCGGTGCCAACCAATCGTTTATTAGTCCCGAAGCCGTTGAGAAATATTTCGCTCACTATTCGTTAAATTTCGATCCATTCGAAGTAACAAACATACACGCGACAAGTAGAAACGATTATTCTATTACTTTGCCGTGTTTTGCGGAATTCAATGACGATAACAATATTAAATTATTCATATATCGTTTTCATGATTACTTTGACGGGTTAATAGGTTTGGATTTATTAAATAATTGGGAAGCTCGTATAGATTTAAAAGAACAAAAATTATTGACAAGAAACGCATCAAATCCTATCTTAATGTATAATTCGTATAATGTTAATTTATATGAAGATATTATCCCCGCGCAGACTTCTAAAATTATCCGTGTTCCCGTAGATATTATAGAAGGCGATGCTTTAATTCCAGAACAAATATTGTGTAATTGTATTATCCATGAATGTATTACTTCTGTAAAAAATAATCGTTGCTACTTAGAGATCGAAAATCCGACATCAAATGATATTATATTTTCACTCGATCGTCCAGCTCACGCAGACTTATTTAATACTGAGTGCACGAGTACTCAACAACTAAGGACTCGCACACAAGACGTTATTTCGCGATTACGTACAGACCACTTAAACCCAGAGGAAAAGGCTAATCTCGTAGCTCTTTGTTCTCGTTACTCTGACGTATTTTATATAGATGGTGAAAAATTAACTTTTACAAATAAAATTAAACACCGAATCAGAACTACCGATGAAGTACCTGTACACGCTAAAAATTATCGTTACCCTTTTATACACCGACAGGAGGTTAAGACTCAAATAGAAAAAATGTTAGATCAGGGCATTATAAGACCTTCTGAATCAGCTTGGAGTTCACCCATTTGGGTAGTTCCAAAAAAGGTAGATGCCTCCGGAAAACAAAAGTGGCGTCTAGTAGTTGACTTTCGGAAGCTTAACGAAAAGACATTAGACGACAAATACCCTATTCCTAATATTAATGACGTTCTCGACAAGTTAGGGAAGTGTCAATATTTTACCACCCTTGATTTAGCTAGTGGGTTCTATCAAGTCGAGATGGATCCCCAAGACATATCGAAAACTGCATTCAATGTCGAGCATGGGCACTTCGAATTTCTCCGGATGCCTATGGGATTAAAAAACTCTCCTTCCACGTTTCAACGTGTGATGGACAACGTTCTAAGAGGCCTTCAGAACGAAATTTGTTTAGTTTATTTAGATGATATTATAATTTTTAGTACATCCCTTCAGGAACATATGATTAATTTAGAAAAGGTTTTCCAAAGACTTCGAGACTCAAATTTCAAAATTCAAATGGACAAGTCTGAATTTTTAAAACTTGAAACGACTTATCTCGGACACATAATAAGTAAAGATGGCATTAAGCCAAATCCCGACAAAATTTCTGCCATAAAAAAATATCCCATTCCGAAAACTCCTAAAGAAATTAAACAATTCCTTGGCCTTCTCGGTTATTATCGAAAATTCATACCCGACTTCGCGCGTATTACTAAGCCACTCACTCAATGTCTTAAGAAAGGAAAAAAAATTGTTCATGACACTGACTATATAAATAGCTTTGAGAAATGCAAAACTTTATTAACAAATGACCCTATCCTTCAATACCCCGACTTCACGAAAGAATTTAACCTGACAACTGACGCCTCTAATGTCGCCATTGGAGCTGTTCTATCACAAGGACCTTTAAACTCAGACAAACCTATCTGTTATGCATCTAGGACTTTAAACGAAAGCGAGATGAATTATAGTACAATAGAAAAGGAACTTCTCGCCATAGTTTGGGCAACAAAGTATTTCAGACCTTACTTATTCGGACGTAAATTTAAAATTTATACTGACCACAAACCTTTACAATGGTTAATGAACATGAAAGAACCAAATTCCCGACTTACACGCTGGAGACTAAGACTGAGTGAATATGACTTTACCGTAGTATATAAAAAAGGAAAATCGAACTCAAACGCAGACGCTCTTTCCCGTATAGAAATTAACACAAAAGAGACATTGTCATTAATAGATGAAATAGATGAACTTAATTCTTTACTCGGTAATCCATCGGAAACCATTCTTGCCCAAAACAACTCTTCTACGGAGACAGCTCACACGAGTTTAGAAAACCCAATCTTAGAAGTCCCGATAACTGACGAACCCCTGAATAAATTTAACCGACAGATCTATTTTAGTCTTGTGACTGACGTTAAGAAACGACCTGTAATTACCAAGCCCTTTGACACACATACACGTATTAGTATCCAATTATCTGAATCAAATTTGGAAGAAGATGTAATAAATGCTGTAAAAGAGTATATAAGTCCTAAAATTAAAACAGCCATTTTAATAAACCCTCCTTTAGCTATGTACTCAATAATCCCGATCCTACAAGATAAATTCAAGAGTTCCTCTTTAAACCTTGTTTTAGCTAAAAAAGAACTAGAGAATGTTAAAGAATATTTGCGTCAACAAGAAATCATTCGCCACTATCACGATGGTAAAACGAATCATCGTGGAATTAACGAATGTTATTTAGCTTTATCTCACAAGTATTATTGGCCAAAAATGAAAGAACAAATAACAAAGTTCATTAATGAATGCACTATTTGTGGCCAAGCCAAATATGACAGAAACCCACTTAGACCACAATTCAATGTTGTTCCACCTGCTACCAAACCATTCGAAATAGTTCATATGGATTTATTCACAGTTCAACATGAAAAATATATAACTTTCATTGATGTTTTCACTAAGTATGGCCAAGCGTATCAACTTCGCGACGGCACAGCTTTAAGTATATTACAAGCTTTACTACAATACAGTACTCACCATGGTATACCTATGACTTTAATTACTGATAATGGGACCGAATTTACTAATCAGTTATTTATGGAATTTACCCGACTTCATAAAATTAACCACCATCGAATATTAGCTCATTCACCTAATGATAATGGTAACATAGAACGGTTTCACTCAACCCTTTTAGAACACCTAAGACTTCTCAAATTAAAACATAAAGATGAACCAATAGTCAACCTTGTACCCTATGCTATAATAGCGTATAACAGCTCGATACATAGTTTTACAAGATGTCGCCCCTTTGACTTATTGACTGGACATTTTGACCCTAGGGATTGCACAGACATAGATATAACGCAACAACTCTTACAACAATATACGCAGAACCATAGAGATAAAATGAAACAAGTATATGATATCATTAATTCATCATCACTTGAAAATCGTACTGCATTAATAGAGAAAAGAAATAAAAATCGTGAACCTGAAAAAGAATATGCACCCCAACAAACAGTTTTTATAAAAAACCCACTTGCTAGTCGACAGAAAACTGCTCCACGATATACTCATGACACTGTGTTAGCCAACTTACCAATTCACATTTATACTTCTAAAAAACGTGGCCCTATAGCAAAATCCCGACTAAAACGAATTCCTAAAACAGCTAATTTGTTACAGGATTCTCCTGATAACAACCCTCCCAATGACACGACTTCAGGAGATAAAACTCGAGAGTCTTAATGATGGACCAGGACTATTACCTTTCAAACTCGGACCCATGAAACTAACTACACACTATCATACATTCATACAGTATGTGAAATTAGATGACATCGAAACTAATATTCATTCGTTAGAGACTCAACTGTTTGACTGTCGAAATCGCATGATTAATGAAACTTACAACCTGTACGAAATTCAAATTAACTATCTTATTAACAAGCTTGGCAATGTTTTAAAACAGTTACATTCTTTAGAGCCTAGTAGAATAAAAAGAGGTCTTGTAGACGGAATAGGTTCTATGATAAAAAGTTTAACCGGTAATCTAGATCACGATGATGCGTTGAAATATAATGAGGCAATTAGAGTATTAGAAAATAATGAAATAAAATTATCATCTGAATTTAACAGTCATATTAGTCTGAGCAAGGAGTGGATGTTAAAACATGGAAACGTTATTAAACAGATAGTAGATAACCAGAATAGAATAAATAGTACCTTAGAAGCAATATTACAAATTAAGGTAATAAGCGAAGATAGTTTAATAAAATACGCAAATTTTGCCCAGCTTTTAGAATTAATTAGCGAAAACATAGAAGATTTGTCTTTAGAATTACTAAGAATAGAAAATAGTTTAGCGTTTGTTCATGCTTCTAGTACACATCATTCCATGATAGACATCGAATTATTAGAATCTATGGTTTTAAAACTAAAATCAATTTACTTAGAAGAGGAAGTATTAGATTTAGAACTTAGAGAATATTATAATACTATTAAACCAGGGTCATATTTTATGAATAAGCAAATAGTTTTTATATTCAAATTTCCAGTTTATTCTAAAACAACGTATGATTTTTATAAATTATCAGTAGTACCGTACAAACACAATCAGGCTCTTATCCCACCTTTTCCCTTCCTGGCAACAATCGAGATGTCATTTGTGTACATGGAGGCTGAATGCCCGAAGATAAAAAACTGGTATCTCTGTGAGAAGGAAATTCATCATCAGATCCGTACCAAATCAGATTGCATTCAGGAATTAATCACCAATCAAGTCATACAAGAATCCTGTGAGTTCACTACAGTCACCTTGACTAAGGAAGCGATGGAGAAACTCGATGACCAACACTACGCCCTCTCCTTTCCTCAGCAAACGAAAGCGCAATTAATTTGTAACCAAAAGGATTACACATCATTACAAGGAAGTTACCTGGCTACGATTCCCATTGGATGTCGGTTGAAATCGGAACAATTCACTATAGCGAATGATTATAATGAAATCAAGGGACAACCTCTCAAACTAATGAAAATACCCTATAACGTCGAAAAGCAGTCTACTAAAGCGACTCACATTCATCTAAAATCTATTGATCTCCAAGGATTATATAACATCCAGGACCAACTTATGATCCAGACTCCTATACGAATCGACGAAGTGCGAGAAGACGCCTTGTACCACACTACGATCCCATTCTACAGTATACTATTGGGTGCAGGCGTACTCGGAATCATCGTAGCAATCCGACGTTACCTATGGAAACGTAATAAAGACGTGGAAAAGGAACAGCAGCCTTCGCCCGAGATACTGAAAACATCTGGCAAACCTGAGAATATCCCGGCAACATTTTCACTAAACGTGCTAAAATAGTCGCCGTTCTAAGGGGGGAGGAATTACATAGGACTGCCATATGAAGATAGCCTACGTTGCATTTCCATTAATTTATATTTATTATATTAAATTGTGAATGACGCAATGATTTCCGCTACTTGTTTTTTATAATTTTTTGTAAGAATGATCATTCCATATTCCCACTTCGATGTGGAATCATCGTTCATAGGTTTTAATTTGTATTAAGTTTTTATATAATTAAAGTTAGTTTAAATCATTTTGGTTTTTTTTAAGTCCTTCGTCTGTCGCAAACGTAATTAACTAAATAAATAAATTAATAAATAAATATTAACCATCAATCACACCACGTTAACCTAGCCCCGTGCTAAGTTCGTAAGAACTTGTGTTACAGGTACTAGGAACGGAAATAAATTTAAGATATAAATACATATATACATAAATACACATCCATGACCTGGTGCAGACATCTATATTCGTCATACAAATTATCTGCACCTGGCGGGATTCGAACCCGCGACCGCCGCGTAAAGTGTCCAGTTGCCTGACCACTCGACCAGCCGGCCGACTCTTTATTTTATTCTAAAGTATAAACTATGTAAGTGCTCACATGGAATATAGTGATTATTTGAAGATAAACGAGAGTTCCTTAATGGCTATTAATTAGTAAAGCAAAAGGGACTCAAGCCTTATGGTAGTTACTACTTTCAGAAATTACTGTCTATACATCTATATACAATAATATAACAAATCTTACGTCGTTACGTTAAGTCGTTCGTTACGTTAATCTTTTGACGAAAATCTTCTAAGGGGTCTGAAAAACGAATTATATATACTTCTATAATTTTTATTAATTTCTGTCTCCCTGTCCGTTTGTTTAAACGCGCGTCATTGCTCAAGTACCAAGTGTATGTTAAAATAATAGTCTGAAAATCAAAAAGCATATTCTGAGGTAATATTTAGTCTTTATTTCGTCAAAATCGCTTTAGCAACTAACTGATACACTCTATCAAAAGTTATTGTAGTTTGAATTTTGTATTTTGAATGACGCCGCTAGAGCAGATTACGTAAGTTAATAATAATTAGTGTCAAACAAAATTAAATTACTGAAACTTTTTTATTAATTTTTTTTTTGTTGTAACTTTTTTTTAAAATACTATTTTAATTTATTAACTTACCTACTCTTCTCTCATAGTTATCTGGCGTCGCTCATCACTTTCGACACTATGAACTGACTGTAATGAAATATACCTGAACTTTATTTAGTGTTAGTACTCAAAGATATGCTCTATAATATATACTTTTTTTTTATTATCCAAAATATACTGACAAATTTATAATTATTTTATTAACAATACACCTACTTCTTAAAAACTATTATAAAGAGATAGAAGATAGAAGATTAGAGATATTTAATTTATTTATAATCTAAAAATTAATATTAAATTTAATTAAAATTTGATAATGATTATTAGATTAACAAGAATACTGAAATAAACACAGATGATTGCAATTAAAAGCCCGCTGTCATTAGATACTAAACACACCGGTATATTAAGCGGAACACAAAAAAAAAGGTCCATAACTAAAAAAATATGGTTTTATTTTAAAATCTACTTACTACACTTCTTTTGTTATTTAAAGTTTCATTTGTTTTACTTAAAATGAGATCACATTAAGAACAGATTTTGCGAGTAAAGGCTATTTGTGAAAAATGGTACATTTTTGAACTTTTCATGTAACCGGGAAAAGCGAAAATTAATATTAAAATAACAATTAATTAAGTTAGAAATTAAAGTTTCTACCCGTCTAGGCATACTGAGAATGATGTTATCGATGGTCTCCTGGGA
Source organism: Euphydryas editha (assembly GCA_036937285.1). Classification (NCBI taxonomy): domain Eukaryota; kingdom Metazoa; phylum Arthropoda; class Insecta; order Lepidoptera; family Nymphalidae; genus Euphydryas; species Euphydryas editha. The sequence goes on from JAUPFZ010000003.1 coordinate 18,480,841, forward strand.
TAGTCTCCTCCATTCCTCAACTACGGCGATTCGCAGTTCACCCACGTTAGCAGGTGCTGGAATTCTAGACTTAACTTTTCTTATCAGCAAATCCCAAACGTGCTCTATTGGGATCATATCCGGTGATCTCGCCGGCCACTCCATAACAGTGATATTCATATCATTAAGATAAGCTTGAGTTACTTGAGCGGTATGCGACCGAGCATTATCCTGCATAAAAACAAAATCGTCACCGATATATGGGGCAAACGGTACGACATTTTCTTCTAAAACTTCTCTGATATAGCGGTCTGCAGTCAGACTTCCTCTGTCAATTACTACCAAGTCTGTGCGAGCTCCCAAACATCCACCACCGTATGCAACTGTAGTTTCAAAATTTGTCTGAATGTATCTTTCTCCTTTGCGTCTGTATATTCTTTGCCTGCCGTCAATTTGATTAAAGAGAATTCTGCACTCATCACTAAACAATACCTTACTCCATTGGTCCGCGTTCCAGTGATGTTCCTGAGCAAAAGTTAACCTGTTTCTACGATGATTTACCTCGAGCTTTGGAGCCTTGGCGGGTACAAATGAACCCAAACCAGCTTCTTCGAACCTTCTTCGTACCGTACGCTCACTTACGGTTACACCCCGCACTGCTTCTAACTCATGTCGGGCTTGGACGGCCGTCAAACGGGGGTTCCTACGTACACGAAGCCGAATGAAACGATCATTCCTACTCGAAGTGCGTCTTTTTCTGCCTTGTCCTGCTCTTCTCACATTAGTACATGTCTCCCTGAACCGTTGGATACTGCGATGGATCGTTGAAAGTGGTCGACTATTTCTTCGCATTTTGAGTGCCCTGGCAATCTCCGTTGAGTCTAAGTCAGGCATAATTCAGTCAAAAAAAAAACTAACAAAAAAACAGTATTTCAATTAAATGTTAAACTCAGAAGGAAGAAATACTCGAAGTTCGCTCCAGATAAGGTGTATTTGAATAAAATTAAAACAATTGCATAAAATGTGATGTTTAGTTGTTTTCTTAATTTGAAATTATTTCTTTTTAAATTAAATGACGTATAAACCAGCCAGCAACCTTATATGATACTGATATCAAACCTTTTTTTTTATGTTCCGCTAAATATGCAAGTGTGTATACTTCAGACTATTTTCCTTTATGTGACAATAACCCACAAAAAAAAACTTGACTTTAAAATATGAAGTTTACTTATTATTTATAAAATGCTACATCATTTTATTTTATATAACGTTAATAGCCGCGTCCAGACCGACCGAGCACGGCTCGCGAGCCACGCTCGGACTTCTGGCTCGCGAGCGGTGGCACCCGAGGCAAATTTGAAAGGTTACGAGCGGGGCTCGCGAGCCAAGGTGAGCCATTTTGAGCATTTAGTTTCACTCCGGCATACGATGATAAATCACGTGTTTTCAGCTGCTAAATTATCCCTTAATTGGACTGAAGGAGAATACGCCCCACATACATTTTTGATTCTCTAAAACAGTATAGGGTAAATGGTACCCACAATGTGTCAAGTTTTAAAAAGGCAATAATATTGTCTATGCTTAGGATAAAATACGTAAATAGGAACGGAAATATTTTTTTTTTGTTATTTTTTGTTATTTTCGGACAAACTGTGATTGTTTTGTGGGTGAATTTTAGAAAATAAATAATTATGTCGCGGAAAAATATGGTAAATTTATTTGAATTAATTTTGAAGTAGTTTTTGAGCTAATTTATGGATACAGATACTGTTTTTGTGATTTACAGTGATTGATTCAATATTTCTCTATGAATTTCGACTTTGAAATATGTGGGAAATATAATACTTCAGACCGTATGGTGATCCTACTTTTAGCAATGTGGGAAATAGTTTTCATTATTGTAATCATTTCTCTACTGAAATTTGAACTAAATACTGCCCCATGCTTTGAAAACTTTCATTTATAAACAGCACTCCCCATGGAAGAGTGAAAATAATTTCCCACGTTTTGTTAAATTGTATGAGAAACCCGTTCTGAAGGTGAATATTTTCCACATGTCTTTTTATATATAATAAATACATTTATATAAACTAAATATATATTTTTTATTTTTACACCTTTATTTAAAAAAAAAAATCCTGACCTCTATACAAACTTGAAGGTCTTACTTTGGTTATGACCAATTAAGGGTTAAGTGGGTCTTTTGAAACCCACAACATTTTGAAACTTCCGTAAATTGGTATTAAGCGAATAAATAAATAATAATAAATAAATAAAACGTTTATTTCGGACAAGAAATCCATAAAAATCAACATTATTTTACAGTAGGAGTCACAAGTAGAACACAGAAAACAGAAAATAAAATACAACAACATTATAGCAGAAGTAAAGCAAAGATAAATGATAAAAAAAAACTTATAATTTAACATTGAATTAAATAAAATCATGTAAGTCAATATAGGCAATGTCAATTTAAATTAATAATAATTAAATTACATTATGTCAAAGTTAATAATAGAGTATTATGTATTCATTTTTAATTCACTGGCTCGCGAGCGCCGTTATATCCGTCCACACCGCGCGAGCAGCTCAGACTGAGGCGCCTTTGAGCATCGCCAAAAACCGACAAATTATGGCTCGCGGTCGAGCGCCGCTCGGCCGAGGCAACGTGTGCGCGAGACAGCCCGAGGCAGAACGAGCCGCGTCCACACCGGCCGAGGCCGTGCTCGGTCGGTCTGGACGCGGCAAATACAATAATTTTAAATCACGTTAAAATGTAATGTGATTTTGATAAAAATTAATTTAAATGCTACAGAATTTACAGAACTCAAAAATTTAAGGACAATGTTCAGAATATACTAGTCTAGTACTTTAGCAGTGATGCGTGTTCAAACCAACAGATAGGCAGACAGTCATTTTTTAAAATTATAGAAATCTATATTATTTTCATTTTTAGATCCGTAAAATTTGTCATCAACTGAAAATTACTATTTTATTACATTGTGTACTCATACAGAAAATGCATTCAACGATTTATTTGTTACACAGAAAAAAATTGCTTAATTCTAAAAATTAAAAATAAGCTGTACCCGTGACCTCATTTGCGATTGCCATTCTATTCATTCAGCTTATATGAAAAATTAAACAAATACTTCAACTTAAGATGAGTTATACTTTCATACGTTTCCGTACAATCTAGGTTTCAACTTATTGGAACCCAATACTGATGGTCATGATGTCAATAATTTTTGAACTGTTAAACAAGGACCTTGAATTATTTACGAGACATGCTTTAAAATAATTTATTTCTAACAATAAATAAATAAATAGATAAATGGTTGAAGTCGAGCTTCCCGTTAATGAATAACAACTTTCTCTTCGATTTTCATCTTCTCTTCCAAGGAAATCGTGATATATCTCGGGATAATGTTTCTGTAGAAATTACCGACTCCCTCCAGCTCCTCGGTGTAGAGCTATCGTCCAATTTGAACTTTGGGCAGCACATCGAGTCCAAAGCAAAAACTGCAGCAAAAAAACTAGGTATCCTCTCTAAGGTCAGGCGATACTTCACTCCAGAACAGCTGCTTCAACTGTATAAAGCACAAGTTCGGTCTTGTATGGAGTATTGCTGCCATCTTTGGGATGGATCCGCCAAATACCAACTGGCAACTTTGGACTCGGTGGAAAAACGAGCTAAGAGACTCATAGGTGACCCTACTCTGACAGACACCAAGTTGCAGAGTCTCGATCATCGGCGTAGGGTAGCTCGTCTGTCGGTGTTCTACAGAATATATTTTGGTGAGTGTGCGAAGGAATTGCACGATCTAATTCCCCCAACAACCTTCCGCCATCGGGACACTAGGCGCGGTCGATCGTTCCATCCTTATGTCATTGATATGCCACCTACGCGCACAAAACGCTTTGGCACTAGTTTCTTGATGCGCACGGCTAAGGAATGGAACTCGTTGCCCGCGTCTGTGTTTCCCGAACGATACAACCTGGGTGCCTTCAAGGCCAGAGTGAATAGGCTGTTATTAGGCAGGCATGCTCCACCTTCGACCGCATCGGCACTTAACATCAGGTGAGATAGCGGTCAAATGCCTGTCTATCTGTCATAAAAAATAAAAAAAAAAAAAGATAAAAAGTATGCATTGTCCTAACTCACTCAATTTATTTTAAATTTCAATTAAATTCGTTTAGTAGTTTTATCGTGATTCGCGACGAAGATGCGAGACGAGATGAGAGTGATGTGAGAGAAGAACAGACAGACAGGAAAAACTGCAAAAACAAAATACATTTTTGGCTTTAGTATGATTATAGTGCCTTCCAAAACATTTTTTAAATATCTTCTATGTACAGAATTCGATGAGATGCAATTTTATTATAAGACATTTGATTTATACACAGATGTAGCGACATCTATCACGCCATATACGAACTAGAAGAAACTGACGTATCCTACATCGCGCTATCAAAGTTATCCAAGGGATTGAACATATATATAAGAAACCGACAACAACTGTCGGGGCGCAGTAGCCCACCAGACACAACACCCGTCTGGTCGGAGAATCCTCACTTTTCGATGGTGGATGAGGTACTTTACACCCTGTTCCTCACATCCCTAAAACTGGTAACCCTGAGTATGAACGTCAGCGCAACCTTCACAAAGCTACGTCATCGTAACGTCATCATCATTTCCTCAAGCTTTCGAGCAGCGAGTCATACAGCCAGCCAGCATACACGGCTACTACGGGTATCCTGACCACCAGCATGCAGCGGACGCGTATTCCTGGTCATCACCTACAGCCTTCTCAGCGACCATGGCACAGCACAGTGCCCTTCAGCCGGTCAGCAAGCAGAGACGCACTTCTCTCCTGGTCGACGCAGCAGCCAGCCACTACGCAGTACCGTACCCCGACTCACTGGGGCATCACCACAGACAGTTCTGACTCACCGTGAACTAGCCTGTCACTACGCAGCACCGCACCACCCCGACTCACTGGGCCAACACCGCAGACAGTTCCGACTCACCGTGAACTATGCGGCATCTGGTTCCGACTCACTGGAACATTCCACTGGCCCAATTTGCGACGACTCAACCTACTATTCGACCTCCGGTCTCGGTAGGGGAGTGATGTAGCGACATCTATCTCGCCATATACGAACTAGAATAAACTGACGTATCCTACATCGAACTATCAAAGTTATCCAAGCGATTGAACATATATACAAGAACCCGACAATAACCGTCGGGGGGCGCAGTAGCCCACCAGACACAACACCCGTCTGGTCGGAGGATCCTCCCTTTTCACTGTCCTCCAAACAGATATTTATTTTTCAATAACAGAAAAGGTCGAACAGGTTCCGTAGTGATCCGTTATCAGTCTGTTATAATTCAATATAGTAATATATGTATAAATAGGTAGTATCAATGGAGGTGTAATTATGTTAAAGTAATTAATATCGACCCGATTATATTGATTTCATACTACTAAATTGTGACTATTTCTATTGATATAACAAAATAATAAATAAATTTGTGTTTTTATATAGGATTTTTTATGGATTCTACAAATTAAATTTCAATCTGTCAGCTATACTCACAATAAATCAGCAAGTTAACTAAGTTTTTTCATCGATATAGGTATATATGAATTTAATATTATCTTATTAGGTAAAGATATCACTAGGTACATCAAATTTATGGACTTAAAAAGATTATATATTCGACGGAAAAATATTTTATCTTTCTTTAAAAACCTGACGTATAATTTTATCTATAACAAATAAATACGCACCTATGTCCAGACAGTAATTGGAATGCATCCATTCCAAGTGGTTAGAATGCGCGTCTTCGTTGTTTTAGTCTTTGGCTTTGCAGTGATTACTGGTGAACATTTTCTCTAACTATATATAAATATATAGTTAATAATTTATATTTTTAATAAAAATACTTTTATTATTTTACTTCTTTTTGAGTTATATAATATTATAATTTGTGTGTATACTCGTTTTTTTATAGAGTTATGTAAGAAAAATATTACCTTTTATGTTACGTAAAAACTAAGCTACAGAAATTATCTTCTTCAGACGTTACCACTGCTCAAAGGATTGTAGGAGGAGATGCTGTTTCGTCAATCAACCAGTACCCATTCGTTACATCTTTACTTGGCTCAGAAACTGGTTTTCTATTCTCCATACAATGCGGTGGTTCTATAATAAACAATAGATCCGTTTTAACAGCTGCTCATTGTTTCACGTGAGTATATTATACCTTGAATAGTATAAGGTCTAATGACTTTTATTTCGAGGTTTAAGCTAGAGTTCTTTATCTTGTTCTTAATTAGTCCCTGTCACGAATATCGGTCATATCCGGTAGAATTTTCAGATTCTACACTTAGAGCCATAGTAGTTTAGATAATAATGATTATTATTATTTGTTGACACCATATTATGGAGTCATCAAAAAAACGGAATAATGGAATACTTATTGCTATGACTAACTTTATGGTCAATAAAAAAAAAAAAAAAAAAGAACTGACGCTTATACTTCACACAAAATTGGAAATGACTTGCAAAAGTTAGTTATGAATACGTAACAGTTGATAAGCCTTTTAATGTATTACCGTAAAAAAAAGCAGTCACGAAAGTGTAACAAATTATTTTAATATAATTTAAATCTAGAATCACTATATGGTAAGCACAATCATCATCATCATCATCATTATCATATATGCCATTGGATGTCCACTGTTGAACGTAGGTCTCCCCCATCGACTTCCAGAGCGATCAGTTCAAAGCAGTCTCCATCCAATTGCTTTCGGCGACTTTCCTCAAGTCGTCTGTCCATCTCGTGGACGGTCGTCCAACGCTGCGCTTGCCAGTACATGGTCTCCACTCGAGAACCTTTCTGCTCCTTCGGCCGTCAGTTCTTCGAGCTATGTGCTCTACCCACTGTCATTTCAGCTTGCAAATCCGTTGGGCTATGTCGACAACCTTCGTTCGTCTGCGGATCTCATCATTTCTGATTCGGTCTCGCAGAGAAATACCAAGCATAGCCCTCTCCATTGCACGCTGTGCGACTAGGGGCTTGTTTAAAAGGCCTATAGTCAGGGACCACGTCTCAGATCCGTATATCATCACTTGTAACACACATTGGTCGAAGACTTTCGACTTCAGGCACTGAGGTATGACAGATGAAAAGACGTTTTTTAACTTCCCGAACGCTGCCCATCTTAGCTGGATTCGACGATTGATCTCTCACAATATGATACCTTGTACAATATTGTAGGTAAATAATGAGCTCTAGACTGGGACAACTAATAATGAACAATATATTTTGTTTCAGCTTTCTGCCCTTTGCCTTTCAGTGGCGTGTACGAGCTGGCTCTCTATATCACAATAGGGATGGAGTTCTTTTTTCAGCCAACATACTCATCCATCACCCCAACTATAATGCGATAACATTAGACAATGACGTTGCAATCATAAGAATCAATGGCGAGTTTTCTTTTAGCAATAACATACGCGCAGCTTCAATAGCTAGCTATAATCCTATCGATAATTCACCAGTTTGGGCTGTTGGATGGGGAGCACTTTATGTAAGTTTCAAATATTTTAGAATTTGATGTTGTTACCGTCCTACTTATTTCCTTAAGTCTAGGTTAATCTTAGTATTCTAGTCACTGAATACTCACATGCCAATGTCTATCATTTTGTTATAAACATTTTAGTTAAATTATATACTATAAGAGTTAAGTATTCCTGTGTGCTTCACAATTTCACGTGCTTTTAAGTGACAAAATATGTGTCAAACTGGCTCAATATGAAGGCATAAATATAGAAATGTACAATATTGAAAAAAGTTTATTAGTATCAATTTTATAAGTATTACGGTTATATTTCAGTACCAAGGTCCGCCTGTTGATCAACTTCGCCATGTTCAAAAATGGACTATAAACCAAGACATCTGTAGAAATCGTTACGCAGAAAATGGTGACATAATTACTGATAATATGATATGCTCCGGGTACCTCGATGTCGGCGGTCGCGACGCTTGTCAAGGTGATTCTGGTGGACCTCTCCTCCAGAATAACGTCATCGTAGGTTTAACTTCTTTTGGAGAGGACTGCGCTCACCACTATTATCCTGGAGTCAATGTTCGTATATCGCGCTATATTTCTTGGATTCAGAACAATCGATAATAGCCTTGTAAGGTTACAATGTGTTAAAGTTATAAGCTAGCTAAGCTTCTAACTTTTACACTTTATAAGCTAAAGCTAAAATAATAGTTGTAATGGTATCGAAAAATAAACACCAAATTATCCATACAGAATACAATTTTATTTTTTCAAAACCGTACTTAAATATTTTTTTGTAAAAATTAACAGATTTTTTCTTTTTTTTTTGCTTGATATAATCATGTTTGGCATGTATTTTTCATTAAAAATATCAAGATTACCAAAATTATAAGGGTTATGAAATAAATGAGTAGTTTTCGCGTAATGGAGTAAAAAAAAAATCCATCCAATGCTTTACACTTATAATATTAGTAGAATAATCACTATGACTTATATTACATCATGTATCCATCGTGTGCGTAATAAGACTATCTAATTCACGGACAATGACTGACCACGATGGACAATTAATTATTTTAGTGTCCCGATACCGACACACTAGCTATGGCATCAACGACGTCATTATAGTACCGTTGACGAAAAACTTTCGTAACCTAAATGAGAAATCAAATTTTATATTAGTAACAGAAGTTATTAATTATAACTCTATATTCAATATTCTTAAAAAGTATACATAAAAAATTAAACTCAAATTGTAGCAACCAACAAAGTAAGTATATCACTGGTTTAGGGTGTAGTTCCGAAAAGCCCATACCCCTTTTTTTCCTTGAAATTTTGATTACTTATGTATTTTGACTGGCTCGAGTTTGTTTTAATGCATAAGTACTAATAATAGTTTTTTTTATAAATTTACATTAGCCCTTATGGCTTATGACTACTGGGCTCTAAATCAGTTATAGTTTGGACTACTGGGCTCTAAATTGGTTTTATGTCGGATTTGAAGGAGCTATGTCAGCTTTAAATTTCTACTCAAGGGTTATCGATATATATGTCTAGGCCATAGCATAGAATTGCCCACATCCTAAAATGAGAATCTCATGAAGTTATTGCATTTCATGACGTGAACAACTAAATTTGCCCAGATTATTTAATCGTAAACGTTTCACGATTTTACATCCACGATTGGCTATATTATGAAAATAGGATATCCACGAAATATATAATAAAAATCCAGAATATGTTAGGTTAAGTTAGGTTTTTTTTTCTTGAATATAATATATTCCTACCGCAGTTTCCATAATGTCATATTTGGATAGCCAGTCAATAGTCCATAGTCTTTTTTCGCATGGTCACCGTAGCATCCTTTATTTGTTTCACGAAGTCGTTGATCTGACCAAGGCACATCATGATGTAGCCAATGCCGCCAGCATGATGTGGACTCTGAAGTCTTTCATGAAATGCGACCATTTCATTAAATTTTCGAGCATTTCATGATGTGGGCAATTTTACGATATGTCCACGACAAATACGTCCTTAAAGGCACGCACGGTCGCTTTTATAACGTTTTTTTTTCATTATCTCTAAGAAACAACGCATTTTTCCGGGATTAAAGGTATATATCATTTTCGGGATCTTAAGCAACATACATACCATATACATACCATACAATACCATTACAAGGCAAGTCAGACTGAGTCACAGATAGGGAACAAACAAACAAACTTACTTTCGATCCTATAGATTTTTATATAAGTATTGTAGTACTAGTATAAAAATATTTTAATAATATTATGATGAATGAGAGAAATTTTAAATTTTCCATTATGTTGTACGGGTAATAAAAGTAAATATAATAAAACAATAAAGCAGTGTGGGGTTTACCTCAATAACGTTTATAAGCCATCACAAATATATTATCTTAGCATGAAAAAACAAAATGCGTTGTAAAATATGTTCGTACATATATATAATAAATACCTATGTTAGGAATGTGGTTAAGGAATATATAAAGACAGAATAAGAAACACAGTTAATGCTTTTGTTACTGATGTGACTATGCAGAATAACCTATAGGTTGGTGGCGTTATCATTATGACTGGTCATAATGTAGTTGAGGGCTCAACCTAAGCTCATGATAAATATTTGCACAGGTTTGATGTGATCTGGACGTTTGTGTATACATTAATACTTGTAGATTAAAAGTATATCTATATTTTATTATTTCTCTTAAAATCTATCGAAAAATATTAATATTAGATACACAGACACACACTTTTTATTGAATGTACTTTTGATATTCAAATATTGAGTAGCTAAAAAATATCATCTTTAATTTTTTTTTTTTAATATAATTATGGTGAGAGACAAAATGTTTTTACAATTTTATTTTATTAAATACTTTATTTTTACAGTTTTAGACCTTTGATATAATATAAAATACTAAACTTCGATATTCCTGATGTACGATTGACGACCGAACCACGCAAAAATAATGAATCTTATTTATATAGATGATGTGTTTAATGTTAACTTTAATCGTTTTTTAATATTAGTTTATATTTGATATTATTTCTTAAATATCCATTTCTATATCAAGATCTCATTAAATACAGTTGCCAAAGATCTATTAGTTGATTATTGTTACATGTTTACTAGAGATTCACCCCGGCTTCGCATAGTTGTTATTTAATAAAATGTAAAGAAAAAATAGTTGTCTGTAAAGTCGGTTTACGGGCGATAATTTTACGTGATAACGTCATAAGAAAAATGGTGAATTGCATACTTTTATGAATTTCTGAATCTATGAATTATAAAATATACAAAGAAGGAGTTAATTGAAAATTCCAAATTTTTTAGATAAATTAACATTTATTCCGTAAGAAAATCATTACGGAAATTCTTTAGAAACATATACATATATTTCATGTTTGAAACATTGTTTTAAATTCATTAATCAGTATGTATGTATATATTTTTAGTAAAACGGCCATATTAAATCTACTCTATTATACTGGATGAATCTGGGACAATCGATGATATTTTAACCACACAATATGCTGGTCATACTAAACAACTTTCCCCAAGAAACATACCCTCGCAAATGAAGTTTCTTTTTCGATCTCCCATACAAGGTTCGATACCTACTGTGCCACCTCAAGCATTAAAATCACTAAAATGTTGCTAAAGCGGATTCTTTTTACGTCCTGTCATCATTTTAATTGTTTATCACACAATCTTAGTAAGCTATATACAATACCCTAGTTAAAAAACGATTTCTAACGTAATTTCAATAAGAAACGTCCAACAAACAATCGTCTCTACTTGCTAACCCACACGCACACGTACGTCGCACACACTCTCAAGTCTCGTCCATTGGTACACACGAGCCGTCCCTTATTTCTGTGTTTCGGGAAAGTAAGGTCAGTAATAGAAATGAAAGTTCCTAGCTTCATATATATTATTTGCTGCATAGATAAAGTTTGCGAGTATGTGTCTCGTGTTCGCTCTCAATCAGTAGCTAAGAATTAATGACAACCGACCGCATTGACAACTAATTAACAACTCCATCCGGTATTACCCGCTGAAATACAATAAACAAGTACGTACCAAAGTAGTTCGAATAAAATTATCAATAACAAAATAAACAAAGTTACATGGCAACAATATCGAAGAATCGTAATAATCAAAATCATATATATATATATATATATATATATATATATATATATATATATATATATATATATATATATATATATATATATATATATATATATATATATATATATATATATAAGAAATCATCATAATAAGAAAATTTTAATATGGAAAATAATTATACAATGACACATGACCAAAAAGTCATTTATTTTTAGTTCCTCGTTTCATATATCTATTATCAATAGAGAGTCACCATAGAGGTATTATTATCCCTATGCAGTCACTTCGTGGCGGTGTCACGCAAAAGGACTGTAGGTACGTTACACGATAAACATTCTTCAAAGAAGTTTAAAGTTTAACATTTATAAGTAGGTCTTAGGTTATGAGCGCTTGTTAAGAAATAATGTAACCCTATCAAGTTCGGAAGTATATCAAGTATGGACTGGAGTTATGAACTTTTAGATATAACTCAAAAAACTCAAGTTTTTATTATCTTAGCGCGTGCAGGGGTTATCGCCCAGTCCACATCTTTAATTTAATAAATTGTAAATATTAATACACTGTGTAAGATAACAAAGTTCGCAATCTACCAAACATAGTGATGACTTTGATAATAGTCTAAAAAGTGAGCGTGATTATCTTGGCACGTGGTTTTATTTATGACTAGCGGCCCGCCTCGGCTTCGCACGGGTATTTAACTAAAATTTTAAAAATTATAAATTTATATTTTTTATCACCTACATGCGCCATCTATCGTATAATAGTAGAATATCGTTTTTATATTTAGTGACATTTAACATAATAGTACATTACCTTAGACCAGATGGCGTTGGTGGCGTAGGTACCTATTTCTATTTTCTTAAATATTTATTTTTACATTTAATTACAATGAAACAAAAACTAAATTATACTGTGAATTATGTTAAATTTTTATGTATTAAAGTTATTTACATTGGTTTTGTACTTTTTACGTGATACGTGCACACAAAAAAATGATAAGAGATTGCGCTGATACAAAAATAAACGCGCTATTAAAAATTTTTCTTGATTATATATATTGTATTAATAAAACGGAGGTTTTAACAGATTTATTATTTGTATAGATTTATCATCTTAAATAAATATAGACATTGGCAGGATATAGTAGGGTCTAATTGCTATCACACAATACGTAATATTGCAGTTTGTTTTTTGTCATACCCACATTATTTTTGTTGAGATTTGTGTTGTTTTTTATTTTTGTGTACCGCCCGTATGTCGCACGTAAAACATTTAAGTATGTTAATCTCGTTTTCTCAAATGTTTAAAGTGAATTATATTTTTTTTTTTGAGAAATAAATTCTTAAGCCATAAATCATAAATAACGTCGTATTCGGATTTTTATGTATGCCTTAAAAAAAAACTTAGTAGTAATTACATAAATATTAAAATTGAAGGCATTATTATTCCATTTTATTATTTCGTTCGGAGCTGAGCAGATAAGTTTCTACAGACATACATTTAGTTTTGACTATTAACATGTGAATATAAATTGCTAATAACATTTTTCATACAAAAAATGCGAGTATCGTAAAACTATGAAACTTTTATTATTGCAACCTTTAAAGGTTGAGAGTTGCGTCAACTATAACCCTTAATCTAATCTTAATACAATCCCCCTTGGTTCTTATCTATACGAGTGGCTTATAGTAAGTGGAAAGTGTTAGTAACGTTTTAAAAAGTTTTAATCTTAGGACCAACCAGCTGATTAGAACAATACTACTCTGACCACTGAGAAGGAATTTTTTGCATTTAAATTCCTGTTTTGTAAAACACTGAGACAAATCAATTTGTCCTTGTGTAGTGTCTACTAAACATGAAGCTATCACTCATAAGAGCTGCGATCGAACAGTAAGCAATATATTAAAATTAAAAGCGAGAAAACCCAAGGGGATGTCTTGTATTTTTATATTTTCAAACATTTTATATCTGAAATATAATTTTATTTCTTTAAGATTAAACAAAAACATAAAAGTGGCATATTTTAGCAATTAGCATTTGTGAATGATCATTACCGGAAAAGAGCATTTATTTACTCTAAAGAAATTAGGAAAAATCGAATATTATAATGTCTTAGTTGTTTTAATAGACAACTTGCACGTTTTTTTTAAAGCTTTATGAAAATTGTTAAGGAAAAAAAAATTACTATTATTGATTTTTCATGTAAAAAAGGGATTTCTTTTTAAATCTAAATTAAAACGGCAGTGACGTTTTATATCGCTTTAGTAACGTCACCGCGTACTGAAATGATAAAACACTTATGTTTACGTTGTCAAAGTCAAAAAAATTGTCATTGCATAATATGATTATCAATGATAATTACGTTTGTTTAATTAAGAAAAATTTCATTATTTAATCATGTTACAAATTAATTGTATTTTTTATTATTGTAGTAATCATTATAAAGTCATGACTTACTCGCTCATTTTAACACCACTTTGTAATAAATTGTAACATGGATTTTCAGAAATATATTTTAAAAACATAGACACATAACAAGAACTTGATTTCGTAAAGCCGACATCGAACCATATTAAAAGTTTTAGCGAGTTTATTTTATATTAATTTTAAAATAATTATTTATTCTCGTATTGCTTGAAAACGGTTATTTTTAAAAGTTATGTTTTACTATTTTGTTATGACATAGTGATCCAATATAAATAATACAAAAGTAGGGATGGCGATTCTTCTTAAAAAATGATTTTTAAATTTTAATCGTTTTAATTGATTTTTAAATCGATTCGAATTGCGACATGATAAATTGATTCTATAATTATAGAGGTCTAAAAGGTCAATTACTCAAAAAAAAAAATATTTGAAGTTATACTTATAAATATAAATTTATATGAAAAACAAGAAAAGCACCCTAATAACTGATTTAATCCAGCACATGATAAAAAATATTAAGATTAAATTTTTTTAATGTTAAATATATATTATTTGATCATGCAAACAAGTGCTTAGAATAATTAAATAGAAATTGGTGCTGTTTTTAATTGTAAAAAAATGCTTTTAGTATTAAGTTCGCCTTTTGTTTTCATACATGTGTACAATCAACTAAGGGGGCGTTCAAGTATTTTGTAACGCAATTTGGGGGAGATAGAATTTGTAAAACGTTACGATGCGTATCAGGGTTCATACAAGACGTTGTGTAATTTTTTTTTGACGTGATAACGTCAATGAACGCCGGCTGTATGTACGAAAAAGCATGACTCATTGTCACGTTCCGTGAGCGAGAGCGCGAAACAAGCGATAGAGAGGCACTATCGGCCTAAGCGTTCGGCTTGTGACGCATCTATCTCTCTTCCATTCCATCGGCAGATGCGTCCGAATAATTCAACTCAATTTATAAAAGTATACAATTTTTCGTCAATGTTTTCTGATGACGTTTATCGTCCGTAAACTGACTTTACAGACAACCAATTTTTTTCGAGTCAAAAATGAATGTAAGGACAGGGCCAAGTTAGTAAAACGGTATAATTTAAAGTAAGATTAGTAGTAAAAGTTTATTGGGACCAAGTTGAGCCTATTTTAAGATATATCAAAGCAAGCAAAATGTCTTTTTTTACATTAGGTAAGTGTGATTGTTTATAAAAATTAACAATATGAATAAATAAAATAAATAATATACGCATATATTGCGAGTAAGAAATCTCGTTATCGCAAACGTGATTAAAACAATAACATAGGTATTTTAGCGACTTTCCGGTAGTTTGAGCAGGTTTTTAGGTAAAAATTGTAACTTAGGTGTTACGTAATGTAAGGGAGGGGGAAGGGGGTACAGAAAAACATTATAGCGCCTTACATGACATGAGGCTAGGCACGGACAAAAATCTTCAAAAATTGCGTTAGGTAATACTTGAACGCCACCTGAGATTTTTTTTTATCCTTTTGTTTAATTTTTCTTAAGCTAACTGAATTTTTTGTTATTGAATTAAAGCATGAAAAATCAAATATTAATTATAGAGGGTAAAATGTCAATTCACTAGATTGATTCTGATGATTTAAAAATCGATCTTTTTTGCCTCGAGAAGTCGATTCTTCGATTAATTGATATCAGGTCGCCATCCCTATATAAAAGTATAGTATGAATGCGATTGGCTCACACCTCAACGGATATAATGACGTCACCTCCGTTTTATTTCATTAAAAAATTTAACAATTTTTTATTAATAATTACTGAAAAATATTGATTTTTTAATTAAAAAAAAAAAAGTTATTTACATACACTTTAAATGTACCATTCTTTCATTTGGGTATAAATTTGTAGTAAAAAAAAAAAAAAATTATACCTACCACTTCTCTATTATAACGTGACTACGGCTTAGTGAAGGCAGTGTACCAAATTAATTATAAATCTACATGAGGATACATTTATGTAACATTGCTTGACCGTTCACACATTACAGGATAAACTGAAGCAGTTTTAATGTTATAGTTTAATAATTTTTTTATCCATTTAAGTCATACGAATTTCATTAAATGCCATTATATTTCTAAATTTATTGATAAAATCATTAAATGTCTTTTTTTGTCTATATACGAGACAAACGGAAAATATTTGGTTTTGTTAGAATATAAAGACACCATGTTACAATTGTTGTGCTATTTTTCATATTTATTTAAAATGTTGCCTTAGTAATTTAATTGTATTTTTGTATATGTATATTAATTTTATACAATAGATAAACATATACGTCTATAAATAATAATATATTAATGAAAGTTATAAAAACATAAAATATTCTTTAATAATTTTTAAATGAATAATGAGATTGTCTGTCTTGTCTTAATAAGCAAAGCGTTCCACAAGCGAATTAATTGAATAGTGAAGTAATTACTGTAGAATGATTTACGTTCTTTTAGATAATAAGGAGTAGACAGATCGAACAGAATACAGCAGAGAAGATGAAGAAGATGAGTACACCAGCAGAGGTACTTGAGTTTTTTTTACGGAATTTGGATTATGATCATGTTGATCATATTTACTAAGACGAAATTTTATCTGAATACATAAAATGTGAAGACGTTTAAGCTATTTGTTAACTTGTACTATCTATTTCAATAATCTTAAGATAAATGTTTGGGAAGTAGCGGGGCATTACGTTGATTACTAACCGGGAAGACTCGGCATTTGTAACTAAACTAAGATTTTGTAAATAATCTATTTTTTATTATTATTTCATTTTGTTCAATATTGTACATAAAACTGTAATCTGAGAAATAACAAGGAAATCGTGTGAGAATTTAAACGTGTTGTATTATTTACTGTAAACAATAATTTTTATCAACGATTGATAAAAAAAATGTATTTTTCATAGTTAACTATCATTAGTTCTTAAGTCTATGAATGAGTAACAAAAAAATTTTGTGTATACAAAATTTTTAACATAAATTACCTTATGTACCTTTAATTATATAAATATAATCAGAAAATTAAAAATCAATTTTTGCACTATTTTTGTAAGTTTATTTCGGCTATTAATTGGTGTTCAGTAAACATTTAACTTACATTTAATTAAAAAATATGTATATCAGGTTAAAACTTAAAAATATAATTATTTAAAAAGTTGTTATCGAAACGACGTGACCTTTTAAGAAACTTTTACTTTTTCGAACTTGAATTGTCGATTTATTCTGAGTCATCTGGTTTTTGAAAAACCTCAAAAATGTCTTGTTACTTAAAAGATGAAGGGTTTTTTCATGGTCATGGTTCATGGTTTCAAAAAAATGGAAAATTTATGTTCTTTAATTGATAGTGTTTATATTATTCATATCAGATTTATTCAAATAGGTATTCTTTATCCGTTTAATATAAACAGTCATCTACAAAACTTACTGAAAAATAAAAATCATTTTAAAGTAATAAATAATAATTATTAATAAAAAAAATACATTTAATAGTCTAATACGGGTATATTTTTCTTCATCGTTAACATAACAATAAAACAATTACTATTACTCACAATCTACCATAACATTTGTCGGTAACACAAGTTTAAAAAAAAAGTCATACACGTGACTAATATTAATAAGTGTTACCGCAGACTGTAAAAGATCTATATTAAAAAATTATCAGAGATATTACTATAAAGGTTGATCCAACTGTAATGAATATGTAAATGTTATGTACCTATGTATGTACTATATTCAAAATTATGTTAAATAATTATAAGGAGACACTCGATAAGCGTGGATGACAGACGCGAGCCGGAACCAGAGAGAGCGCTTTTCCCTCTATGTCCACAGACCCGAAAGCGTTAAAAAGAAGAAGAAGAGAAGCGTTAAAAATAGGATTTTTATTAAGTACTTATTTTTCGTGAATTTAACAGTTTGTTTTATTAAAATTTAATTTTAATCGAATAGTAGTGTTTATTTTTGTCTAAAACAATCTATAATAATACTCCATACACCTTCATGTTACTGAGACAAATCGGCTTCCTAATGGTTTAATTTTTTTTTCTTTTTTTACTTACAGTCATAATAGGTATGTTGATGCAAAATAAGTACCCTCTTCATGTAGTTATATAAATATTTACTTATTTTGTTCGCACGTTAATTTGATAATTCTTGGTATTGAAATTTTTTAACCATATTTTAGTCTAAGTCACTATTTATTTATTGAATACATTAATCCTATGAACCTATCATAAAATAAACCACGAACCGTAATTGAAGACTAATTATAATAATATATTTTAATCTTGCAAAATAATTTATAACATAAAAATAATACAAATAAATAATCATTCAGACTTTTTAAACACAGTTTTTTTTTATAACTTTATTATAAATAAATTTTTTGATTGTTAAATAATATTAATAAGTATTTTATCATTATTATAATTTTGGTGATATATTATTTTACTTATATATTTTTTATAATAGAAAAAAAATAACAATTTTAACAAATATACTATATAAATATTATATCTATACAAATAATAAATCTGTTAAAACCTGCGTTTTATGAATACACTATATATCATCAAGAATAAATTTTAATAGCGCGTTTTTTTTTTGAAGCAGCGCCATCTCTTATCGTTTTTTGTTCGTGCATGTATCACGTAAAAAGTACAAAACCAATGTAAATAACTTTAATACATAAAAATTAAACATAACTCACAATATAATTTAGTTTTTGTTTCATTGTAATTAAATTTAAAAATAAATATTTAAGAAAATAGAAATAGGTACCTACGCCGCCAACGCCATCTGGTCTAAGGAATCTTAAAAACTCACAAAACTTATTTTGGGGTTATTATTTTGTTAAACTTAAAAGCTTACTAAATATGTCGGATAGGAATAGAAATCGTTTTAATATTTTAGATAAACATCATTTTCAATTAATATAGGCACTATTATGTTAAATATCTCTAAATATAAAAACGATATGCTACCATTATACGATAGATGGCGCATGTAGGTGATAAAAAATATAAATTTATAATTTTTAAAATTTTAGTTAAATGCCCGTGCGAAGCCGGGGCGGGCCGCTAGTATTACATATAAAT
The DNA here is from genome assembly GCA_036937285.1 of Euphydryas editha. Lineage (NCBI taxonomy): Eukaryota > Metazoa > Arthropoda > Insecta > Lepidoptera > Nymphalidae > Euphydryas > Euphydryas editha. The sequence continues at coordinate 18,500,114 of JAUPFZ010000003.1, forward strand.
ATTGATATACAATACATAGTATAAACGAATTGTCCTGCCGATGAGTCATTAACGCTTTACATGAATAAAATTAATTTTGATTTTTTTTATATTATTAAATAATTATTAAAATAACACGAAACAAATTTTTTGTTCAAGCAACATTTACTCCGAGTAAATTAATTAATTTCATGAAAAAAACAGATATCACAATATTCAACTTACCTTGAATATATAATTACAAGATTGTTTTCACAAGTATCTTTACTACAAAACAAAATAATGTACAAAAGGCAAGTCAATATTTTTTTTTCATCGCAAGTACTAATATCAGTTAAACTAGATGATTATGTTAATGAGGACATAATAATCATCATCATTGAATCTATAAAGCTAGTCTTCTGGAAAGTAAGCACAGACGACTTGGAAAACCAGATTTTTATTTCTATTCGATTATAATTATACTTATTCTATTAAACAACTGGCAGTATAATTCCCCGAAGGTGTTATAGGTGTAATATAAGTGGGTTTGAGGTGATTTTTTGATAAGAAACTTTACTTCAAGAACCCCTAAGCGATCCGCTTCAAAAGTGGTAACCGCCTTATTTATTGTGGTAATCTACTCACTTCGTTGCTGTGCCTGTACTTCTAATGGGGATGGCATGACGTGAATAGATGTAGCTTTATCACCTCCCTGTATTAACTACAAGGCCTGCGCTTTTCCTTCTTTACCTGTAAAAAGAAAACAGATTTAGGTAATTTAAGGTCAGCAATCCGTACAATGTTTCCGTACCGTCGTACCGTATGAAAATAAATATAATAATAATGAAAGTTTTGCATATCATTCATGCTTCTAGTTTTCTTTCTTTCAAAATAAATTTCAATAAATAAATAACTCAATACACGTAGAACACATTTAATATGGCTTACATACTTCTACGTTAAAATTTGATATTTAAGTAAGGTAATTAAACTAGTACTCATAGTTGTAAATAAACTTTAACATATTCACATAATGTGGATACGAATAATACTTTATTCGAATCTGTATATTTATTGTCGATATAATTATAACCGAGTATTCTCCTTAAATATTGATAGTGACTAACCAGTCATTCTGTATAAATAACAATAAAGCAATTACTAATAATAATTATATCGACCTGTATATTATATTCGGTTTCAATTTTATAATATTATTTTTCAATTGATAATAAAAATAAACAATTACACAAGGATGTACACGTGTAAACAGGAAATGTAAGAAATGTTAGTAAAATACAGGAAAAAGTTAATGAATTCATTTATTCTGATTGTGATAGAATATTAAGTTCATTTAAATATCACTAAGTAAGACAAGAACTGTATTAATGTTACGAAACATTTCTGAGAGGACAAAGTAAGATTTACTAAGGATTGCAAGAGAAAACCGTAAATGCATCCTAAGTACTATTAATTGATTTGTCTTAATGTATGTGAAATAAAATTTAATGAAAGACATTTATAATAGTGGATGGCGTGAATTATTATAAAATGAATTATAGGTTGAAAAAATGTCTTCTAAAAAGTTTTATCTCTAGAAAATATATCTTTATTATTATATCTTATTTACCATAAATTGTGAGGTATAATCCCAATTTAATATCACTTACATTTAGTTTTTGTTTCATTGCAATTAAATTTAAAACTACATATTTAAGAAAATAGAAATAGGTACCTAATGCAACGCCATCTATTAACAGCTGGTCTAACGAATCGTAACAAGATAGATGGCGCAGTATACAAAATATAATTTTTTGAATCGCCAATCGCCATATTTAAATAAACGCTTTTTTTTTTGCATTTAATACCTTAGTGTACTAAGGTCTTGGTTGTTTGTTTGTTGTTAAAATATTTAGTCGTTATTTGTTTGTTGATCGTACAAAGTTGGATGGTTATAGCTATTTAAGTTGTAATCTTAATATATAAAAGCGAAAGGTCACTCACTCACTCACTCATCACGATATCTCTAGAATTTTAAGACCTAGAGACTTGAATTTTGATATAAATATTCCTTTTGCCGAGTAGAGATCAGCTAAGAACGAATTTTACGAAATTCTACCCCTAAGACGGTGAAAAAGGGGGCAAAGTTTGTATGGGATAACGTGGTTCCTTGGTCCAATCTACTTCAAATTTCGCATAAATATTCTTTAACAGAATTGATTGAAGACGTGTTTCGTATTTTATGAAAATTCATACCCTAACGGTGTTAAAAGGGGGTTGAAAGTTATTTGCTTCAAAGTTGATATCAATACTCAGTGCTTTTTGCAGTTTGAGAACTAAATCAATCTATTATAAAATATTTTCCAGTATCGACGCAGGTGTAGGTGATAAAAAATATAAATTTATAATTTTTGAAATTTTAGTTAAATACCCGTGCGAAGCCAGGGCGGGCCGCTAGTATAATATATAAGTGCAATGTATCTTACACACATATATTGAATTTTTTTTTAATATTGGATGTATTACAGTTCTATTATAAGTACAGAGGGAGAGTAGAGTAGTAAGAGAGTAGTTTGTAGGTGAAAAAAGAGTACTTATTATTACTAAAAAAAAAAAACTAGATTAAAAAACATAAGCATCGGCAACTGAATTTTTATTTGTGACTGTAATTTTTTGCAATAAATATCTACATATAATTTGTTAAAATTGTAAAGCAAATCGACTTCATCTGTCATTGATGAATACTACAAGGTAATTATGATAATTATTTATTACGTACAACGATAATGATCTGACGCTCGCAATATGTAGAGTCTGATCAATAATACTTCTTTTATTATAGATAGTAACGAAATTGATTTTAGTTAAATTTATCTTATACTGTATTTTAAAACCTTTAAAATGCTCAAGTAGGTATTTTAAGCAGTCTTCGTCGCGTTCATTATTATTTGATAATTTTTAAAAGACTAAAATTCCACTTTTCAAAATATTTATTTCACTTTAAGAAAAAATGTTTTATATAAACAATTTTTTTTATGCTTGTACCATTCGAGCCTCTCACTCGTGTTCGAGTTATTCGTTTTTCGAGCTTGTCATTACAAGACTCTCGCTTGAGTGTTAATTACAATACCTTCCTTTGACAAACACTACAAATATTTAGATATCTTGAAAAGTACTAATTTTATTCCAAAGTCATATAAGGCTATCAAACCTAAAACCACATTCAAATTTATTATGACTCGCGAGTGAAAGGAGCTTAAAAATTAAGTCAAAGAATAATTTATTATTAGCATATTTTTTTCTTTGCTATTATTAGACCCTAAAGACCGTATACCTATAATATATTTTTGGGTCATTCTGATAAACCCAAACAACTTGCCTCCAACAATAGTTAACAAGGACTTGAGTATGCTCTAAATTCTAGGTGAAAATGCTTTAAGATAATCCTGCTTTTTATTGATAATTGTGGTTGCAATATACAGTATCAGGCTACCGAATTTCGAACAAATTAAACATGTGCATTTTTTCTTACATTCGTTCAATAACTAGAAAAGAACTGACGATAGCGACAAACAGACACGGTCACACAAACAGACACGGTCACACAAACAAGCAGACAACAGCATCACACTTATAACATGATGTTTAACGTTAAACTGAAAGACAAAATGTGAAGGAACTAGAATTGAGAAATACAAAGATTATACTAGAATGAAAAAAAATATGTTATATCTCTTTATTTTTCAGAGACCGTTTTAGACAATAAAAACGTTTCATTACAAAAAAAAAATTACAAAATAAATTAACTTTGGAGGAGTGAGGAACAGGGTGTGAAGTTCCTCATCCACCATTGAAAAGGGAGGATCCTCCGACCAGACGGGAGTTGCGACTGATGGGCTACTGCGCCGCTTAACGTTTGTTGTCGGGTTCTTGTATATACTCAATCGCTTTGAAAACTTTGATAGCGCGATGTAGGATGCGTCAGTTCGTATGTGGCGAGATAGCTGTCGCTACATAACTATCAAATTTTTAACATGTGTCTATGAGAATTCTATGAAATCTAATAACCAGTGAACTACAGCACTAAATTGAAAAAGCTGATAAAAATTGTTTATTTTGTTGGTTAAACATTGTCATGACATACCGACTGATACTTATTTCTTTGCGTTATTATATTTGGTACCAATTTCTTTCGCAAAATCGTATTTATCGAGAGAAAGCTGTATTTTCTTATTTCTATCCTATAAAATATTACCCCATAGCTAATAGGAGTGGAGCAGTATTCACGAACGTCAACACGTATAAGAGTATAAGACCGCGCGAGTCGTTTAGTAGATAATAAAACGGTTAATCGGCTACATGATATGTATATAAATATAAAATAAGCCAAGTTCCGATTAATTATCTAACGTTTTTTTTTTTTTTTGTTCACAAAAAGCGATTTTTTTTTTATAATTATTTATATCCAATTAAATCATAGTCATAAATCATTCGGTGTATTAGAATATAGTTTGAAAAACCCAAAAGTGCACGCCTCATAATCTCATTTTTTTGAATAAAATTTTTAAAAACAATTAAACCACATCGAATTAGACCGTGAAATGAAATAGGGTTCTATTCCTAACTGTACTGAAGGGTGAGAAAAAAAAAGAACTCGGTTAGTGAAGTCTTTCAGTCGTTATCGTGACCACATACAGGATCCGCACATACAGACACACGGACGTCCGAGACAGAACTTTTTTAAATAGATTTTTAATTAGTTGAAATATCAAATATGGCATTAAAATTATCATGAGTGTTAAAAATAGAATTTTTTCTTAATATACATATATGTGTGTGTGTACATTATTTTTAAAGCAGGTACAATATACGATAAACAGAGACATTTTAAGTTCGAAAAATCACTCGTTTTGCATGAAGTGAGAGTAGAACTAACTTCAACGCTTCGCTTCGCTTCATAAGGCGTGCAATTGGGTAAAAATAAAACGTATATATAATAAAGATTTTTGAAGTCAAAATAATGTGTTTTTTTTTTCAAATTAAGCTTACTAATTATAAAAGTCATTTTGACTCCTACGCATTATATTTTATAAGTGCATTATAATAGCGACTAATGAAGTAATGTATCGTATGTCATTTCAAAAATTTGTCTCAAATAATTTTTTAATGTGTCACAATTACCTACATGAATGGAACTAGTTGACGCAGCGGTCGGAAGGTTGTAAAAACGTTTCTATGTAGACATTCGATCCAAAAACTGACATTGAATATTATAATTACATACATAATCGTCACAGTCGGAGTCGCGTACGAGATACGAGTCCTTGAATATAAAATCCATTTTTAATATATTTAATAAAATAATTCGGTTTAATTACGTTACGAAGATAGCTTAGTGTGCTTCGATCTTTGTGAGACAGCGCACGATGCTGTGCTAACAAAAATATTTTCTAGTTTATCAGTTGTTTGTTGGTTTACGTTTGGGAAATCCGTTATTTCTGTTTACAACCTGATGCTGCGTATCCTCATTAAATGCAATATAGTTTAATCCTTATGTCAACAAGATTGGAGCATATTTATGAGATCTATGAAACGACAACTCAAGATTGTTTTATAAAGAAAGGCTGTCGTAATCGATTCTTAGACACCGTTTATTCGTTGAGGCGTTAAGTAAAATGAGTTCACAAGGAAAAAGTAGCCTGGGAAGCTGTGATTCTGATGAGAAAAAATATGAGATGGTGCCTCCAGAAGGCGGATGGGGCTATGTGATTTGCGTTGGACTCTCCGTTATTTTTGTAAGTAAATATTTATATTGCTGTATTAAAAGTATTTTTTGCAAGTTAATATTTTCTGTAGTGAATATGTTTAACATTGTAGTGTATACTATATATATATATATATATATATATATATATATATATATATAAATTAATTACAATCACTTACTCGTAAATAAAAATACTCTTAAGGGATTTAATTAAAAGTCTATATCGGATTTTATCGCGTTTATTTAAATTATTTGTATAAAAAGTTTCAAAATTGTATAAAAAGCGGGGTATGTAACAATTAATTCATTATTCGGACACCCACCACCTCAGTCCCCCGAGATCATGGACGCTGTAAAGGGTCCGAAACGTCGGGAAATAATTTAAAATATTGTTAAACTGTAACGTTTTAAATAAACGCGATAAAATCCGATATAGACTTTTAATTTAATGAGTAAAATTCACGTAAATATAAGAGAACAGTACTCTTAAGGGAATATGTTTATATGTAAATATTATTATGTACTCTAATATAATTTTTACAATTTATATCTATCATTACTATTATTATCTAGCTGACATCATTATTACTTTTCTGGACGTATAAACCATATAGCGATATTTTATACCCTAAGTTATAACTACATTATTAAATAGGTATAATTATAATGAGTAACTTCAAATTCGGCTTATTTTTTTTATATTCAGAAATTTTAATGATTATATAACGTTAAAATTACAGTTTAAAAAAATATAGTATAAGTACCTATATGTATAAGATTCGCCCGCCACTATTTTATTATATGCACAGAAGATTTTTATACTTAACATTTGTACCTATACGTACATCTTTGTATGTAATATAATATCTAAAACTAATTGTTTTATGGTTTACATTCGGTTATACATACTTTACATAATATAATATTGCAAATCTCGTAAATGGACATTGATTAAAATTTATACACATAAGAGTAAAATATTATTTTACAAGAGATATTTGATAAATTAATATACCTAAAAACAAGATATTTACGTTAAATATTACGTGAAAATATTTCAAATAAAATGTATTTTGACACTTATTATTTTTATATTAGGGTCTATTTTTGAAAATTTAAAAACAGTATCATATTCAATTGTCAATTATGCATCGTAAGCATTGAAAAATTTAATGCCTATATAATTTTTACCTTTTTTTTATACTTACGTGTGCTTAAAAATGGCTAAAACAACAGAAAATAACCTACCGAGTGGGGGTTACACACGAACATGAGGCTTGTTGTATTATTCAACACTACTTAATATTTAAAATAAAAAAATTGATTATTATATTACGCTGAAAAAACAAGACTCCTTACATTAGGATCTTAAGTTACATAATATATAGTTATAACGACTACTATAACCACATACAACTCACACTATGTACATAATTAATTGTTAATTTTAAGTTATCTATTACGGTTTAAAATATGTATCACCGTTAGGGCGTTTGTGCACTACACGGAATTTTACTGTCCGGCAGTCCGATTTTTTTTTGGTCCGATATGGCACGCCATATAAATGTATAGGGCGTTTGTGCACCATACGTAATTTTACCGTCCGACATTTTACGTTTTCCCATTCATTTTTATCTCAATTTCAATTAGTTTTTTTTTTCATGCCACATCGGACCGTAAAAAATCGGACTGCCGGACAGTAAAATTCAGAGTAGTGCACAAACGCCCCTACAGACAGACGAACTGAGTGGAATTTATGTAGCAGTGTTGCGTATGGAACCCAATAAATCGATATTTATTAATAGCAAGCTGATTTTGATATTAATTTTTATTTTATGTTTTGTTAGCTTAATTTTAATCAAGCACGTCGGAGTTTTTTTATTTGTTCCATAATATTTTTTGATACATAATATAATATTAGTCCAAGCAAGAAATCAATAACAATTTATAGTTCAAATAAATACGCAAAATTAAACGAAGGGCATCAAATAAAATAAAAACCGATCTCAATGTCTGCATTTTATAACATCAAATATAATTATTTCAGTAAAAATATTCAACGAATAACAATAGATTAGTATACCATACATACAAACAACTAACTCATGTAGATAAACATAAAAAGCAACAAATGCCTTTATTAACTTGCCGCAAACCGAAATCGAACCCCGATCTATAGGAGTCTATTAGGTCATCACATTGTAATACGAATCGATCCCTCTTATTACTCATATATCTATACTAATATTATAAAGCTGAAGTGTTTGTTTGTTTGTTTGTTTGAACGCGCTAATCTCTGGAAGTACTAGTTCGAATTGAAAAATTAGTTTTGCGTTGGATAGCCCGTTTACCGAGGAAGGCTAAAGACTATATAACATCACTCTACGACCAATAGGGGCTGAGCAATAATAAGAAATGTTACAAAAACGGGAAAAAATAATCTTTTTTGAGAGCTTCCGTTGCGTTCTTTATTGTTTCTCTTCTCGAGACATTTTTTAACTATGGTTCCATTTTAAAAGTAAATATAACTTTACTCTTTTACTGAGAATTTTCGAAAAATAAAGAAACTCAATAATACGTTGAACGACCCAGGAATCAAACCTGAGACCCATTGCTCGGTAGTGACGCTTGTGACCACTCGAACAACGAGGCTGGTACCTACTCTTAGAGTAATTGTTTAAAAATATTTAAGTACGTTTTCCCTCAAATTAACGCGGGTGAAACCGCGTTGCACAGATAGTACTTGACATGTGATCTATGGTCGTAGGTATATGAAACCATATCGCATGTATAATAATATCAAACCCACAAGCAGAAACTATTTTATTGTCATTATTATTAATTATCATAAGGGCTTTGTACATATGTGATTATAGAATAGAGAAGAATAGTCCCGACCTCTTTCTTACCGAGGTGTCGTAAGAGGCGATTAAGGCCATAGTGGTGAACTGTACACCAACCAGGATGGTGATTTGCAGCAGCGTCACCATATTCTGCCACAACATAATGCGCTCGCCAACCCGTCTCTCAACCGTGGCAAGTATTGACAAACTCCTCCAGAGATGATGGGAAGGCTTATGTTCAGCAGTGGACATCCAACGGCTGTTGTGGTGGTGGTAGTTTGTAAATATTGTCCACAGAACCCTACTACTACCCCTTGTCAGTTCGTTTGTTGTTGCATTTTCTATACTTACGTCTATATATAATTATGATAAAACGGTGACACGTTTTATTCTGTGTATTGAACATATTTTAAAATAATAATTTAGAGGGCACTCTATAACTGACGGCAAAAATGTAATTTTTTTTTTATATCATCATGAAGATATAGTTTTTTCTATCTTGGTCAGTAATAATGCCAAAACTAATGAAATGGATATACAATGAAACTGGGCACAATTTGAGTTCATACTACGAGTTGAAACACTGGATACTTTTTTTTCCACAATGGCGGAGGGAATTAAGGAGATTTCATTTATTCTTTTTTTTCTCTTAGTAAAAATGAAAAATGTACACAAAATTTTGAACGCAGATCATCTTAAGCTGACGTCAATACTTTTTCTTATAGTCTTAATGAAACGGATGTCAATTGTGTACTAAGTAGTTGATACAACGAGTTTAACAATAAATATCGAAATGAGAGAATGGAATAGTTTAATCTAACGCATGATATTAAATAAACAAATATGTGCTGCAAATATGCACTGTTATGCGCTAATATTTTCTTTTCGAAAATTAGACATAGATAAGTATAAAAGTATGAACTTCAAGAAGTAATTTGTTTGTTTAATAAATTACTGTACAAATATTTTATACCTTTTGTCATTTGACATTTTAATCATTTATATAACTGATACACGAAAGTTTAACCTGAGATAATTACGAAACTTATATATATCCTACTTTAAAACAATGTAACAAAGATTATTCAACCACACGTTAGTGCACTCATAAAGGTAAACAAAACAAAACTTATACATACATTCAGTTTGACTTAAGTTTTTTAAGTTTGTAATATTTCAAATCACTATTATAAATTTACCAAAATATTTTTTTTTTTTTTTTTAATGTGTATATCATGCGATCAGTCGCCAGACTATGAGCAGATTCGTTCTGGGAATTAGTTTCGTTCGGAGACAACTTCCCCAGCAGGAAGAACTCCACATGTCCTATGAAGCCACACTATCCAGTATATGCCGTCTCTTTAAGCGGCGTATTGCTTCTGGCATTGTTAATTGTACTGCTAGGTCATTTGGGTGACCAGACAGCCTTGCCTTGTAAGTACCGTTGAAGTTTTTAATTTCTTGCTTCACTGTGTTCACATTTAGGTGTTCGTGAAGTTCCGACGTCCGTAGGAACCATGGCGCGTTGGAAACTTGTTTTAAAATATAATTTTGCGATCTTTGGATGATTTCAATGCTGGAATCGCATGCTGATCCCCAGAGCTGTATTCCATATGTCCATATTGGCTTTATAGCTGTCTTATACAACAGTAGCTTGTTATCCACGGATAGCCTAGAGTTCCTTGCTAACATCCAATATAAATCTCTGTATTTGTGGTAGATTTCATCCCTCTTGGCTTGAATATGCCTTTTCCAGGTGAGTCTTCTATCCAGATGCATGCCCAGATACTTTACAGTGTCATTTTGCGGAAGCTGGTTGTCGCGTAATGACACAGTAGGACAGTTCCCTCGTCGCAAAGTGAATGTCACGTGGACAGATTTCGTAACACTGGCTTTTATTTTCCATCTAGTCAGCCATTTGTCGATCTGATCCAAACTACGCTGCAGGATTGCAGAGGCTTCCTGAGGACATCTGCTACGAGCTAGAATAGCAGTATCATCTGCGTATGTAGCCACAGTGACATCTTTAATATGTGGTAGGTCACTGGTGTAAACTGTGTAGAGTATGGGTCCCAGAACTGAGCCTTGTGGAACGCCAGCTTTGATTGGATAGAACTGAGATGTGTGCTCTTCTTCCTTGACTTGAAAAATTCGGTCAGAGAGATAAGATTTCACTAATTCAAAAAACGTATGGGGTAAAAGTGATTTTATTTTGAATAAAAGACCTCTATGCCACACCTTATCGAAGGCTTGCTGCACATCAAGAAAGGCAGCAGAACAGTATTCCTTGCGTTCAAGTGCGTCTCTGATGGTTCTGCATACTCTGTGGATCTGTTCTACAGTGCCATGATGCTGTCGGAAGCCAAATTGATGATCAGGGATGATGGATCTTTCTTGGAGTTTCCTCATAAGTCTTCTCAGCATAACCTTTTCAAATAGTTTTGATGTCACAGGTAATAAACTAATTGGCCTGTATGAGGTTAATTCATGGACTGGTTTGCCAGGCTTTCCAATCATAATAATTTGTGAAACCTTCCAGAGTGCTGGGAAATAGCCAATTCTCAGGATACCATTAGATAGTAAGGAATACGATACCTTTTTTAGGTAGTTCTAGTAGAACTTTTTTGTCTATCAGATCAAAGCCCGGTGCCCTTTTGTCTTCCATATGTTTTATTATGCTAATAATTTCTTTTGGTGTAGTTGGCCTAATAGGCAAATCCAATTGAAAAGGCTGTCCAAGGACATTTTCTAGTTCTGTATCATTACTATCGTGATCAGGTTCATTTGGCGTAAAAATTTTTGCCAAGTGTTCTCCGAAAGCATCAGCTTTCTGTTGCTGACTTCTTGCCCAAATATTGTTCTCCAGTCTGAGCGGTGGTTTAGAGTTTGTAGGTTGAATAATATTTTTGCAAGCTCGATAGAGTGAGTAGTTGGTGGCCCTTGTTGCAGACAAAGATTCCAGAAATGATTCCATTGAGGCATTATTTAATTTAGATATGGTATTTTTTAGGTCCTTTATTGCTTTATTTAGTGCAGATTTATCTTCAGGATGCCTACTAGTGTGCCACACCCTGCGTAACCTTCTTTTCTCCATAATTTGGTGCTTTATTTCAGATGGAACTAATTTGTGCCGCGGTGAAGAATTGGAAGTGTCTGGTGTGCATTTCCAACATGCTGATTGAACTGTAGTCATGAACTTGTGAGTTGCATTGTCAATATCATCCTCCGATTTAAGGGCTATTTGAAGCTGAAGTTCGTCACTTATTAAATTTCGGAAAGCATCCCAATCTGTCCATTTATTGTAGAGTTGAAGGCGTTTCATATTATTCTTCACTTTGGAACTTATGGTTAGGATCACGGGGATATGATTCGAGGAGCCATCTAAGGTAGAGCTGACAGTGAATAATAGTCGAGATAAGCCTTTAGATATAAAAAAGTCCAGAACATCAGGCAACCGGTTCGGATCTGTAGGCCAATGTGTAGGTTCTGATGTGGCAGTGGTAGTAAGATGGTTAATATCTACACTCTTTTTTAATTCCCTCCCTCGTGTGGTTATCAGCCTGGACCCCCAGTGAATGTGTTTTGCGTTCCAATCTCCTCCAACTATAAAGCGACATCCTAAGCTTTCAAAGAACTTTGAGAATAGCTCCTCAGATATTCTGTGCTTAGGTGGACAGTACACAGCTGAGATATTAAAGTCGCCATTTTTATCTGAGATTGCTACTGATGTTGCTTGGATTGGTTCAGTACTGTATTGTGGTAATTCATAATGCTTTATTGTCGCTTTTATAATGAGTGCAGTTCCTCCATGTGCAGTTCCATCTGGGTGATTTGTGTGGTAGATATTGTACCCTTTTATCTTTATCAGACTACTACTAATAAAATGAGTTTCTGATATGAGTAGAATATCAAGCTTGTGCATGTGAAGTAGTATTTCTACTTCATCTTTGTTGGGAGATAATCCGTTAATGTTCCAAGTAGCTATATTAAAAGCTATTTTGACGAATTGGAAATTAACGTTGTTATGAGTTGAAGGAGTGTACTCATTTGTTGTAGGAGCAAATCAATTTTTTCTGATTGCTTGATAAACATGTTTTCTAGGGTTTTATACGAGGATGATCGAGTGTCTGGTCCTGGTTTATCAGGCTTTGAGTTGGTAGCTTCAGCATATGTTTTCTCTTGTGTTTTAGCATTTTGTGTATGTGGTGGTCGGTTACCAGCAGAATTCAAATTTATTGGATGTTCTTGCATATTGTCTTCTTTGTGTACTTTATGATCATTTCTTTGTTTTCTTGGGTAATATTTATATGTTTTTCTGGTTAGAATCTCCTTATACACTTCACATCCCTTGTAATTAGCAGGATGTGGGCCCAAGCACAGAGCACACATAGCTGGTGTGTTACGATCAGTCTTTGTACATTCTGATGTTTTGTAAGCCCCTGCACATTTAACACAGCGGAAGGGTTTCATACAATAGTTTTTTGTATGACCATACTGCTGACACCTCTGACATTGTACTATTGTTTTTCGTTTTCTTGGATCTTCTATAATAACAGTTTGGTGATATATAACCTTTATGCTTTTGACTGCCTTATTATTGGGACCAGATAGAAGATTTGCGAAAAATGTGGTGGTAGGTTTTTTATCAGGTCCAAATTTAGCATTTATTATTTCTCCTGTCACAGTATTTCCTGTTTCCTCAATGGCTGCCTTGATAGCATCAAAAGGAGTTGTGTGGTGTAAGTTTCGTATGACTATTCGGTAATTTCTGTTATCTTTTCGATTAAAGGTGTGTCCAATCAAACCATTTTCCCGGATTACGGATATTAAGAGCTTGTAAATTTCAATATCGCAAGTTAATATTTTAAGTTGATTTCTGTTGATTATTTTATAGCTAAACTGGGATTTCTCTGTAACTGACTCCAATAGTTCAGTGAGTTTGTTTAGATCTTCAACACCATATAAGATGATCGGCGGTGGTTTATTTGGCTTCTTTATCTTCGGTTCGTCTGTCTGTTCATCAGTTAAATCAACAGTTAATCCACTAAAACTATTACTTATTTCCATTTTATCCGGTGAGGGTGAATTTGCAATTTTTTTCCTTTTCGGGTTTCTGATCAAGGGAACTCTTTGCCAATTAGGTGGTTGAGTGGATGTAGATTTTATTGGTTCTGGATCAAGACATTGGCTTTGTTGATCTTTTTGGGTGTACGGTTCTTCCTTACTTGTGCATGGTGGGCTGCTTATAGATGGACTCCTTGATCTTGATATAAATAAGCTAGGATGGAAAGCTTGCTGTACTAGTCGTTTTCCAGTAACATTTACAGGCACCGGAGCCTGGTTACTCACTCCAGTGGTGTCTTCGGTAGCAGATTTCACACTCTCCAGCCCGGGTACCGGAGAGCGCCGGGGGTTAGCCGGATCGCATGACATAACACATTCTCTATTATCTGACATTTCATAAAAGGGGGGGGGGGGCGGGAAATTACACCAGCAGTACTTTCCCAAGGTAACTACTGCCACAGTTTTAGAGGGTATTTAATGCCTCAGGGCTTGTGGTAGCCGTGGACAGGTTAGTTAACCGCCGCCTGTTGCTCGGCGTTGTCAGCTCGTTTTGCACCACCCAGGGGACACGTGTAGGGTGTGCCTTTTTTGAGGAAAAGATGGAGAATCCTACGGACGCGAGCGACACCGTCCCCCTTACCAAAATATTTAAAATCATTATATGTATAATAAAGTGTAGTATAATGTGTCAAATATCAAACGGAGTTAGTATTACTTTAGAGATAAAACAGTTTAATTTTCGTAATTTCTATTTACACAATGACATACTAAACTTTTCTTTTTGTAAACATTTATTTGATTTTTATTCTAAATTGAAAATTGAAAAAATTTACTTTTAAATAGATTTTGTTAAAATTTATCTTCTATGTGTGTAAAAATGTCAACACGGATGAAACCGTGCATGTCGTATACTTCTGTATTTGATTTACTTGCCAGCTTACATAAGGATTAAGACATTAAGATAACGGAATTACAGGAAATTAGAATAACAAGAGGCAGACTATTTTTATTTGATTTAACGGTTAAAATATTTAAATGATTACCGCCATCTCAATTAATTACTATTTTTGGAGTTTACTCCTTAAGAATCGATTTTCATATATAAGGCGCCCGGTATGAGAAAAATATGAGAGGTAAAATGTACTGATGAATGACCTCGTTACTTTTTCGGTGCACGCGCACCTATGGTGCGGTGCGAAAGTAATGTTGCTTTAATTAATATTGAAAAATAATATTTAAAAAATAAATGATAATTGTCAGATAATAATAATTACATAATTTATCAACATTCCTAATGAAATATTTGTGCACATCTGAAATTGACTATTGTGAAAAGTTTAATGTAAAATATTTCGCCGATTAGTTATAATAAATGTATATAAAATGAATAAATATATATTTATATATGTATATTATTTTCATTAATTTGTTAATTTACCCTTTCATATGGTATTAATCTTATTTTCAGTTGGATAAACTCTTTTTGCGTATGTTTAGACAATCGTACTTAAGGAGTAAACTCCAGTCGTGCGTCGGAGCTGACACACACAATTTTTTATTTTATTATTTAGTAACCGCTTTATCAAGTTATCAAAACATATTTTAATTTTGGTTTTTACTATAAGAATATTAAAGCAAGTATAGTTTCGTATCCATGATCGTGGAAGAGGCCAAGACCCACAAAGGGTTGTAGAAGAAGATCTATAGATTTATATATGGGTATTGTATATTACAATTTCTTTTTTTTTTTTTATGGAATAAATTTTTATATCGTTATATTTAATCGTACGTATCTCGTATTTTTATTATTACGATAATTAAAAAACCTTAGTTTTTAATGATATCTCGATGTTAAAAAAATGGGTGTCAAATAATTAGTTTTTTTGTTGTCATTTAACCTATAACAAAATATTCAGCTCAAGGTTCCTAATTTAAGGGTCGGGACCTCCGAATGAATTCTTATTAAAATTAAATAGTAGGCTAACTCTCTTAACAAGCGAGGAATTTTGATTCCCAGATTTCATACACAAAAGGTGCAAACGGAACTCTATCATTAAAACTAAGCTGTCTGGATCTTTGGAAACGTAATAAATATAAACTTACTAAACTATAAAATATATACTAGTTTTGTAAATGTATTACATGCATTATATTCTACAGCAACACAGTTTGGGGCATTGTGCATTTGTTTTTGTTTTGTTTCTTTCAAACTAATTAGTATTTAATTTGATTAAGTTTCTTTGAACACTGTTCTGTGTTGCTACCGGAGATGGGCGTTAGTGCTACAACACAGTTTTTGTAACTAACTGTAGTTACTAACGTACAATTATATATTTGTAATACATTTTTTGTTCCAAATAAAAAAAAAATATTTTTTTATTTACAAAATAATATATGTATTACTATGGTCGATATGACATAATAAACAATACTTTTTTTTAAATTATGTTATGGGTTTACTCTTAACCTAAGTCTAGCTCTAGAGCAGAGACGAGGTCGAAGATGGTGCGAGCTCGCCCAGAAAATGCCTAACGTTAATCACAAAAGCAAATTTAAATTATCTTATAAAATAGAAGTGCATCTAACAATGTTCGCGTGAACTGATTTTGTTAGTGCAGAATTCAAGCAACATCATAACCACCTTAAACATAATATGAGAATATAGTAAGGGTAAGCAAAGAAAATGCCTGGACTTTGAGGTTGTGTTACTAGAGTCAGTTTGTCGACTATTTAATAATATATAAAGTATACGATTTATATTTATTTTATTTAAATGCTTTATTGTACAGTACAAAACTAGTAGTAGTGATTGAGTACTTAGTTTATAGTAGGAAGAAAAGTACGATAAAATACAAAGGATAAAGGAAACAGATTCAAAAAATCAAACAGCTTTCATTTAGAAATACAGCTCTACCTGACGTTTATCATCTTTCATTAATTATGGACTATAGACCAAGGAACTCATATACAAACTAATATTATGCAATATACGTAATATTATTTATATACGAATTTATAGACGCGAACATTTTTTACTAGATTGTGTCTGTCTCTAGAATCAAAAAGGTCATCTCGGTTTATTCGAATTGAGTTATCAGACGATTAAGCGAAAGATTGAGTTGATTGGTGAATTTAGCGGGCAAATTCAATTTGTCAACCTGGTATAAATAAACCATCAACTGATGGCAACACGGCATTAAGCACGTTTCGTCATCAATCGATTTAATTTCGTGATAACCGCTCGAGTGTTCGGGCAATGACCTTTTAGTTTACCAACTGCACAAAACTACCCAAGGCGTCTCACGTTTTGTTACGTAATTTCCCACCGGTGATAGTGTAATATACGTTAATCAACCTGTAATTAGTAGGTGCACTTCGCGTACTAATGCCCGTATCGAAAAAAAGTTGACATGAGCAATATAGCCATAGTGACCATTACAAGGACACGGGCGCTTGCGGTTATTGCGGTTAGTTTGTAAACTCTTGTCAACTAGTAGTTGACACGGATAGTGGAGCGGATAATGATTACAATGACGACTCCTTCAAACAATATATACACAGCTCATTTTAAAGTTATAATAAGATTGTTCATAACATTATTTTAACAGCCTTTATAAAAGTATGTTTTGTAAATGTATGTTACTTCCATAGTACATGAAAGAATCATTTTAAATAAGAACAATCATTTCAACATAACTATGTTAACAATGTAAATTGACATCCTTTTCTATTTCAATTTAAGTGTATTTATTCCATTATCTGAGGGGAAATAAATCAATGATATCAATGTAAATTTATTGAAGGTTCACTGCCAATCATTCAAACGTGACGATAGAATTCCTCAGCGGACCGATAAAATAAAATAAAATAAAATAAAAACACAACTTTTTGTTTTAATTTTATTAAAGTGTCGGTTTTTAATGTTAATGCTTTTTAAATATTACGCATTAATTAAACAATTAAAAAGCAATTTTTATCTGTTTGTTTGAAGGTCTGTCTTTTTGGTTTACTTTAACTCTGTAACGGCTAAATTTTAATGGGTTTTACATAAGCAGATAGCTCATGTTAAAAGAAGTATTTAAAACTAAAATTTAATAAAGTTTAAAGTTATAGGTCTTTATAAAAGGCAAATGTATTTTCAGGTTTTTAGCTCAATTAAAAAAAAATATTACATACATTTGCATGTAATGTTAAATATTGCATGAGTTCGACTCGCACTGGGCCGGTTTTTATTATAGCGCTGTAAAATATTTTATGTCATTTTAACCATGGCATTTTATCAGGCATGGCATGGTATGACATTTTATCAGCGTGAGAACGGTTTTGAATATAATTAATTTTATAATGTAATTAATTAGTACATTGATGTAGAGTTCTTATATATTTCAAATGTTACAAGGTAGCCTATATTGTTTCAGTATAAAGTATAGTGTAATAAAATATTGTAAAATAAAATTTATACATATTTTATAAAAAATACATATATTATGTTTATTTTCATTTAAGTTTTAGGTACTGTTAACTGATTTTCAGTTTTAAAACCGCTTAAGAATAAACTAGTCTCTTTATTATGTTTTCACCTGTGAACTAACTGCATGTTTGGTGAGAATTTCCGATACATGTACATATGTCAATTCACATGTGAAACAGCGTTGCGAATTAATCCCAGTAGTGAGACATAAGTAGACTGACTCATATTATCTTTACTTTTTCTTTAGTTATTCGACAGTTATATTTCAAAATATTTCTTTGGTCTTTGTATTTTGGACTTCAAATACTTAGATATGGTAACGCTAACGAAGACTGATGTCGTATAATCTTTTCTTAAATCTACAGGAGTTTTTCTAGAGTAGATAAGTATAAAATATATAGTTATTATAATTATAGTCTTCAAACGTTATATTGATTTAACTGAGATATTTCTTTTTAAGCAAATAATTATATTAAAAATTTCATATGTGCGTTTTTATATATTATATTTATTGTATTGAATGGCTTCTTTAATTACAAAAAATGCGTGAGTTTACGAGTGCATCATTTGATATAACTTATAGCTCGGCTTACTATGTAGTATATATTATAAATATAAAGAACACTTCCTTCTTATTATGATTAAAACTTGTCCTGTTTTTGATTTTTAAAAAAAAGCTCCTAATGTCCCTACGTAAAAGTTTGGTTTTTTTTTATCGGCAACAAATAACACGACGAAGTGGAAACTTTTGGCATATCAATAGACCAGGCCATATTTATGTATGTTATGTAGAAACGAGGTGAAGGAAACTAGAGCTAATGAATAAATGTAAACAAATTTATAATTTTTATAACGGTTTTTTTTTTAATATTCAAAAGGGTACCGCATACGATGTTCCTAATATTCAACCTTAGCCTTAACCTTAACCTTCAGCTGTAATAAATAGTATACAGATATTTGCTTAAAGCGTTTATATCATAAACTAAGAGACCGATTTAAGAATCTTCTTGGACTAATTCATGTTTTTCGCAAATGTCGTAGCATGTAGGATTAGACTATGAATTACGAATTAAATAACTTATGTTTTATGTAGATATATAATTTACAATTAAAAAAAGGGAAAAAAAAACACGCTGCAACATGTATTTAAGGTTTCTTTCACATAAAATACCTTATATTATATTAATGTTATTGTTACTTCATGAGATTCGCGATAATAATATTTGCGTAGCCTTAGTGCCAGATCTCAACAAAAATTTCCATGAATAATAAAACTTATTTTATTATAATTATTTATGCTAATATCACCATGATAAGATCGTCTACATAAAGGCAGATCTTAATATTTTTTGTGCTATATGAATGATTATGTATTACATCACACACGTAGTTTATTGACCTCGTACGTTTGAATATAACTGTACTCTTTACAAATTGTTCGCTGTCTATTGAGTATCAATTAGAGCAGGGATGGCAAACCAATGGCACGCATGCCATTGTCGGCATGCGACACAATATTTTAGAAACGTCACCGATCACGAAATTCATAATACATTAAGAAAAAAAGGGGGACATACATTTAGGACATCATTTCATAGGTTATATATCAGGTAATATCGATATAATATGAAAGCGATGACCTTTTTAGGAATACGTATAGCCTGTGGGTGTAAACATCGTTACGGTATTAATTTATTTATTTTGTTCTTTTTTTGTGCACTACTGACACAGGAGATTGAACTTGACTAAAGACTTTGGAGTTGATTGACACAATTTATTATTTTTTATTATTTATTATTTTTCACTACACGTCTATGATCTCAGCAAATATCTGTTTAGAAAAAATGGCACGTTGATGTAAAGGTTCGTTATCCCTGAACTAGAGCATTATGTCGAGCATTTTTATGTAATCTAAGTTTATAGCGAATGTTCGACGTCGAGTTCATTGTCGTCGCCGAGAGCACTTACCTATACGATTCATTTCTGTTTTGCGCTTAGCTTTATTCAATATAGTTTAGCTCACGCTCTTCTTATTGCTCTATTTAATGTTATATAAATGCACTCTTTCGTTTACGAAATCATGTTTATAATAAAGCATCCAGCGTTGCGCTTATTATTTTTTTCGTAAAAGGGTGACACGTTAGAACGGGTCGATGTTTCATAACACGAACATACTTTAGTCTACTCTCACCTTTAAGGTCAAAAGTTAACAAAGATAACAATCGAAATTGATATTTTTCAAGATCTTTGGAATGAAATGCTTTGGGAGTCACAATAGTGATAAAAGTATGTTTAAGAAAATTGACAATTTTTAGTTTTAATTTTGTTATAACGCTTCTATTTGATAGAGACTTTGAGGCAAACTAAGCTGTTATTTGATGATTACGAAATTATCACTACCAATATGAACTATCAAATTTTTATTTGGTTAGGTCATTGATTTTCATTTAAATTTAAATTACCTTTACACGGATATTATGTGTAAATCTAAATTACCCTAGATATTAAGCTTGTTTTGAGAATTACTAATGAAACATTCATTTACGTTTTCTTTGTTTCAGATCGCTGGTACAGCTCATCAACCAGTCTTCGGTTTTATATATAACGACTTTCTGGATGAGTTAGGAGTGGGTACAGGCGCTGTTACTGTCGTATACGGAGTATTTCAAGTTACATTAGCAATAGCTGGTGAGTTTTTAATTTAAATAATATACATATTATAATTATTAGTTATAGTTACATCATAAAGTCATATACAAATAATACACGTTAAAATATAAATGTCTATTCAAAAACTGTCGATAATTCACAATTTTACTAGATTTATTATAATCGACCAACCATAATATTCTAGTAACGTAATGCTTAACTCTATTAAGACTGGTTGTATAAAGTCCTTTACAATTATTCTTTAAAAATCAATGTTTATGTTTCAGTCGTTACAGGCTTAACTTCATCGTAATTTTGTTACACAAAGTAAAATTTTCTCAAAAAATTGTTTGATATCTTCAAAATTTCCTTGTAACGTTTTGCCTTGAAAAACGATTTTATTTTTTATTTTATAATTGATATTTATAAATAATCGATACGCGGAAATAATATAATAAATACTTGAAAAATTAAATGCCTTAAAAAAACATGCACGTAATTTTTTAAGAATTTAAAAAGCAGGTGTTAAAAAGTAATTTATAAATAATACTCTTTTAATAATATTTTTTTTAAAACTCATTTAAATATATCAAAATAGCTTAAACTTTAAGAATTAATTGGTTCAGAAAATAATGTTATAACTTCTTCATAATTTGTTTAACTATAAAACTGTTCCATATATTTTGGGCTTGCAATTTTTTTTTATTTTTTTTTTAAAGAAATAAGAAATGAAAGTTTGTTATTACTTGTTTTTAAGACATGGCGCCTTGATATGCTTGCTTAGCACTCATTATGTCATTATTTACACTTATATTTAAGTAAAATTATTTTAACTACAGAAAACCAGAAGTTCAGTTGGTGCTATGTTATTATTTTAATTAAAAGCAATCAATATAAATATACGCTGAAAATTAAATTGTTACTATGCACTCTATACTATAATTGTTTCTATTTTATTTTATATGGGTCGTTTAACTATATCATTAATAAATAACTTAATGATTGTTGTTTGAATGAATTGTTATATTACTATTCATTATCAAATTGTGTAGAAAATTGTTTTATAATGACGTCAGAACAGGATTTCCGTAACGAAAACAGTAGTTTTCCGTTGAATTCAATTAAAATAGTTTTATATTGAATATTTTAAAGAATGTATTCATGGACAGCACTGTCCATAAGAATCACAGTTTTTTGTATTATTATTATTATGGTCGGCGAAATATATTATAGCATCTTGTAACATCATATACGTATAGCTTCTTGTCAATTCAGTATTTAAATTATAATATCAGTATGTATTTTAAGAAACATTATACTATAAATTATTATCATTATTAAATATATTTGAATTTTAAACAACAATTTTATAGTCTAACGCCGAGTTGCACGAAACCTACATCTGATTAAGTTAACAAAAAAATTTAGTTTAATTAAAGACCTATCTAACGGATGATTAATTCCAACAGCTTTAAATTAATCATAAGATCAACTAATTTTAAGATTAATTGCAACTTAACTAACGGAAAGTTAGCGACGGTTTCGTGCAACTCGCCGTAAATAATAAACATACTTTATTTATCTTAAGATTTAAGTTTCTATTAGACTTTTGGGTTAGAATTGAACCTCTTAGACATTTGATTGTCTCTACACTGTCAACCGCATTTACGGAATCTATACATACAATATATAAAATGCTTTGTTCTGAATGACTGACTGACTGACGGATCAACGCACAGCCTAAACCGCTGATCGTAGAAACCTGAAACTTAGAGGGTGTGTTATTTGTATGACGTAGATATGCGATAAGAAAGGATTTTCCGAATTTTTAGCCCTAAGTGGGTTAAAAGGAGGGGGGTTCCTGTCGCGATAGCCGCATACCAGATTATCGGTAAAATAAAG
Organism: Euphydryas editha; assembly: GCA_036937285.1. NCBI lineage: Eukaryota > Metazoa > Arthropoda > Insecta > Lepidoptera > Nymphalidae > Euphydryas > Euphydryas editha. Next base: position 18,522,771 of record JAUPFZ010000003.1, read on the forward strand.
GTGGACAGATTTGTCACCCAGGTTTTGACGGGGAAAGGTGGATTCTGAGAGTACTTGCACCGTTTCCATCGAGAGTCCATCGTGTTTTTGCGATCCTGGGTGTTCTGAGTCTGTTCTCTACGTACTTCTGAACTGCCCGGCCCATTGTTATGAGAGGCAGATGTTGGAAACCAGATTGAATGTCAAAATGGAGTTTATTTATTTATTTATTTAATTGGTATATCCACAGAATACATATAACACATTACATCGAGCCATTATTTAATTAATATATAATACTCGTATGTATCCCATTACGGAGTAGAATGTTGTCATTCTACAATACCTTAATGTCACTAAAGCAAATACATTTAAAATTATTGTACGTCCAAATTCAAAAAAGTTAGATACAGTTTCAGAGCTATTGTGTAATAAGGACAGAGACTTGTTCCTTGACTACTGTAGAAAAATTATGTAAAATTGTTAATTATAGAAACAAGACTTAAGTAATAATATGTTAGCTAACTATGGTATGTATAATTAGGATAACATACATAAAATTGTACTAGTAAATAAGGAACATAGTGAATAATTTAAAAAATAAATAAATTAGTTTGTAATTAAATATATAAAACTTTGTATTTTATAGAAAGTAAGTTGTCACAAAATAACATAATGTAGCCAAAACTTTGTAGTTTATACTCTTTAAATTTGCCTCTTGTACATAGTAGTTTTAAGTAAATAAAAGTTATTAAAATAGTTCCTCCCTTACTAGCTATGTATGAGCTACGTATGAATGAGTTTCCCTAAAAATATATAGTCTCCCCATGGTTTCAAGGAGGTCTAGCATTTAAAAAAAAATCAAATATGTTATACTCTATAGTAAAACATATTGAAATCAATTTCATGTGTGGCCATTAGTTTAAAAAATATAAACCATAAGTCAGATATTGTCAAAAAATTTAAATAGTAATAAATTGTTTACTATAGGTACAGTAAATTTATGTGAGCGATGCTAAGTGATTTTTCACTTTTTTAATGTAACTATATTTTTACCGCGCTTTGCTTACAGCGTTTATTTTTAAAAAGATAGCACTCAAACTCTCATCCTTTTTTTACGTCTTGCATGATCTTTTATAATAATTTTTACATTAATAATCGCACAATAAATTAGCAACATGGCATGTGTTAGTGGCGCCTCACTCCAACGGCCTTTTTGCAGACACATTTCTAAGTCAAGAAAGCATATCATTTCAACAGAAACAAGCATCATATATAAACATCATTGCTGAACCTAGATACATATTTATAGGAGAGAAGGCTGTTATTAACATTAAACCTATCAGAGCGGTCACATGACCAATATTGAGACTTTGATTGAAATTCTTGATTTTACATTTTTCTTGAACATACTGCACAACTTTTCATTAATGCTAGTTAAGTAGCTATTTATTATATAAATTAACAATTTTAATTACAGTCTCAAAAGTGGTCATTTGACCGCTCTGGTAGGCTTAGTGTTAATTTTCAACCGACCAACAGTTCAATAGTCATCCTCAGTAATAAAAGTTGATAATTGGAACTTTTCACTTAAAAATTATTTTATTAAATTAATTAAATTTAATTAATAAAAAAATTAAATTAATAAAAAAATTAAAATTATTTTATTAACTTGATTAATTATTGTTTAAATTCATCCATTCTTTGTGTAATTATATTTTTATCAAAACAAAATGTTCAAATTTTTTGTTATACAAGACCTCAAATCCAGAGAATATTGTTTGTTTATTTATTTATTTTACATTTTATTGAGCAATAAATTAAAAAAAATAAGTATACAGTAAATATTGTCCTAAGCGAAAAGAAAGATCCCCTTAATTAAAACAATATTTTGGTTACCACAATGCGAATTCAATTACAATATTGTAATTCTAATAAGTGATGTAGATTTGTGTTTGTATTGGCGTTAAAATGATAAACAGTTATATTATTTTTGTTTTAGGTTTCTCTTCAAATATAGTACTCAAAAAACTATCTCTGAGACAAGTTGGACTTATTGGAGCGTTTATATATACATTAGCTTCATTCCTAGCAATATTCGTATCATCTACGACGCAACTAATTATAACAAATGGGTTCCTACAAGGTATGGGAATGGGTCTTCTCATCCCAGTATCTTATACGAGTTTTAATAGTTACTTTACAAGGAAAAAAGTACTTTACCTAAGTCTATGTAAGGCTTCAATTGGATTGATTACGATGGTTTACCCACTTTTCATTAAGTTTACTCTAACTGAGTATGGTTTCCGTGGGACACTTGCTATCCTATGCGCGATCTCAGCTCACAGCATTTTTGGTGCTCTAGTCATGCAACCAGTACAATGGCATATGGTTAAAAGAATGAAGTCGTGCGAAAAAATAGTCCGTAAGTATAATCACTTAATTTTTTAGTAATAAAAAATATAAGAAGTTTGCGTATCTAGAAAACGTATTTTTTTTTCACTTAATTCATTCTAGATTAAATTTACGCTAGAGTCAAATATAAATAATAAATAAATATTTTGATAAAATTAAAAAATAACAGTACTTATTTATAAGAATATCAAAGACTAAAAATTTCATAGAAGTACCATTAACTTGCAGTTATTCCACCAACTCCAGCATCTGAAAACAACCAAGAAAAATTTGACTTCACGAGCAATACCGTCGCAATTCGAGACACGAAATCTGTACAAGACCTGTATACGAAAACTGTTAACGATCAGAAGGAGTCGGGATTGTTGTTCGTACCAAAATTAACCGATTCGAGAAGGCTGAGTATTCCCGTAGTATTGATCCCGAGTGATTCGAGAGCAGATAGCAAATTTAGCTCTAATGATAATGTGTACTTAGAAAATTTGTTCAAGGCCGCTTCGGTATCTAGTTTGGGTCATTTTGGCAACATTGTCGTCGAACCACTGCCTGTTATTAAAAATAAAGAAGGAAAATGGTAAGCTTATTGTAACATTAATGTTATCGACTTTTATAAATGCATTTTACATACGATTTTTTTAAATTATACTCATAATAAAACTGTAGTAAACGATAGTAAACGATAGGTACTGAAGCCAACAATGTATTTTATTTATTTTTTATTTTTGTCGGTCTGCCTGTTTGTATCATGGCCACACATCACGCCAAAACTACTAAATGAATTTAAATGGAACTGGACACGATTTGATTTCATACTACGAGCTAGGACTCTGGACACTATTTATCCCTAATACAGCACGGTTCCTTTGTACATGTAGTCCGATTTCATTTATATATATATATATATATATATATATATATATATATATATATATATATATATATATATATATATATATATATATTTGTTAGAAAATAGATATTTTAAAAATTATATTGTTAGAAAGGAGCTATTTTTAATGTCCTTGGTTTCATAATTCAGAAATTACAGCAATAGGGGATCGGACAGTAATCAGATTAAAATCTAAAATGTGCTTTAATAAAATAAATATACTGTTTTACTATCATTTATCTAATAATAATTTAATATAATTCATTTAAATAATTTTAAATGAAGAAATAAAATGTTGTTATTTTCAATACTTTTAAACTGTATTGAAACACCAATCACAGTGCGTGAAGTCATCTGTGGCCAATCATTGACTGCATGGGTACTATCTACTTAGTTTACTCAGTTATTTCCATAATTTTGTTGAAATTATAAAAGTTGCTAATAGATTATTGATAAATTAGGATACGGTAATGGATTTAAAAGCTGTCACGTGGTGGTTAACCAGTTTCTTATAATGATAACAGGATTTACGAAAGCCGACAATCGAAATCTTCCCAGAGTGAATACGTTTCTGATTTGCAATTTCTTTGCAAGTAATTCAGACTTTTGTGACAAAACTTGTTTTTTGAAATGTGAAAACTTCTGTATTACTATAATAATATATTATTTGCCATAAATACCTAGGTACTTGAATAAATACCTCCTTGAAAAATAACCTCTAATATTACACAATATATGTATTGTACCTACTGTACTGTACTAGCCTGTAAACCACCCAGTGCTGAGCGAAGGCCTCTTCTCCATATAGACAAAGGGTTGGAGCTTAATCCACCACGCTGCTCCATTGTAGGTTGGCGAATAACATACTACTATGAGTAACGATCGCTATCAGGTGTATATGATAACAACCGAGACCGACGGCTTTACGTGCTCTCCGAAACATGGTGGGGAGAACCACGAGGAAATACACCCAGACCGGAAACAAATATTTGTACAAATACAATTATCTGTCCCGAGCGGGAATCGAACCCGCGATCGCCGGCGCGGGGTGTTGAGGCGACTACTCGCACCACTACACCAGAACGGTCATCGCAAGTAAAATACTGTCAACACTATATCACATTCTTTAGTGTTACAAAAAAAAATTACAAAAAGAAAAAATCTATAATAGTAGTTGACCGTAGAGAGAAAACATAATATATTTAGTAAAATTTAATTTAAGCAAATTTCATTATATTTATTTGTAGTAATTAATGTATATTTACGTCAAAATGATCGTCACAAAAGAAAATTGGTGAATTCATTTCGTTGCATTTTCTACTCGCTAAGTCTAACTATTTTGTTCGTTTACCTACTTTTCTTGGCACATCAAATGAATATTTCATTTCGAGTACTTTTTGATGTGTTCGTACAATGAGGTACTGTACACCAACAATATTTTTTGCGTTCCATAAGAACAAATAAAAAATCTACTCCACGAAACAAAACATCTCGTGAACTTATGCTCATGCAGCTGTTTTGTTATAGCCCCAGATGACGTCTCGCGCTCTCAGATGATATAGCGTGGCGTTTTGGCGGGATTTTTAAACAGGCAATATTAAAACATGATTTTGAGTACCTAAACGGCTATAAAAAATAAATTTTTATTTTTTATGGGAATAAGCATCCATAAAGATTAATTAAAAACACTTTCTGAAAATTTGTCCGATCCCCTATTGTAACCCTCAGTATTAGGTCGAACTAACTTGAAACTCGGAATGTACAGAAGTCTTTGAACTTACGGCTTATCATCTTAAGCCGTCCTTCGAACTTTATCTTATAAATTAATGAAAGGCATGGCAATCACGAACAAAGTCACAGATAGAGCTAGTTATGTTACAGTTAGTTATGCAATAAAAATATAAATACTAACAAATTCTAGTTAGAGCAACTAACCTTGTGTTTTTAGCTTTTATAGCTATTCTCTTACATTGAATTATTTCAATAAAACCTTATTGAAAACCTGGAAAAAATATGCAAAATAATTAATTTTAATGTCAATTTAATTAGTATGAACCGCATAATAAAACAACCGGCATTATTGTAGGATCGATTAATTAAAATAAGCATCCTAAAAAAAAAACTTCCAATTTTCTTATATATTTTTTTGTTTCTGATTAATAACTTATCGTATCAATTACTTAAATTTAATTTTTGATTGAAAATAATTCTTTCTTCGGTAATTTTATGTGTCAACCAAGGTCAAATTTTTTTTAAATGTTTCACAATAAATTTTCATCAATTTCTTAATGTTTCACAATTTCATACAACCTCAATAAATTATTGTTATTAATGTAAAAAAAAAAATTGTTTTAGGCAAACAGTAGCAGAATACTTGGATTTAACTCTTTTAAAAGACATAGTTTACGACAACATTATAGTTGGGATGGCGATGACGTTTTTTGCAGATTTGACATTTTTCACACTAGAACCACTGTTTCTTGACAAGAATAACCTAAGTAAGGTAAGCGATGCTATTAAATATTACAAATACATTTATGAAGAATAAATCAAGCGAAATTTAGTGATCGTGTCAGAGTATGTATTGACATTTTGATGTAACTGTAATAATCACAAATTCTTATAACAACTTCTTATTAAAAATATTCGTAGAGCGATAACGTACATAAGGATATAGGCGAACAATAGCGACAGTCATGGATTAGTTTTGATAAAATTTACAGTTAAAAGAGGTAAAAACTGTTTTCAAAAGAATATTTCATAATCATTACGTCAGTAATAATTGGAAGGAAATATTTATTTTAATACAAAAATTTTACAATATTGTACATATTTACAATTCAAAACTTAAAATAATTATTCACAAAATTATTTTTTTTTTTTTTTTAAATTTTAATACAAATGTAATATAATTAATATGAATTGAAAAAAAAATGCATAATTAATGGTTATTTATAGACAGTCCTTTATTTCTATATATAATCTACTTCAATTGATGTAATCAAAACTAAAATACCTCTTCTAAAAACAGTATTGGACATTGGCTTAAATTATTAACAACATTTAAAGTTTAACATTTATTGATTAATATTATGTAATAAGTAATAAAAATTCTCGTACTGATAATCGAGTCATTTGAATACTTTGCTTGAATCAAACTACATATTTAGAACCAAGCGAAGACGTTGAATAATTACACAATATTACATAATCAAGTAAAGATCATGGAAAATTCTAACCGAACATTTTTGTTACCATGGCTCGAAATTATTCAATTATTGTTGAAGGCACGTTAATAATAAAATAAAAATATAGATTAATCTTAAAAATACTAGTATTTACTTTTTACGGTAATATGACTATTTGTTAAGACTTATTTTATTTTAGTTAGGCCAAAAAACGGTATTAATTTTGGTTTAATTTATATATCCATTTCAATACATAAAAGTATGATAATGTATATAAATAATTATTAAATGTACCTTATGCAATTACAAACCATATAGAAAATTAAATTAGTCGTTCGATTCAAAAAACCATTAGCTATTAAATAAAATTATATTTCATAATTGTAGGTATGCCTTATCATTTTTTTTTTAATTATTCTAATACCAGTTCACGAGATTGATCACGTGAATCAAAGCCGCATTATATTATGACGTTATATCAAAGGAATTTCGACTAATTTTTGTGCCCTTGCATCATCAAAAATAATAAAATAGGAAGGTGTAAATTATTTCAAAATCTATACATCTAACATATTTTAATTATAAAAACAAATTTAATATATTTCCATTAAAAATCGTAATAAGTAAAAATCGTAAAATAGTAATTATAGTTTAGAATATATAACGTTATAAATAAGCTGAAGAAGTACCTAATCCGCGTTTATCTCAGAATTCATTTACTGTCCAATGAGACAAAATTAGTTTTATTTCAGACAGTCTATTTATTGATGAAGTTTTTTAACATGACATTTCGATCACACTCATATAACTGAATAATAAGTGCAAATACACACTACGCTGTTGATTACGGTTCGTTATTACTCCCAGCTTGATTTAGTAACATATGATTAGCTTAGAAACAATATATTCATAATCACTGTAAATTTTACAAGCTTTCGTTAACGGTTGCCGTTAATCATTAGTTTTTATAATTTTTGTCTGTCTGCCTGCCTTTCTGTCTGTGTAAAGATATACATCTCAATATCATATAAATTTTTAATTATATCGCGAAAGAAGTCATGGCAATAGCTCATAACATAATACGAGTAGGTATATCTACGAACAATTTTTTTTTGGGTCAACTGATTTCTGAACACCACAACCGTAAAAAGTATTTAAACATGCTTTATTTTCGATTTCGTGATTTTGAAAATATTGATATTACGAATCGTGAACTTTTTTAAAATGCTTCTTGTAATTTGTAATATTTTAGGTTTGTTATAGTGTAACTGGTTAGTTCGGTTATATAAGTAGTTATTAATTTCACTTGAGTTATTCCACTTATATATATAAAAAAGGAAACATATTTTGACTCAATCATTTCATTAGGAGACCTGATTCATATTTCTCCCTAAAATAGATATTTAAGGAGAGGGTCATTATTATTTATACTTATTTATTACTCGATTAATAGTATTTATAATAATAAATTATTATTTGTGTAGTTTTTGAGTTGTGCCAGGTTATATTGTATAATTTTTCTATAGTTTATTACATAATTTTTAAAAACGCCGCGTAATTTCGTTGAAATGTTAAGGTTACAAGTTTTATTTATTTAAGTGCAAATTATAATTAAAACAATAAATATTATTCATATATGTTAATTGTAAAGTTTTTTACATACTAGCAAATATTAAGCATAAAAAAAGCCTTACCAGTTTTCAAGATTTAATCATAATCACTAGTCAAGAGATCTAAAAAAAATTTTGCTTTATTTTTTCTTAAGAAATTATAATCTTTCATCAATTTTTATTTCTTTTCTGTATTCTGTCATTGTTTTTTTTTTTTTAATCCACTGTTGTATAAATAAAATTATCATTATTGAGACACCTACTCGTATAACCTGTTGAAATAAAAAATTAAAAAAATAAACTTAAAATTTATTATGATCATCCTCGAAAATTCTTTCACGTTTTGTTTCTACACTTATCAAATATATTAAAATTAAATTAATTTATGGTTACATAGAACTCTTTACCTTTATAGTTATATTAATATTCATAAATGTACGGAATAGATAGGCATAATATATGTATATATAATAAGAGTCAACATTATGCAGCGATAAAAAAGCATACCGCTATATCGGTAAGTTTTAAATTAAATTATTAAATTATTTAAAATTGTAATCGTTTAAATTAAAATAAAATATTCATGAATTTTTAATACCAAGACTTAAAACGTCTTTTTTCTTTTTTTTAATATAAATTTCATTATAAGTAATTACTATCAAAATAATAATATAATTAATATGTATTAAAAAAAAGGTTCTGTATTTAAAAAACGTTCCAAAAGTGACACCACTAATTATCGCCCTATAACCCTTCTGCCGTCAATTGATAAAATTATTGAGAAATTCATTTGTGAACAAATATATAAATTCTATAAACAAAATAACATCCTCAACGCAAATCAGTACGGTTTTCAGTCTGGAAAAAGCACAACAGAATTACTAAGAAAATTCACCGATGAAATCAATAAGTCCCTAAATAATAAACTTCACATTATAGTCGTATTTATTGATTTTTCACGAGCTTTTGATACGCTTAACCATCAGAAACTAATCGAAAAGCTTGAAAACACTGGAATCCGAGGCAATATTCTGCACTGGTGCAAAAACTATCTTGAGGACCGTTCATACATAGTTAAAATAAATGAATGCTTAAGCGATTCTGTGTCGGTATCCACAGGCACCGCTCAAGGCTCCGTAATTGGCCCCCTCCATTTTTTGGCTTATGTTAATGAAATGTGTAATGTTATCAATCACTGCAAATCTTATCAATTTGCAGATGATACAGCTATTCTTTCGATCGCAGCAGATCCCTTAGAAGCCTTAAATAAATTACAATCAGATTTTGACAACTTAAACAAGTGGTGCCACGACTCAGATCTAGTCCTGAATGCTACCAAAACCAAGCTGCTACACTTAAGATCCCCTTATGCGCGAAATAAGCAACTCACTAAAAACCTAATCGCTCACAATCACAACTGCCTGCATCTTCATAATAAAACGAATCACCTGTCGTGTAATTGTACACCAATTGAAGCAGTAAGCTCTCACGTCTACCTCGGTTTACTTATAGACAATGCATTCAGTTGGGGTCCACACATAGAAAAAGTCTGTGATAAACTTCGTGCTTTCCTTGCAAAGTTAAAAATTATTAAACATAGGATGACCTTTAAAACAAAGCTGACAATGTATAATGCCTTTGCCAACTCGATAGTAGGTTACGGCCTTTCCAGCTACGGAAGAACTTATAAAACTTCTCTAGATAAAATATATAATCTTCAAATACGCATTTTAAAACATGTAGTTTCGCCTAACATTAAACTTAAATTTTCCTTTAACCACTTGCAACTTTTCAAGCATTGTAAGGTATTGCCCGTTCAGGATCAGTTTATATTACAATTCTTAAAGGAAGAATATTTCAATAACTCTTTAAAAATAGAATTCAACCACAACAAATTAACCCGGGCGACCACTAGCGGTAGGCTTGTGACGCTATCTGCTCGAAATGCATATGGTACCCGGACTGCTGATTTCCTATTACCTCGACTCATAAATAAACTCTAACCTAAGTTCAGGGACTCACTAAATTAAAAAAATATTAATCATAAATTAAAGTTATTGATTCTGGGTGCGCTGGACGGAAGCAATCGTATAATATTGTAATCTACTTGTAGGTTATTATATGTAGATAGTTTATAGTAATAGAAAAACTTTTATTGTAATTAATTAATTTTATTGGAATATAACCTTTGTTACTAATAGCGAACTCATTGTTAGTACACATATTAAACCTCCGTGGTTTTTGATGTACTATTAATGTATTGTTTTTGTTATATGTATTATTGATAAATAAATAAATAATAATAAATAATAATAATTAATAATTAATTCGTATGACAACATCAGAAAACAAGTCACAAGTGTTTAAAAACCTACTTTCGAATATGTCAATTATATAATCCTTTTAATTTAGTTTTACCATTGCACGTGCTCTCTTGGAGTCATTCAAAGTCAAACAAAAAATCGATCATCGATCAAATCAATCGGCATTCAAAAAAAAAAAAGGAAGAGTAATTTAATTTTAAAAGTTAAAATAAAATCAGACATAAAACATTTGTTTGCTTATTTGTTTCCAAAAAAAAAGAAAACATTAAATTTTATTTACTTTACATACTACTACGTACTACATACTACAATACAGGATAATTGGTGAGTTACTTAGTATTATCCTTAAATATTGATAGTAATTCACCAGCCATTCCGTATAACTACTTTTCTTAAGTGCGTAACCGCTGTGAACTTGTCTCGTGCCAGTTCTTTACTAGGACGAACCAAGTCTCGCTCGTTCTGATTAATACATATTCATTTCTGATAATCTCGTCTACATGGTTGGACGTTGGCGTTTGGACGAAAAAAACGGTAAACTATCTGTTTTGTGTCGACATCGCAGCTAGCTGCTAGAATGTCCAGACGACGTGTAAATAATTAGATAATTGTTGGGTAACTTTAGTTAGAAGTTTATTAATATTTATGTTATATTTTTACATAATTCGAACGAGAATCATGTACCGAGTATTCTCCTTAAAAATTGATAGTAACTCACCAGTCACCTGTATATCAGCATTAGCCAGCGTGGCAAATGAAAGATAAATTAAATATGCATTCAATTTGACTTGAGTAATTTGACGTGGCAGTATAAAATTACATAAAACAAAATATCTTTACCGCAACGTGGTCAATGTGTAAAATTGAAACAAATAGCATTTAATTTCAAGATATAATACTTCTTGTGGTAATAAATAATAATAAAAAACACACACACACACACACACACACACACACACACACACACACACACACACACACACATATATATATATATATATATATATATATATAATTTTTTTTAAACGCAACTAAAAATAATTAATTTTACATTATGTCAAAATTTATGTTAGTCGAATTCGTATTTTTATCTACGTTCAACGAGACAAGATACCAAAAAAAAAAAGTATTCAATGTACAGTTTTGTCTTTTCTACCATTTTATTATATGTATAGATAATCTGAATTAGTAATGGTATTATCATTAGAAATTTAAAAAATGTGCTTTTAAAAATTACCTTTGCGATTTACAGTGAATGAAATGTAAAATTATTTTATGGATAAAGCAGATTAAATATATTTGATCCTAAATTAATACTTTAGATTCGCTGATTTTTTTTTTTGTCTCATGCTCGTTGGTGATAAAAAACATAGTGAAGAAATTAAAAACCTGTTTATTCACTCACTTTTGGTGGATTAGCGTACCGGCTTAAACCCAATAATAATAGTAGGTACTCGATAGTAGGAAAAATAACGGGTTATGCAACTAGTGGTATTTCAGCATGCATCTAAATAAATATAAGGTTAATTATGAACAAAATATTTGAAATTTAATGACTGGTAATGAATGGTAAGGACCATCAGAGTCACGGCTTTCACTTCATTAGCTACGCAAAGTTAGCACCCTATCGAAATATTTTTGAAATCAAAATGACCTTAATCGATAGGTCTACGTTAGGTCTGTATAGGTCCACCAAAATTTTTGTTAGGTCGCCTAATTTTTTAATAAATATTTTTAATAAATGGTTCTATTTAAAAAAATAAAAAAAGAACTAACAACCTATCAATAATAGGTTATTAGGTCTTTCTTTGTGGTTACAACTGCGCCGCAGAAAGAGGGAGAGAGAGAGAGAGAGAATGACGCTTGCATTCGGTGCTCTTTACTTAACGTTTCTTAAGACCGTCGTATCTGTTGCTTTTTAAAATTTATTTTTCATGTCTTTCTTTAGGGGGAGATAGCGAACATTATAGCCATTGGGGGCGCCACGGATATGTCTGCTCGACTTCTACTCGGTGTTTCGGGACAATTCTTCAAAATGAATAGCCGTTACATGTTCTATGTCGGTGCTTTACTCACTGCTTTGTTTAGATTAGGTATGTATAAAATATTTTTATTAAGTTATTAATATTATTTATTAAATATGTGAATTATTTGGTGACTATAATCGATCAAGAAATAAATTCAACAATGTTTATAAGCTTAAGGATTTTGAAAATTATTAAAGATTCAATACTTTTATCAGAGAGCTGAAGAGCTGCTGAGATAGTTTGTATTTTTTTTTTTTTTTGTTTTGTTCTCAGAACGAATTATTGGATCTACAAGTATGAAACTCTCATTTCGTGCTAGATAGGTTCGGTTCCTATAATCTATCCATCTACGTTTTTGCTAACTAAATATAGAATTTGACACAATCTGTACAAAATTCTATGTCTAAAAAGCAAACTGCAATTAGAAACATTAAAAAAATCGTTGTATTCCTACCTTTCATAATTATTTCATTGTAACATCCTACTTTTTAGTACTTATATCTTTTTTTTTTACATTCGTAATACTTAATATGATATTTAAATAACTTTTTGATATAAAAGATATAGCGCATTAAGTATCGTCTTAATATTCCTTGTCTTTAAATATAAATATCAAACTGAATATAGGAAATAATTTACCCATTAAATTACACTTTATTACATTTTTTAAAGTAATTAATTCGGATTAGTAGACGTCTAGACGATAAAATATTGAAACCAAGATATTTAATCAAATAAAACTTGTTTATATAATATACCTATAGACTTCTCCTGAATGTGGCTTATACATACGATTGTCAAGCTATATTAGATGTATTTATTACTTATTTATTCGTTCTGAGAGCCGTAAGCCTTTTAAAATAAAATAAAATACAATTTTGTCGCTTAATTTTCATCAAAATATAGGTATTTACATAAATAACAACGTATAACTTTTGCAATATTAGCTATAAATATTTGAAAACAAGTTACAGATCTGAAGCTATAATATATTATAATTTTACAAATCTGTTACATGTTAATATCGATGTAAACATAAAATATTTACATCGATGTCAACATCGAATTAAAAGTATCGATGTACGATATATATCGATTGAAAAACATCGATGTGTCTAAAACATCGATGTTTTTAGTAACAAACAAATAAAACATTCAAAATTTTTTTATGAAATGTGTTTTTATTTATTTTTATATATGAAACAAAAGTAAACATCGATGTTTTTGGTAACAAACAAATAAAACTGTCTAAATTTTTTAATTGATAACTTTAGAAATACTTCAAACATTGCTCTCAGCTCTCAGTTTTCAGTGTGTTTGTTAGAGTGAGAGTGAGAGTCATCTCTCCACTCCTTTCAATTGCACCATATTTCTGTCACCTTGTGAAGACAATGATTTTTGACGAAAATAACTTTCTTCAAAGAAAAAGCTTCGATATAAAGTTATTTTTTAATTTATCTGATCATTCCTGAAATAAGCACATTCAGACGAACAAACAGTGTAGATTTGACCTTATATAGATAGTAACATTATAAAAACATACAATTTCATTTTAGCTTTAAAACTGCTTTTAATTTCGAAAAATTACTAACGATATTTTTTTCAGTCTTCATGCAGTTTACGACCTATCTTCCACTGCTTATATTGACGGGAATTCTTGGTGCTCTGCGATCTTTGGTGCACATAGCTCAACCCATAGTGTTGGCTGAACACGTTCCTATAGAACGTTATCCACCAGCATACGCTCTTTACATGCTACTTGCAGGCGCCATCAGTTTGAGTGTGGGACCTATGATAGGTGAGATATTATAAATATTTATTAAGTTAAATATTTATTAATTTATTGAGTTTTTTGACGTGATAACGTCTAGTAAATTGATGAAGGGGTGCCCGTTCGAAGAAGATGACGTCATCATTGTCACAATTAGTGAGCGAGAGCGCAGAACAAGCGATAGAGAGGCAAGATTAGCCTAAGCGTTCTGTCTTACACTCCATCGGACCGCGTTCGAGTAAAAGAGACAGTGGCGCCACGCAATCTACACGCGAACTGTTTTGTAGGGATGTCCATCGGAAAAAAATATCGATAATTTTACTATCGATAATTATCGAATCGTTTTATCGATAGTTATCGATAATTATGGAATGAATAGTTATCGATAATTATCGGAGGAAAAGTTATCGATAGTTGGCGACAGTTATCGATAATTATTGGATAAAAATTGTCGATAGTTGACGAAAGTTATCGATAATTATCAGTCGATAGTTATCGATAATTATCGAATTAAAAATTATCGATAATTATCGGATCAAAATTATCGAATAACACTTATCGATAATTATCGAATGGAAAATTATCGAGTAGTTACGAATTATCGATAATTATCGCACACCCCTACTGTTTTGTGATTTGTCAATTGTTTGGTAGAAGTAGGGATGTTCATCGATAAAAAATATCGATAATTTTACTATCGATGATTATCGAATCGTTTTATCGATAGTTATCGATAATTATCGTATGAACAGTTATCGATAATTATCGAAGGAAAAATTATCGATAGTTGGCGACAGTTATCGATAATTATCGGATAAAAATTATCGATAGTTATCGATAATTATCGGTCGATAGTTATCGATATTTATCGAATGAAAAATTATCGATAATTATCGGATGAAAATTATCGAATAACACTTATCGATAATTATCGAATGGAAAATTATCGAGTATTTACGAATTATCGATAATTATCGCACAGCCCTACTGTTTTGTGATTTGTCAATTGTTTGGTAGAAGTAGGAATGTTCATCGATAAAAAATATCGATAATTTTACTCTCGATGATTATCGAATCGTTTTATCGATAGTTATCGATAATTATCGTATGAACAGTTATCGATAATTATCGAAGGAAAAGTTATCGATAGTTGGCGACAGTTATCGATAATTATCGGATAAAAATTATCGATAGTTGACGAAAGTTATCGATAATTATTGGTCGAAAGTTATCGATATTTATCGAATGAAAAATTATCGATAATTATCGGATCAAAATTATCGAATAACACTTCACATCAATAATTATCGATAATTATCGAATGGAAAATTATCGAGTATTTACGAATTATCGATAATTATCGCACACCCCTACTGTTTTGTGATTTGTCAATTGTTTGGTAGAGAGTACCACTTGAAACACTCCCCTTGATTTTCTACTTTTCCTATCATCTTCCTATCCTTAACAAAATAACTCAGCTTGGAAAATCTTGAATATCACACTATCATATATATATATATATATATATATATATATATATATATATATATATATATATATATATATATATATAAAGTACTACACTATCATATATATGTAAAGTAATACACACTATCATATTATATATGTGATAATGATTCAATTCGATTCATAAAAGTATACAATTCTACATCTATGTTTTCTTATGACGTTATCACGTGAAAATTATCGTCTGTAAACCGACTTTACAGACAACCATTTTTTTTTAATAAGTTATTTATTGATGCCACGCATTCAACGATCCCGATTAGTATTAAATCCTGGGTTAGTAAACACACAAAATACAGACACAAACACTCATAAGGGGTCGTCCATTAATCACGAGATGCTTTTTAGCAACTTTTTAATACCCTCCCCCGCCCCTGGTGATATATGGTAACGTTTTAAAATACGCCCCCCCTCCCCATACCCAAAATAATGTGTATTTTTTTGTACAAAGTATATTAAAATTTTCAGAATATTATCTGTAAATACAGGTAATTAAATTGACAGGTGATTAAATTTTAGAGAATCAAGCAGCGTAGTAAAAATGTCCAGACAGACATTAAGGTTGCAGGTTGTTTTTAGGCAGGCATAAAGCATAAAAATAATGAAGGAAGGTGTAAAAAAACACATACGAAAAATGAATACACGTAATATCTCAGAATTTTTTTTTTCGAACCCCTCACTCCTTTCGAGCCTGACGTAATTAGTGGACGATCCCTAACGTGAAAACGTCAAAATTGTGACTACTGCAGCAAACCGTCGGCAAAAAATTATGTACCATAAAATTATTAAGATATAATTTATAATATTTCGTACGCTGTTGAATACAAATTATTACAATACGCTAAATGCGATCTAATCTCTAATACTAGTATAAAACGTAACCATTTTAATGGAATCTTCTCATTTTAATTTGGAAACTTATTTAAGTATACCCATATTTTGTTCCGAAAATTACGACCTAAAATAAAGATTTGCTGTTCCAACAAAAAGCAAATGGGCGAGTAGCTAATACTTATCAAAATTATGATAAAAGTTTTATGAACGCAGAGTATTATTTAAGTGAAACTTTTCGAGGAGCTGGAAAGAGAAAGTTGTAAGACTTTGGACCAACTTCTCGATTAATATTAAAGAACTCGCTAAATACACTTTCTTGTTCAGCGAAAGTACAAGCTGGATTCGAAACTGTTGAGATAGAATATTGTCATTTTCGATTGTTGAATAGTTAAATTGAAATGCACTGAATCAGTCTATAAACATCCCACTGCTGGGCAAAGACCTCTTCTCCATGTAGGGGAATTGAATAGTTACTTGTATTCTAATACCTACAAAGCAATCAATCAATCAATCGATAAAATACCTTATTCAATAAATATAGATACCCAGAAAAAATATTATCAACAAGCGTCAGAGCTACGTCAAAAATTATTCTAAAATAAAAAAAAGTTTAGATTTTTTTTTTCTTTACTCATTTAAAATATACAAATACATAAAATGAGTCAGCAAAAGCCATTTTCTTTTACAGGTTTCCTGCGTGACTACACCGGAAGTTATGTAATAGCGTTTCTCATGCTAGCAATTTGCAATTTTTGTTGTGTAGTTCCATGGACTCTAGAAGCTGTCATTATGCTATGGAAACGAAGAAAAATTCAAAAAACGTGAATGGTGTGCTTACCAAGTTTTGTTCATGAAAAGACTTAATTGAAAGCTTAGTATGTTTGCGTTTTATCCTACAAATATTTGAATAAGTTGAAACGTAGTGAAAAAACATACAAAAGTAATATTTTTTTAAATATAGCTTTATAATGTTTTCTATTTTAACATAGTCATTGATTAGTACATTAATTAAACTTAAGGTTATCAATGAGACCAAAACAAATCTAAAAATATTAGAGAAATATCTTGGAATTTGGCTACGAATTAATTATAGGTACTTTTAAAAATATTTTTCAACTTATTATTTTGTATTGAAAAATATAACTTTACGCTTATGATAAAGATTCAGTAGATATTGTTAAAATAATTAGTAAGTTAATACTGTTCCTTCGATTTAATAAAACACGCCTTATTATTTTAAAACGCAATAGCGCAGTTACTAAGTAAAAATAGTATAAGAAAAATAGGCACTAGTGACGTGAATTGTGTATTTTTAAAAAATATAAAATGTGTTCAATTTTGTATATTAAGAAATATTGTGTTCGGAATATTTTTTATTACTATTATAGGTACTTTTTAGAAATATAAGTAATATATAATACATGTAACCTAAATACAAATTTAAAAATTTACTATAATTGTAATTGGTAATAAAAATATCAAATTATATTTTATATTTTCAAGTATTATAACATTTTGTATTTTTAAGCGAAAAATTATGTGCCATCAATTTAACTTAAATTTATCTATTGTCGAAGTTCCCAATTTTCAATGTCGTTATTCTTATATTAATTTGATTTATATAATTAAATAGTAAATTTTAATCTTACATATCAATAAAATAATACTCAATATTATATTTATTTGATCTACAAATATATGAGAAATTGTATGTCGATAAGCTTTCATATTTAGGAAATCCCTAAAACTGTTGTTGAAAAAATGTTTTCTGGAACAATAATAAAATTATTGGAAATAAATAAAAATGATATTTTTTTTCAACTTGTCTTTTTATGTCTTCAAAATCAATTTATATAATTTAATTTCATCGATTTCTCGAACCACGTCCTACATATTATCTGCCTTATTTTAATAAATATTGTATTTAGTCCCTAAGCTTTAAAATACTATTTTTGAAATAATAATAGTGAAGACTTTATATACTTTTCTACAGCAATTTCAAAAAACAAATCATAAAATAAGCCTATGTTAAGATGCTGCGTAATATTAAAAGATTAAGAAGGCATAACCATCTGACGTGACGTAAAGCACCTGAAAAAAATTAAATTTGGCCTTTAATCGGGTTAAGGTGGTACAGTACATAATTTATATGCCTAGTTCTTAGTATGTTGTAATAAAATAAAACAGAACCTTTTTAGTTACATAGTTATATTTTTATTTACTGGATTTATTGTGCACTTAATGTCCAAAGATTTAGGCTTTAATAAGCAAAAATATAGGGGAGGCCTACGTAATACGTTCAGTAGTGAACATCCAATCGCTGATATGATCAAGTAAAAATTATCTTTGTGTCAGATAAAATATCCAAAAATATTTATTTAGAGGGTCATACATTTTTTACAACAGGTCGTAGGAAAATGAGAACGAAATACTCAAGAAAGAAAGTAATATTATTTAACATATGTAATATTATTTATTATATTATATATAATAACCTGCTCTTATTGAGCCTACTGGAAGTAGTCGCGATGATGGCAAGAGGTCTGACGGTTTAACCAGTGCCTGATTAAAGTAACTTGATGCCCTAAGCAATTTTCCCCTGTGGGCCCCCCTATCCTTAAGTGAACTACAAAGAATTAATTGAAAAAAAAATGTGAATACATATCGTAGGTAGAATATGTATGTGTTGTTGTTTTAAAAAAAAACAAAAAAAGGTCATCCGGCCTTCAGCATGGACATTTTCCTCCGTACCCT
Source organism: Euphydryas editha (assembly GCA_036937285.1). NCBI lineage: Eukaryota > Metazoa > Arthropoda > Insecta > Lepidoptera > Nymphalidae > Euphydryas > Euphydryas editha. The sequence continues at coordinate 18,542,089 of JAUPFZ010000003.1, forward strand.
ATACGAATACCTAAAAAAAAAAAAAGGTCATCCGCCGTTCAATATCGACATTATCCTCCGTACCCTATCCGAATACCTATAAAAAAAAAAAGGTCCTCCGCCGTACCATAATTATCGATACTTATCGGATCCAAAAACAATTTTCGATAATTATCTAATACCACAATATTATCGATAATTATCGGATGGCACAAAATTATCGATAATTATCGGATCGCAAAAAATTATCGATAATCATCGAATGAAAACTTATCGATAGTTATCGATATTTATCGAATGAAAAATTATCGAGTACTTACGAATTATCGATAATTATCGCACACCCCTATCCCATGCTAGGTGGGGTCGACACAACATGATTTCGTCTCTGTCATGTCGTCTCTGGTGCCCCCCAAGACGGGATGCCCTAAGCAATTGCTTAAATAGCTTATAGGCTAATCCGGCACTGGGTTTAACACTGATTCCCTGGGAAAGGGGACGGGCGCTTTTGTGGGACGCAACCTGCGTCGATACATTGGCTCCGTCTCATGTCAGGGAAATGGCTTTAAGAGTGGGAGCCGCTGCGGAGAAGGCTGAAATGACTAAACGGCACAAATATTCGTTGTGCCGTTTGCAGTCGAAACACTTGGACCTTGGAGTAGCAGTGCAAAAAATTTTCTAAGAGAATTAACCCCACGTCTCATAGCCTCCACTGGTGACAGGAGGGCTGGTGCATTTTTTGCCCAAAAGAATCGGAATTGAGATTCAACGGCGAAATGCTGCTAGTATTCTTGGCACCATTCCACTCGGACATGATTTATACCAAAACTGTTTGTAAATAATTATTTTAAGTTTTGAATTGTAAGTATTAGACCAGGGCCGAAGCCTTCAAAAATAGTAAAAAATGAAAAAAAATCACAGTAGGATGAAACCCATTAGAAAAGGAGGGGAATATGATCAAAATGAAAGGAAAAATAAATTACGGTCGATCCGAGTTCGGGAAGTGGGAGGGGGGAGTTTTTAAGGGTAAAAAATGGTTTATCTTGATTTCCGGCAAAACTACAAGTCCTATGGAAAAAAGTTAAATGGAAAAGTTGTAGGTAATAAAAAGATCTACAACTTTTGTATTTGCAATTTTTTCACATAACCTCAAAATTTAGGTGAAAAATTCAAAAAACCAAGTTTTTGGTTTTTTATTTATATCTTTTTCAAAAACATTTTTTTTTCTACGAAATTTGGTAAAAACTTACCTTATTATGTTCCAAACACACTGTAATTTATTTGATTTAAAATATTTATTTTTTCGCCTTATTTTAACTTAATATCAAAAAAGCACCCTAATTTTCAATCGAAAATTCTGACGTCAAAATATCAGTTTTTTTCAAAAATTTTGGGGGCTTTTTGTTCGTTGAAATATCTACTTTCTGATGGTGTAAAAAAAAATATACATTACTGTAGGAAATTTTCTCAGAAAATGCTACGAAATTACAGGTAGTATAGTCCAGACCCTCCTAACCTCTTCCCCACTTCTCTATGAAATACCTTTTAATGGGCTAAAATTTTCCGTAGGTCACTCAGGTATATAAGTTATCTTAAAATTTCAATAAACAGACATCTATACATATAATTTAAAGAAGTTTCCATAATTTTCTCAAAATATTGTATATATCTTATTAATTTTAATCTTATTTCGTAGCATTTTCTGAGAAAATTTCCTATAGTAATGTATATTTTTTTTTACACCATCAGAAAGTAGATATTTCAACGAACAAAAAGCCCCCAAAATTTTTGAAAAAAACTGATATTTTGACGTCAGAATTTTCGATTGAAAATTAGGGTGCTTTTTTGATATTAAGTTAAAATAAGGCGAAAAAATAAATATTTTAAATCAAATAAATTACAGTGTGTTTGGAACATAATAAGGTAAGTTTTTACCAAATTTCGTAGAAAAAAAAATGTTTTTGAAAAAGATATAAATAAAAAACCAAAAACTTGGTTTTTTGAATTTTTCACCTAAATTTTGAGGTTATGTGAAAAAATTGCAAATACAAAAGTTGTAGATCTTTTTATTACCTACAACTTTTCCATTTAACTTTTTTCCATAGGACTTGTAGTTTTGCCGGAAATCAAGATAAACCATTTTTTACCCTTAAAAACTCCCCCCTCCCACTTCCCGAACTCGGATCGACCGTAATTTATTTTTCCTTTCATTTTGATCATATTCCCCTCCTTTTCTAATGGGTTTCATCCTACTGTGATTTTTTTTGGTTTCAAAAATTATCGACCCTGGTCTATATGTATAATATTGTAAAATGTCTTTAATAAAAATAAAAAAAAATTAACATACATTTTTATTTTTTCATTAGCACGATATATAGCTCGTTCGCTTCTTACAGAGGGCGCGTGGTGCGCGGGCCGTCTGAGTCTTGCCTGGCTTTATACAGTTCTTGCGGGGCTGCCTAAAGTGCGATCCGACGGCGGGAGTTGGGTTGCTCAAGGCTACCACTCTTCTGCTTTGCGGAGGAGAACCGGTGGCGAGTGGCTCGGCTTAGGTAGTTGGGTCGCTCCCGGTACTTCTCTGCCTCGCGCAGAGGAGACCGGTCGAGTGACTCCTAGGCGGGGCCCCAAGGCCAAGCGTCGGGGCATCATGGTTGTATGCGAAAGCGATCGCATGGCGCCCCACTATGGCGCCGACGATATGGATGGGTTTTAGTGGGTATTCGGCCTGCTAGACTGGCGTGCACTACTGAGGTCCGGTCGTGAGCCTCACATACCAACCGCTTCACGGCGGGATGAAAAAAAATCTGATTTAATGGTTATTTTTACTAAATTTATAAAATAACAACCCGAGATAACAGCTAGTACTAAATATAAAGTTGACATTAAAAACGTATCGACAGTATCTCAAAAATATTATCCTATAACAGAAATTTCAGTAATGACATGCATTTATTTTTATACATACTACGAACTACGGCGAGTGACAGCGACAGCTGATCTCTAAAGTTTTTATTCGAATATTTACAATAAAGTTGCAAATTGTCTACAAAAGTGTATTTGTTAGTTAGATCTTTGTAATTGCTTCGTGGATTTTTTAATGATTAAGTAGTACAAGTGTTATTAAAGGCTAATAATAAGTTATACAGTAGAACATTAAAATAAAACATTGACTAGTGCTAGTGTACGTGCAATTCTTTGATAAAAACCATAATACCCACATAAATAAATAGTGAGTGTAAAACTAAACTTACTTCTTATTAAATTTTAAAACTACACAAGACAATTTGAACTGGTTAGACCTGCAAGATATATATAATAAACATATAGACGTTTCTAAAAGGCACAAATTTACTAATTATGGCGAATAAGTGTCACCAATGTGGTAAGTTCATAGCCACAACAGATGGTGCAAAGTGTACTAAGTGCGCATGTCTATTTCACCGATTATGTGTCAACTTAAGCCCTGATCACCGAACTCCGCTTAAATGGCAGTGTCAGGGTTGTAAACCGGGACCCATGCAAGGGGTGAGTCTCAATAAGGTTAATTCACCCACACCCTCACCCGACGCTGACATATTCTTGGAAGCTGCTGATAACACCGTGAGCTCACTTGCTCAAGAGATGCGGCTCCTTAGAGTTGAACTTGGATCTGTGGCCAAAACGATGTCATCTTTTAAGGAAGAACTTGCACGGTTAAACACGGTTGTAGGTAACTTAACAAAAAAATTTGAAGACATCGAAGTACGTCTTAACGTCTTGGAGACATCAAACCGAGATCGTACCACCTCAGTTCCCGATGACCAACAGCTGTCTGACCTTGTGACACAGTTGCGAGTGGAACTAAACGACCGTGAACAAGAAGGGCTCCAGAATGATATCGAGATAGCAGGCTTAGACGAGAAGAATGGGGAGAACCCGACTCACCTCGTGCTATCTCTGGCCACAAAGCTCGGCTATGAATTAGAGGAACGAGATATTGTAAGTGCTGAGCGAATTGGGTCGAGACGTGCTTACGCTGCCAGCGGTGAGCGCCCGCGCCCCAGGCCTATAGTTGTACGGATGGTGCGGCGCGCCGTCCGGGATGCGATGATAAGAGCGGCGCGTGTGCGCCGGGGCACCGACTCCGCTGGCGTCATGGAAGGTGAACCTAGACGTGTGTACGTCAACGAGCGCCTGACACCTACAAACCGAAATCTATTCTTCAAGACAAGGGAAGAATGCCGACGAGCAGGCTGGAAACATGTTTGGACGAGGAACGGGCGTATTTTTACACGGAAAAGTGACGTAACTGAGATACGACGTGTAAGAGCGATAAGTGACCTCAATAAATTTTTTGGTACATGTAATATTTGACACTTTTTCTTTTTTAGTGCGGTTACATATACATACTTTTTTATTTTATTTTTTTTCACTATTCTTAAAATTTGCTAAAAGGAAAATTGTTATTGTAAACTGTATTGATTATTGCAATAGTTTTCTTATTTATAAAAATACCAGACAGGATTTCCTTATAAATAATGTTGTATTAAAACCAATAGGGTATATGTTTTGTTATTGTATTTGTATTGATACTTTGTTTGCGTCACACCTGTGCAGCAGTGTACTATTTCATCGTTACAGGGTAACATGTTTAACTATTCTTTCTACTTTATATAAACCATATATTAAACAAATTGATTTTAAAGTTATACTTACTTTTAATCTAATTACATATTATGAGAACAATTTTGTTAACATTATACCTACTTTATATAATCCGTATAATAAAATTAAATCAATATCATTAAATATCCATCTATTCTTTAAAATATTATTTATTCTTAAAGTTATGCTAACGTTTAACATAAATAATTATTGTGAGAACAATATTGTTTACATTATACCCACTTTATGTAACTCATATATTAAAATTAAAACAATACTATTGGATATGCATCTGTTATATAAAATATTTATTATTTATTATTTTAAAGTTATTCTTACATTTAAACTAAATATGATGATGAATTTTGTTTACGTTATAGCCACATTATATAATCCGTATATTGGAATAATACTATGTAATATGTATCTTTTATACAAAATATTTTTTGTCTTTTCTAACTTTAATGAGATATTTACAATTATACTAAATACATACTATGAGTATAGTTTTATTTGCATGGTACCTATCTACACATTTTTAAATATATTTAAAGCTTGCTATTACAACACAAGAAATATTATTCATTTGATCAGTGATGATGCAGTCACAAAATTTTAGGATTGGCTTCTTAAATGTTGGGTCGCTTGGGACGGGCCATGATGAGCTCGTGGTTGCAATAGATCGTCATAGCCTCGATATACTGGCATTAAATGAAACTTGGCTTAAAGAGGGCGAGGAGGGACGAGCGCCTATAGTTCCTGGTTACCGTCTTCGTCACAAGCCTCGAACCGTCGCAGCCTCCCGAAGTCGTGGTGGTGGGGTCGGATACTATATTAAAAAAGGCATATCTGTGGAGGGGATATCGCATCCAGAAAACCCAATCGTCGAACAAATGTGGGTAAGTATCAGAGTTAAAGGTAAACGTATTATCGTCGGCACCGCCTATCGGCCACCTTGGTTAAATGCACGTGTCTTCTTGGATGCACTTATAGATACTTTTGCTTCGCTGACGAGGTACGACCACATATTGCTGCTCGGTGATTTTAACATAAATATTTTGTGTAAAAACAGTTCGCTAACTAAAATGTTATACGAATTTTTAAAAGTAACTAACATGCAACAATATGTGGATTCCCCTACACATTTTACCAGCCATAGTGAGACTCTGATTGACCTCATATGTTCTAATGTACAGCCGATAGGAGTACGAGTGGATTACGTGTGCTCACTTAGTGATCATGCTATACTATCCTGTGAAGTTTGTGTCCAGAAAGATACAAAACATAACAATCGCATTTACTTTAGGCAACTAAAAGGTATAAACGATAATGAACTTTGTGAATTAATGACAATCATAGGGTGGCCAGATGCGCATCCGACAGAAAGTGTTGATTACATGACATCAGATCTTAATGGCAGGATACTACAAGTATTTGATATATTAGCACCATTAAAACTACGCCATTTTAAAGACGTTGGTTATCCCTGGATTACATACAACATAAAGTTAATGATGAAGAAACGAGACGAGGCTCACAAGAGGGCGCGCGCAACTAAATCTGAGAATCATATTGTTTTTTATAAAGATCTCAAACGTACAGTTCAAAATGCGATTTACAGCGAGAAATGTGTATACTACAAAACTTTTATAAATAATAACTTGAAAAATTCCGCATATTTATGGAAAAATCTAAAGCGCTATGTAACATTTAAAACTAAAAAAGACCATATTTTGCCACCAAGTCTTAGAGACGCCGAAAAACTCAACAGCTACTTTTTGGATGTACCAGGCAGGCAAGTGGCTTCTATTTCTGATATCATGTATTTTCAGTCACAATGTAATTTTACAAATACATTTAACATTTCTACTGTTGATAGTGTGACACTGTTTTGAGAACGATAAAGAGTCTGAAATCAAATGCTATCGGATGCGATGGAATTTCTTTAGACATGTTGATAATGTCCCTTCCCTGTACATTAAATGTCATAACGAATTTAATAAATAAATCCATCGAAACGAATTCATTTCCATCCATATGGAAAAAAGCGATTATTCGCCCTATCCCTAAAACCAATAGTCCCTTAGAGTTAAAAGATCTACGACCTATAAGCATCTTACCGTGTATGTCGAAAATTTTGGAAAAAATTGTACATAGACAGCTTTCACAATTTCTCGAAGCCAACAATATTCTCCCAGAAAAACAATCAGGTTTTCGTAAAAATCATAGTACCGTTACAGCGCTTATCGATGTAGTAGATGACATATTGAATGCGCAGGATAAAGGGGAGGGAACCATTCTAGTGCTATTAGACTACTCACGTGCATTTGATACCATAAATATACCGCTTCTGCTTTCTAAGTTGCACTACTATGGACTCTCTCCAGATGCTATCGAGTGGTTTTCTAATTACTTAAAGAATAGAATACAAGTAGTGGAGACAATGGATGATGATGGAACTATAGTTCACTCGAGACCTAGATTTGTAAACAGAGGTGTTCCGCAAGGATCAATTTTAGGTCCTTTATTATTTATACTTTACTGCGCCGACTTGGAAAAGCATGTGAATACAGTAAGTATCCATACCTACGCCGACGATATACAAGTTTACATTTCTTTTAAAGCAGACGACACTTTAAGTGCAGTAGACAAGCTTAATTACGATCTAGGAAATATATATGCATGGTCACAAGCTAACGGATTGATGCTTAATCCAAACAAAACGAAGTATTTAGTTTTGGGAACCTGCAAACAGATTAATGAAATAACATGTAAAGCTCCAATAATTAAAATAAACAAAATAGACATAGAACGGGTTAGTGAGGCTAGGAACTTGGGCGTTATAATGGATCAAAATCTTAGATTCGAAGAGCATATCCTTAAAACTGTACGAGGCTGCTTCTACAGATTGAAAATTTTGTATCAGATTAGACCTTTTATATCGGCTGAAATCCGTGTAAGGCTGTGCGAGGCGCTAGTTTTGTCAAAGTTGAATTATGCTGACATTGTGACAGGCCCTAGATTATTAAAACGCACGAAAAACATGGTACAGCGTGTCCAGAATGCATGTGCTCGGTTTTGTTTTGACATTCCCCCACGTACACATGTAACACCATACCTTAATGAAAAGGGTCTATTGAGAATGGAATGTCGAAGACAACTGCATTTCGCTACGTTGCTCTTTGGTATAGTTAAAAGTAAAGCCCCTAAATATCTTTTTTCGAAACTAAGCTGGGCAAAAGATTGTAACAAGACGCATAATACCAGAGCGACTTCCTATTTAATGCTGATACCCCGGCATCACTCCGCCGCCTTCCGGGGATGCTTTAAATACTCTGCGGCCAAAATCTGGAATGATATCCCGCCACCACTAAGGGAGCTGTCATCGATTGTCAATTTTAAAACATTATACAAAAAATGCCTAACTAAGAAACAGGTACAAAACTTGTAAAGGCCGATTAAAGATAAACGACTGTACTACCGGTACTTCCTTATATTAATAAAACAAAAGAACGACTGGAAGGAATGACTTATGTGTAATTTGTATGTGGTTGTACATAATGCATCTATTTATGTATATATGAGTATTACTAGCTATTAAGTATAGATTTACTGAATTATTAGATAATATTTATTGACTGCTGCCGCTGTCGTTCGCATAGTACCCGAGGTGGCCACTGAAAATCAGCGTGTGAAATTTAGGGATCTTATTATGGTCCCTGAATTTCCACAAATGCTGAGTGGCCATCCTTTTTGTGACGGTACACTGCTGTACAGGTGTTCATAACTTTCATAACTTTTGCAGATGAATGTTGTGTTTTCAATTTAAGTTTAAAATTATAAAGCGATGTTGTATTTGTTGCTTTTTTTATTATTACTTATCTCTTTTTTTTTGGTTTTTTTTTTATTATTAAGATTATCATTATTATTATTTTTTTTTTTTTAATTTCTTATTTGTTAAAATTTTACTTTTTATTTTTTAAATTAATTATTTGAATTTTTACTTAAATTTTTTACTTTTTTATTTTTTATTGTATTTGTGCTCTCTTTGTGTTAGTTGTTGTGTCTGTAAGCAGTGTGTGTGTCTCAAATAAATGTCTTTCTTTCTTTCTTTCTTTCTTCATTTATTGCAGTACAATTATAATTAATTCGTTAAAAAAAATCTTTCAACTATTTTATAACAAAAAATGATCCAACGCAATAATGCGTAAAAACAGGGTATTACTTATAAAACTTGAGGAAGAGTTATATAAAGTATTCATTAATTAAAAAAATTAAAGAAATGACCATTGTCGTGATAATTCTGTTTATAATAGGCTATTTACAAAAGTACTATTTCGTTACGTTTTTTTTTTCTTCTAAGAAACTGAAAGATCATGCTATCATCCCAATTCGGCTTTTAAAAATTATTTTTGCTATGAGATTGAACCAATTAATATTGTTCTAGAACAATAATTTAATAATACTCTCAGATATGTCTATAAGTCTATACGAAATCACTCTAATAGTTGTAATACCAGTCCAGTATGGTAAAATTAACGAATTAATTTATAGCGTCAATAAAATATGTCACATTCTTAAGTTAATATATATTAACTAGCTGCTGCCCGCGACGTCGTCTGCGTGAACGCTATACAGCACCAAAAATGCCTACGATTAGGTATACCTTTCAAAATAACATTCATTTACCCGTTTCTTCTTTACATTTCATATTTACAGAAAGTGCAGTAACAGACTGTCTTTTGTAAAATTGACCTTCAAAAAGTGCTTATTTTTAACCTGCTTTGAATAAATGACTTTATGGTGATTCTGCTGAATTAAGTCATAAGTTGTGACTGAAGCAGATGGAGAAAATAATAAATAAAGAATACAGAATAGGGTAAAAATACATATTTATAGGACTTCTCGATAAACAACATTAGTAGTTTGGCTCTCCGCAGCCAAAATGTAAAGAGAGTCAGGACTGGTGACGCGGGAGCAAGCGACGTACAGCTGCCCGTGTGAAGCAGCTCGTCCTGAGGTCGACACCAGCTACCCTCAGTGTCTGCCCCTGCGAATTATCGATGGTCATCGCGAAGCAAACACTCACGGGGAACTGTACGCGCTTGAACTGGAACGGGAAGTTATGAGGTATGAGAGGAATGCGTGGTATAAATACTGCTTCGCCGACGCCACAACCCGTAAGAATTTCCGCCTCAATGGTGTCTGTGGAGCGAGATGACTTTAAGGCGGGTCCCGTTACACTACTTCGGAGGAAATAGGTTCCGAAGAAGCATAAGCATTTCTTATCTTTATGATATATATCGCATGCTTAATTTTCCTCTTTCTTCGCTATTTAGATCAAATTGCTTACAGCAATAGCGTGCCGTTTTCGAGTTTAAATTTTGTTATACATCTATGCAGTTCTTTTTGAGTTTTGTTTGTTATTACATACAGAAAAACTCGATGAATTTTATAAGACATAGATGAAGCAGCTTAAAACTTATATAAACACATTTTTTTAAATTGTCCTGCTCATCTCTGAAACGAATTAACGATACAATTTTTATTAAAATGCACAATTCCATCTATGACTTTCAAAAACAACTATTAACCTCGCCAACATGATCAAATTTAAATTATTTATATCCAAAAAGTGTTTACACATGTAATTCGACTTGATGTTTTTGAAATCTCATAGATGGCGCTGCTCTAAAATTGTCTTGATACTACTTATATTCATTTCTTATATTACATTCATTCTTACATTCATTATGTTTATCAGCCTAAGTTACTTATATTTCGTGATTTTTATAGTGTGAAGATAGCTTATAGCATGGTTATTAACATAATAACAACATTCAAATATGCGTCGATAGATTACATGTTGTGTTACAGAATGCGTTGAAGAAATAAAGGTTCACTGCTCGTTCCCCGTAGGTGATAGCGTGATAATATGTAGCCTAAATGTTGACCCGACTTCTTAATAGTATTCGTGCCAAATTTGAAGTAAATCCATGCAGTACTTTTTGAGTTTATCCCGGACATACATACAGACAAACAGACAAAAATTCCAAAAACTATATTTTTGGCTTCGGTATCGATTGTAGATCACATCCCAAGTATTCTTTTAAAAAAATATTCAATGTAGGTACAGTTTTGACTTTTCTACCATTTTATTATATGTATATACCCTGTTTTTTTAGAATAGTCCAATTTAGTAAACAAACCCTGTCAATACGTAATTTACGATTTTTCCGCATTTATCACTCACTTTCACAACACATTAGCTTACGGACATTTGTAAAACTCTATTTACTATTAATTTCACTAAAAATAAATATCAATTTATCATTTAAACACATAAAAACTATTAAAATACGTATATCGAGAATACAGATAATTCATATTTTTTAATATGTCATTTCAACAACTTTTTTTTAAGGCAAATAGGGATGTGGTCATTATATTTTTAAAGGTGTATGAGTATAAGTGAATGAACAAAATGAATGATAAAATATTCCGTGTTCTTTACTATTTAGGTATATATTTTACATTTTCACGAATTACAATTTGTTAATAAGTTATAAAACAATGTTACCATAAAGCGATTTGTTATAAAGATGTTATATATTATTTTTTATGTTGAGCGCAAAAAATATTGCAAATGTCAATCTTTTATATTAAAGTGTTTATTGTAAAGCTGTTATTTTATATTATGAATATTTCTGTATATCAATTTCACCCTGAATATTTAACGCTAACCCATATAATATAAAAGTATAGCACATAGCACTGGCATAAAAGTTTACTGTAATTCACAGGAAAATTTTGTGGGACTATAGGATGATACATAGGATTACCTAATAAGATCATCGTAAAAAACAATGTTATCAGTGCTTTTGTTTAGATCAGTGTTTCCCAACGTGGGGCCTACGCCCCACTGGGGGGCAATGTGATAGTTAAGGGGGGTAATTTAAAAATTGACTCGACACGACTTTAACAATTTTGAAGGTTAAAAATTATGCATGGGGTAGGGGTGTGCGATAATTATCGATAATTCGTAACTACTCGATAATTTTTCATTCGATAAGTATCGATAAGTATTATTCGATACTTTTGATTCGATAATTATCGATACCGGACGGCGGAGAACCTTTTTTTTTTAGTTATTCGGATAGGGAACGGAGGAGTATGTGGATACCGACGGCGGATGACCTTTTTTTTTTAGTTATTCGGATAGGGAACGGAGGATTATGTGGATACCGATGGCGGATGACTTTTTTTTTTTTAGGTATTCTAATAGGGAACGGAGGATTATGTCGATACGGGACGGCGGATGACCTTTTTTTTTTTCTTTTGTTTTTTTTTTTTTTTTTTTCGTCGTCCGAAAATTGTGCCGATAATTATCGATAACTGTCGTCAACTATCGATAACTTTTATCCAATAATTATCGATAACTTTCGCCACTATCGATAATTTTTATCCGATAATTATCGATAACTTTTTATCCCATACTTATCGATAACTGTTCATTCGATAACTACCGATAACTATCGATAACTCAATACGATAATTATCGATAATAAAATTATCGATAATTTTTTCCGATGAACACCCCTAGCATGGGGGCATAAAAAATTTAGAAATGTTAAGGTGGGGCATGGCCTAAAAAAGGTTGGGAAACACTGGTTTAGATGTTAGAGAATGCACCGCCGGCGCAAGGTTTTTTTTATTCATAGTAAATACAAATACCCTAGACCACTATTACTCCATCAGGCTATACATTATTCCTAAAAAAAAGGTCGGCACTTCTACCTATCAAAATAATTACTCGATAATTGAAGTTATTAATAATTGATAATTAATGATTGAAGAGATTCGTCAAGTACGAACAAAGTAAATAAGTTGCTTATTTGCGTTTTATTTTGTATTTAATATTTTCCTTTAATATTTTCATAAATAAATCAGTGACAATATCTTATTTATCCATTCCAGTCAAATAGCAACTAATTTCTAATCAAAGAGGTATTTTGTATTTACGTAATATAAATTTGTAAATTTGTCTTTTGGGGCCATTCATTTATTACGTAAGACGAGTTTTGCTAGTTTTCGACCACCTCCCCCCCTATTATAAGAAACAATAAAAATAGGCCGACCCCCTCCGCACTGATTAATATTTATTACGTAAGAATCTAAAAGAAAAAATGAATAAATATTTGGTTTGTTTTAATAATTATTTTTCAAAGTAACAATTTTTAGAAATGTTTATTTGTACTTACAAGGTACTACTAATTTTTATTTTTTGGTAGTAATAAGCTTTGGTTTGCCACTGAAACATCTCTAATATTACCTATACGCATCCGAGCGAACCTCGGCACTAATGCGGATGCCTCCGCTTTTTCAAAGAATAATTTTAACTTTGCGCATTTTTGTGATCTTACGTAAGAACTATCGAGACTCCCTCCCACCCCCTTGTAAGAAAAAAAGGGCATTGTCGACCACCCTCCCCCCCTAAATCGTCTTACGTAATAAATGAATGGCGCCTTTATAAAGATGCTCTATAAATATTTTTTTCCGTAACTCAGTACCTCTACCAATTCTGAACAAAAATATTCAATATATTATCAGTTTTTTAAATAATTTCATCAATATGGTATCGTTAAATATTTGAATGTAAAATGTTTTTTTCTTTAGTCAATGGTTTATTAATATTGTTCATTCATTTGCTCTTTGTGTCACTTCAATAAACTACACTATTACTCTATATTTAACTATTTTGTCTGTGGTCGAGAATACGCCATATTTGTTTACCTTTTTGGACTATCCTAAGAAAATAGACTATAGATATTCTATGTTATTATAACTAAAAGAAAAGTAAAATTTGGAATAAGAAGGTGAAAAAAAGATTCCAAGTTCATTTTAAATCCTGTATTTGTCATGTGAAACAAATATAGTGAAACATATTTGTAGAAATACAAATATGTGATCCGAGCGGGAAGCGAGCCCGCGACCGCTGGCGTTGAGGCCTACTCACAACACTATACCAGATCGATTATATAAATTTTAACATTATTGTTAGCATTGGATTATTATAGAATCATTTCTGGATAGTAAAAAAAGTTATTACATGAGTTTTGCTCATTTAATATAAAAAAATATTGTTTAAAAATGTATACGAATAATAAAGCATGAGAAAATGACATTAGGTACAACTCTTATCTGCGTTGATAAAAATAAGTACAATTGAGAATTAAAACTGTTGTTTACTATTTATAAAGCTGTAAGTGAACAAATGAAGATAAGTTAATTTGCATTAATACATCATTAAATATCCTATTATAATATAATATATTAATACAAATGAACAAAGAAATGTTATCACAGTGATGTACAAATAGTGAACACAACTACATAAGTATGTCTTGACACGTCGTGTTTTATCTAAAGTATCCGGTAGTTTAGTCTGTCTGTGGCAATAGTGAACAACGGAACTATTTTTAAAATGAATACAATAAGTGATTCAGAAAAAAATGTAAGTGCTCCAGAAAGAGACAAATGGGGATACGTTGTATGTTTTGGTACCATCATAGCATTCGTAAGTATTCAAAAATAAATTTAAAATATATTAACTGATATCTAACTACAGAACTGTTAAGTATTCAATATTTTTACTAAAATTAATTAATAATAATGATAATTTATTTTAATGTTACCGCATTAAGTAGGAAGTAAGACTACCGTGTTTTCTACTGATGTTTACAAGACTTAGACCTTAGCATTGCCTTATTCCAAGGTAATTAATAAATGGACGTTCTCTTTAGCAAGTAAAATTATTTACGTCTTTGATCAAAATTGATATAAATAATGCGAATTTATAAAAAAAAATAATAAGTAATAAACGTTCGTTTCGTAAGTTAAATCTATAGTCAAACATCTCCTATTACATATCTACTGATAGTCTTTGTTTTTACATAAAGTATTATATTTTTTTCGGTTATATACCGCTTATATTGCCTATATATTTTATGTCAAATGCAATATTAATAACACTAAATGATAATAAAGTACACCATTTCAATATTTTAATTATTAATTTGCATTCAAAGCAGATCGGTTAATATTAATGTTTACTAATTAATTATCTTCATAGCTACTAAAACAGTTTATCTAATCTGTGTGAAGCACAGTTATTATAACACAACCAATAATAAATATTTTCACACATTTTAAACAGATGTTGCTTTAAAAAAGACTGCAATATATTTTTATTTAATTACTTGTACCTATTAAAATAAATTTGTTTGTGATATTTTACATCTTGTAATAATTAAATTTGTACACAAACAACTATGTAAAGTCTCAGAATAAAATGTCTTGTCCAAATAGTTATCTTAAAAATATAATATATTACTTAAACGTGATATAAATAAGCCGATTTACTTTGTTTTGTATCCAACAATGTATATGATATCTTGAATATCAATAATAATTATATATAAAAATAACTTTTGGTTAGCCCACTAATGCAATTTTAATATTATTTTTAGATTGCTGGTATCGGCCACGTAAACTCATTTGGTTTAATATACAAAGATTTTATAGCCGAGACACACTCAAACGCCAAATCACTCACTACAGCCCACGGAATATTTTCCATGATGTTAGCTATTGGAGGTATGTAGGCAGCTGAGATCCTTCAGAAATAATAACTCATAACATTAGATATATATATATATATAGATATATATTTGTACACATTAAATGTCTATACTTGTCAGATTAGTTGGTATTTTGGTTAATGTCCGCTTCTACAAGGCGTAGTGTGATTTTAAAAACCTGCAATATTTTGTAATAAACCAAAAAGATATTTTAAATAGGGCTTGTCTCAATTAAACTCTTCAACAATATGACATGTGTACAGGTTGCGTGTCTACTATTTAACACAATACACAACAATAATTTTTATTATTTATTGTTAACAATAGAACACACTGTCTCCATAAAATACAGTTTTGTTCTTAAAGTACACTTTAACGACTTTTTAAGCAAGTACGTCATTTATACACAATTTTTATACGATTTTGTTACTATTCTATTTTACAGCAGGCAATAAACCTCAATCAGTCACTATCCTTCATTTTCTGAAATATAACTTAACTTTAATACCTATAGCAACTTTATAATATTTCTGTTACCTTAAAAATATACAAATATACTTACACTATATTTTTAAGTTACGGTCGTATCTATTAATAAAAGAAATATTTCTTTCAGGTTTAATATTAAACATTTTATCTAAGAGATATCCTTTAAGATTAGGAGGTATGATTGGCGCTTTCCTCGTGACAACGGGATCATTTTTAACAATAATAATAACCAACGCCAATCAAATTTGTTTTACGTTTGGCTTACTTCAAGGAATCGGTTTCGGAATGATGACTCCCGTGTGCTACGCAACGATTAATTATTACTTCGTGAGAAGGAGAACTCAAGTAATGAGTTTGATAAAAGCAGCACAAGGGGTTATTCTAATTTTGTACCCTCAACTTATAAAACTTACATTATCATTTTACGGATTCAGAGAAACTTTGCTCATAATAAGTGGAATATCGTTACATACATTTCCAGGAATTATTGCTATGGTGACTAAGAATTACAATAGTCAAAGAACAGCAAGTATTTTTATCCTTATTAATTTCATTGTATTATTAACTATACATTGTTGACATATTGTGTATTTGCTGTAGATGAAACAGAAGAAAACGGTAAAATAAAAAATGAGAGTGTTGATCTGTTAGAGGAACATAAGATACATAAAATCTCGCCCGAAGATAATAAAATTGATAGGAAGAAGTCAGTTATGGTATTGGGGTATGATAATATTGTAATTTTGTTTTGAGTTTCGCTAGAGTTTAGATATTTTTAGTAATTTTATATATTGTAGATATTTATTTACTTTTATAACTTTTTCTTTCAGAAATGGTCTTTTAGAAACATTGAACATAAAAATATTGAGAGATCCTATTTTTTACAATATTTGTATCGGACAAAGTTTCGTTAACTTTTCCGATTTGATATTTTTCATGTTATATCCATTGCTTTTATATCAGTATGGATTTGATACGGTAAGTGGTACTTCGACAGATATGTTCTATATAACAACATAAAATGTAATAAAACTGGCCAAATATTATATTATAATAACGATTATTATTTATAAGATGTTTATTTAACAAAAACCAAAAATGTCGACAGTACACATTTTTTCTGTGGGACCTATAAATTTTTACTTCATATATTTTTAATTACATTTTTTAAATAGCGACCATAGTTAATAACTAATCTGTAAAAATCTCAAGTCTACGTGCTTCTTATTATATAGGCCTTCTAGCTGGAACCCGAGACGTTGTCTGCTTTTCATTAATATGATACAACAGACAAATAGGGCTAGATAGATTTGTTTGGATTTCCATACGAAATTTCATCTCCTATTTCATCCCCATGTAGGTGGAAATTTTAAACACGCTAGTACAAATAAATGTAATAAATAATATAATAATATATATAATACAATAAATATTTATTTACTTCTTATCAACTGCCTCAATACAAAGTTTCATGGTTTTTTTTCGATAATGACGAAAATACAAATCTTCATCTCCTATTCCAACGCCTTAATGAACTTTTTTACAACGGAAGGCAGCTTATACACTTTCCAACGATCTAGTCTATCTCTGTACCAAATTTCATCAATATCAGTTCCGAGGTAAGCCGTGAAAGCGTTACTTTGTTTGTACTTTCATACGAACTTTCACCCCCTTTTTCATCCCGATGGTGGTAGTGGCCGGCTTAAGATTAAGTATAGGGGACTTTTAAAATTCATCTAGTGATTTGTTTTGAATGAAAATATTACATATGTCACAAGAAATTTGGCCATCCGCAAATAAATATCCATTGAAACAGCGTACTGGATTGGATTAGATTAATAGGAATTTATTCAGTAGTAGGAGATTTCTAGGTATATAATTTATCATTTCTTAATGTAATAATGCATTATAAAACGAATAAAAACGGACATTTTCTTTCAGAGTGAAGTAGCATTATGTATATCAATTAACGCAGGTGCAGATGTTGCGGGACGTTTTGGTCTCGCTTTTATGAGTAGTGTCGTCAATGTAAATACAAGATTACTTTTTTACGTTGCCACATTGTTTACACTGATAGCTAGAATAGGTAAGTAGTTCATTAAATTTTTGAAACAAGTTATATATTTTGTAAAATATTTGGTA
Source organism: Euphydryas editha (assembly GCA_036937285.1). Lineage (NCBI taxonomy): Eukaryota > Metazoa > Arthropoda > Insecta > Lepidoptera > Nymphalidae > Euphydryas > Euphydryas editha. The sequence goes on from JAUPFZ010000003.1 coordinate 18,559,983, forward strand.
AATAACTGTGGTGCAAAAACAACTACTTCTAAAGATAGGAATAGGATTGAGGCACAATCGTAGCTAGTGTCCTACAAAAGATTAGGAGGTATGTACCTATATATTTCAAAATTTTACCCCAAACTTGCATCATGACTTAATTTTTTAAACAAATATAACACGTGAACTCAGCGGTTACTCCGAATTTAAATAACTCTGTCGCCGATCATCGGGTCTTGATACATAAATGTAACGTCATTTTATTCATGTATTTAAAGTCAAATGAATTACGCTTAACCTATAACAACAACTTTTGGTTTTTACGTCATACATCAGAAGAGATTAAGAAAGAGAAATAAACAATCAAAAAAATATTCCCGTCTTGTAATGCATATATCGTGGCCATATCGTAGAATTGGCCAAATCATGAAATGCTCGAGAATTTCACTAACTGGTCACATTTCATGTAATATTTTACTGACCATTGGCCACAACATAATGTGTCTTAGCAAGATCAATGGTAAAAAATTCTAACCTAACCTAACCTAACATATTAACATGACATATTCTCGAGCATTTTATGATGTGGCCAATTCTACGGTATGGCCACGACACATATACAAATATAATTTTTTTGATGTGATAACGTCTTGTAAATCAATGAATGCCAGCTGCACGCACGCAAAAGTGTCACGTTTCACGAGCGAGAGCGCGGAACAAGCGATAGAGAGGCACGATCGGCCTAAGCGTTCGGCTTGTGAATGAAAAACAATAACACAGATTGGAGGATCTTAAATATCACACATGTATATTTGCATATATGATATCCACATCTTTCACATTTCAGTGATACTTCAAGTTCGTCAGTTCGTGTGGCTCGCTGTAATTACGAGTTTCTTGGGTGTACTTCGTGCGTGGTTGCACGTAACTAGTCCTCTCGTCATCTCAGATCATGTGACCCGTCAAGACTTTACCGGATCCTACGCGCTGTTCATGCTTTCTACTGGTCTAGTCAATGTTATCTTCTCCCCACTTATAGGTATGTTTTATTGTACTTCTTTTTTATTACACTGTAAAATGCTTTGACGAATCTTGAACGACAAAAACCAATCGGATATGTAGGACTGGCTGGTTTAAAAAATATACCAGAAAACTTTGAATCTCACGATGCTCTCATCGTCTTAGACGATGGCTAGTCAGACAGGGCTGTATATACTTTGCTCGCCTCAGAGTCAAAAAAAAAAGATAAATTAGAAAGAAATAGTAACATGAGGTAAAGTTCTGGTGTAGTAGCTGTCGCGTGTTCTATTCCCGCTCGGAATAGATACTTGTATTTGTATACAAATGTTTCTGGTCTGAGTGCGTGCCCCAGAGAGCATGTCAAGTCGTCGGTTCCGGTTGTTATTATAGACACCTGATAGTGGTCGTTACTCATGGTAGGAAAATTATCCGCCAGCCCGCAGTAGAGCAGCATGATAGATTAACCTGCAACTCTTTACCTATAGGGAGAAATGGCCATTGCCTCACATTGATTTGTTTACATGTGCTGATATAGCTTAGTTCAGTTCAGAATAAAAAAATATGAACTGTTTCTTAGTAAGCTTTCATTTCACAAAAAGAAAAAAATCGATTGACGTACGATCATAATTATTATCAGTCAATCATCTCCTTTATGATGTATGTATATTTTATAAAATTACACCAGTCAGTTCTACTATAGGAATAATCAAGCTTAAAATATATTTTTTGTTTTTAACGTTCTGTTTTTAACCTCGACCTCAAATTTCACGAGTAAATTAAACGTCGGGTCCGCAGTACAAGCGCTAGAGCCAGAAGACATTTTTTTATAAGTTTTAAAATTAAATCTTTTCTGAAAAGTTAAATTGCTGCTGCGACTTTCATCTTCTCACATTTGAAACAAAATTCCTTTAAAATATTGGTATGAATTAAAAAATACCAGCAGAATTTTGAAATATTTCGCAACGATTTTTTTTTTAATCTCTAGATTTCATAAATCTACACGTTATTCTAACATTATCAAATAGTAATATAGCTCATAGGTCATAAATAATTATTTATAGTAGCAGATCCGTTAGATGCCTGCTTAAATTACATATTCAGACGCTAAAAATTCACTTCTACCAATTTATAAATTATACATGGAGACACATCTACCTATTTCAAAATGAATCGATGATCAAATGATCATACGTGTAATCCAAGTTTGAAAACTAGCTTGAAATATACTTAAATAAAAAAATTAACTTAAATGTTTATTTATAACAATATATAATAACTTAATACCAAATGAAATGCAGAAAAGAAGGCACGTTATATCTTATGCCATTGGTCTCAATACGTTTCCTTAATGCAATTCAATAGGCAGAATATAAACAATATTTAACTTTAACACGAAAGTCATTGTAATCATTTTTGTCTTTGTAATTTTGAAAGTTATATAATAAAAATTAAATTTATCTTTAGAGTGTATTCTATATACAAAATTATAATTAATTAACTTATTTCTGCGATTTTACGTACTCACTCATTAAATCTATATATCTAGTATTCACTCGAGAAATCAAATTTCTGGTACATATTGCTCCAAGCGGCGTATTTTTAGATTGAAGTGTTTATTCATCGTAAAGTGGAGCAATTCTAGATGTTTGCACTCTGACTGACATATAAAAATGTAAGTCTTGGATATTTTTATGTGTCAGTCAGACTTGGATAAGTTTATATCTTCAGCCAATTCTGATAAAATATCCAAGCTAAGTGAAAGAAACTCTATTCGACAATATTATTTAATATTTTATTTATAATTTTTTTTAATAAAATATTGTAATGGATGAAAGCAGTTTCACTTGTTTCAAATTCCGGTCTTACTTAGATTTTATGGTTGATCGTTAAAACTATTTTTGTAACAAATAATATACCAACTTAAATAATTTACAAAAAAAAAAAAAACGATAAATTTTATTTTTAAAAATACTATACCATATTTCGTTTAGAGTACCTACTTTATTAACTTCTTTCTTGTTAAGAGAAGATATATTGATTTCCTGTCTCCAAATCTATTTGATTGATCAGAACCTTATTGTTACAGGCTTGCTGAAAGACGTTTATCAAGATTACATCCCAGCTTTTTATGCCTTGACGGTGTGCTGTTTACCATGTTTAGTTTTTTGGACAGCAGAATATTACATATTTAAGGTTAATAATAACAGTCCAAGTAAAGTTGTAATTGTGTAGAATTCCAATTTGGATGAGACAGAAATACTAGAAGATTAAAATTCTGTCACGTGCTTATGCAACGATTACGATTTTTACTATATATATATATATAATAGATTTTTTACTGTATAATACTTATAATTTAAAATGTAAATAATATTCTTATTCTTAATACTCTTATTAATATATATTATTGGTTTATATACTGTTTATCAAAAATTCAAAGAAATGCATAGTTTTGTACATTTATACTGAACTGTATCAGCCAGTAAACAACCTACTGTTGAGCGAAGGCCTCTTCTCCATATATTAGAATGGTTGGAGCTTAATCCACCACGGGACGCTTACAGGCTGATTGTTATTACGTTACTGTTGATCAGTTCAGTTCAAGCTTAGAGACGTTTCCAAAGAACAAGATATTCAAAATTAAATTATTTACATATTGCAATTGGTTCTCATTTTTATTTCGAAAAGAAAAATTAATATAATTATGTGAAATTAAGATGCTCGTGAATATAACTGAAAACTCCCATAGATTTCCCATTATCTTGTTTAGATGTTTTCCTAATGAAGATACATATATGTTCGTTTATGTAGGTAATAAAGTAATGAACTACAATCTAAAATCAAAGGTACACGCATAGTTCGGCATCAAATTAATCTATTATTGATGTCGAAATGGTGATAGATGGGTCGTGTATACAGTATAGCGTACATTTCTGAGGTATGTTTAAGTATTTCTGTGGGATGTTTAAGCATTTAGAATAATAACTAAATATTAAGTGTGAATTAATGTATCATTGTAGTTAACTTTTATCGTAATCATAGATCAAAGAAATATCAATTGAATAATCTAGGGTTGTTTATTATTTTTTAGCCTGAAGCATCTTTTTTTTTTATTTATTATTATTATTATTTTTTTGTCGCTGGGAAAATACGTTTACGTATCCCGCCGCCCGAAGGTGACGGGTATGTGGGACTCGCTGACTGCGAAGTCAGAATACCCACTAAAACCCAGCGGTGCCCTCATCGTCGTACAAGGGCGCCACGGGATCGCTGGCGCAAGCCACCGTGACGCCCCGACGGTTGGCTCGCCTACGCGGGTCGCCTTCGTACATAGAGCGCTCGCGGGCACCGTGAGCGCTCTAAACCTGAAGCATCTAGGGTTGTCTTATTATAATCATAAAAAAAACTTCGAATGAATTTTTGTTGTTTGTTTGTTTGTTTCGAATGTTTTATCATTTAAGAGATAATATTGTCTTAATTAGAATAAATGTATTTAAAATTTCAAGTTTTTTTTTCTATTTCTTATTCCGAATTTGATCAAGTTCCAAATTACAATTCTGATTCATTTAAAAGTTAAATTACATTACGTAGTTTATATTAAAGGAGAAAAAAAATACTTTTTGCTTGAAAGTATTTTATCTTTTTTTTTTTTAAATTGTTACGTGTGTGAAAGGAGAACGAGGAATTACAGTAAAAAGTTATCAATCAGAACTTCAATCCCTAATCCTTTCAATTCGCTTATTATCGCTTTGCCATTAAAAATTGCTTTTAAGGCAAGTGCCTTCAAAAGCAATTTTTAATGGCAAAGCGATATATAAAACGGCTTACAAAGAAGAAAATTATGTTATACACTCACTGTGCCTCGCAATTTCACTTAAGTTAAAATTGGGTTTAATTTTTACAGATTTCAAAAAAGATATAGTAGAAACACAACATTTAAATTAAACTCATACGCTTTTCACTCTAATTATAGTAGCATAGAAAATTATGTAGATATGGTAGATACATAATAGTGACATATTAAAATAATTATCTATCAGGTGGCCTAATTTCTTTTATTTTGTTCTAATTGAAAGAAAAAGGACAAACAATAACCTAAAATAAGAATTTATTCAAAGAGATGATATTTTATCATAATTATAATAAGGTGCTTAAATGCAACTAATGGATGCAATAAATATATCACAATTTAAATAAATTTTAATATTTTATATTTCTGAAAATAGGAGTTTATATTTTTGGCTGGTATTTTTATCTGATCTTTGAGTCGATTTCCGTCCATTTTTTTTTAAATCTATACGTAATATTATAAAGATGAAGAGTTTGTTTGTTTGTTTTTTTGAATGCACTAATCTCAGGAACTACTGGTTTGAATTGAAAAGTTATTTTTGTGTTGGATAGCTCAATTACCGAAGAAGGCTATAGGCTGTATAACATCACGCTACGACCAATAGGGGCTGAGCAATAATAAGAAATGTTACAAAAACGGGAAAAATAGTCTTTTTTGAGAGCTCCCGTTGCGTCCTTTATTATTTCCCTTGTCGAGACATTTTTAAAATATAGTCCCACTTTTAAAGTAAATATAGCATCACTCTTTTACTAAGTATTTTCGAAAAATAAAAAAAAACTCAATAATACGTTGAACGACCCAGGAATCAAACCTGAGACCCGTTACTCGGCAGTAACGCTTGCGACCACTCGACTTGACTTAGAGTAATTGTTTAAAAATATTTAAGTACTTTTTCCCTCAAATTAACGCGTGTGAAACCGCGGGGCAGAGCTAGTGTGTATATATTACGAAAGTGGCATCATATTATTCAAGTGATTATCTCTAGAAATATTATATACATTAATTAATATTAATGGCTATTAATAGTGCCAAAAGAGCATAGATAATTTCGCCAATGTCATGTAGAATGGAGAAGATACGAAGTAGACTGATCGTTGCGGTCAAAATTACCATCCACAAGGACATACACCCAGACCTGAAACAAATATTTATACAAATACAAATATGTGCCTGAGTGAGAAATTCGAACCCGCGACCGCAGGCGTTGAGGTGACTACTCGCACCACTACACCAGAACGGTCGTCAATTACATATATTATGTGGAATTTAATTCCGTATTAGAGAAATATTTCGATCGAATTTCAAGTCTAGATTTCGAAAATTAATTTTATTATACGCCGAGCAGAGCAAGCGGGAACAGCTAGTTCTACCATATATCAATAAATTTGTATTAATTGTTTTGTTCTCAACATTCCGTATTTTAACCTTGACCTAAAGCTTCACAAGAAAAATAAATATGAGTCCGCGGCACAAACGCTAGAGCAAAAATAAAAATGTAGTTTTTTTTTTCAAATTAAATCCTTTCCGAATCGTTAAGGCCAGTATATTCGAGCGTTGTAGGTATTTAGCGCTACCTCCCTCCCCGCGCGACTAGTTACGCGAAGTCTCCGATCAAATGAACTCTCGATGACCCCGCGCGCGGCGACGGCGCACGGAAATAATTAAATATATAATTTAACAGTAACTTACTAGGTTTTTTTTTTACTTTAGGTTATTTCATAATTCAGTTTTGTTTTCGATCCTGAAGGCACAGTATAAAATGCAACATAAACATTTAATACCTAAGAGAAGTAGATAAAAACCATTATTTAATTTTTTATGGGTTTATAGCTAAAAAAAAAATTTACTATTAATATTTTAATTTATATTAATTATCAGTAATTTTTTTTTGTTAATTAATACACTTTACAACATTTAATACCTAAGAGAAGTAGATTTAAACTTTATTTCTTCTCTTAGGTATTAAATGTTTATGTTCCACCTATTACTGCCACCAGGGCCCTGCGCTGGGGCTCCCAAGCGGCGCATTCCTCCAGGGTGTGACGCGCCGAGTCGATTGGCGCGCTACACTCGTGGCAAAATCAGGGGTGGCTTCTCGCCTAGCGATTTGGTGCAGGTACTTACCGAAGCAACCGTGCCCGGTAAGCACCGGCGACAGCCGAAACGTAAGGACCCTATGCCGCCTGTTGACCCAGCGACGAAGGTGAGGACGTCGCTCTGTCCATTGCCTGTCTCAATTCGTTGTCGGCACCTCGCAGGTTAGTCCCATTGTCGGACCAGATTTGAGCAGGTTGTCCTCGTCGAGCTTTCATTCTTCTTAAATTCATTATCACTGAGTCTGTGCTCAGTGACGTCGCTATCTCTAGGTGGATCGTTCTTACAGTGAGGCACGTGAATACTGCCACGTAACGTTTCTGTTGGCTGCGTCCCACGGTGACTGTTAATGGTCTGAAGTAGTCCACCCCTGTGTATGTGAAGGGTCGCTGATGGTGAGCTAGGCGACACGCAGGTAGGTCTCCTGTTCTCGGGTGTGGCGGGATCGCTGCCCTAATCCGGCAGTGTAGACACTGTGGAAAGAGCGTTCTTGTGACGGGCCGCAGGCGTAGTATCCAGTAGTGCTGTCGACATTCGTTCACAGTCGCCTCGACTCCCGTGTGATGCCTCGTTCTATGCATCGCTATGATCCACAACTTCACTGTGTGATGATTTCTATCTAGTATCATCGGGTTTTTAGATGGCGTTGATAGTTGCTCCGCGGCGTTAATACGACTACGGACTCGGAGGGCTCTCTCTGCACACTCGATGCTCAGCTGCTTAAGGCGACTGTTTCGGGTAAACGACTTCCCGTCTTTAATGCTTTCTACTTCATTTGGGAAAGATTCTCCTTGGACTGTTCTCATGAATAGGTCTTCAGCTTTCCTGATAAGTTCCGCGGAGACCGGACGAACCTCCAAAGTTTCTTTGAGCTCTACTCTTATTTTCTGGCGTGTTTTCAGCTTCTTGTTCGTCCTTTTCCAGTCTGGGTCTTTTAACGCGCTTTTCTTAGTCCTTTTATAGTTGACTCGTTGTGTATTGGCTCGACAGAGTTCTATAAACTGTAGCACTCGAGCCGTCGTGTAGCGGAGTCTGTTCCAGCTGGAGTACCGTGTGCAGTCTGGTAACCCTTCTTTGAGTCGCGGCTGTTTACGATCGGTGACGTGATGAGTTTTTTCTTCGCCTGTAGGTTCGGTTGACGACGACAAGGCGGACGTTTCCGTGGGCCAGGTGGACTCCGGATGATAAGGAAATTCAGGACCTGTGTACTATCTGTGACCACTGCTGAATCCCGCTGGTACGTCCCGCGCCGCGTCGTCGGCTACGTTTAGCCTGGTTGGGACCCATCGCCATTCGCTGACCGTCGAAGAATCTTCAATTGCCGCTAGCTGCTAGCTAGCCGCTGTTAGGTGAAAATACTAATATAACTTATTGAAATTTTGGATATGCTAATATATCGGTCTAAGATATCGATGACAATCATTATATTCTAGCTAAAAATAGATTGAGTGTTCATTAAACTTACGAGTACTTATCTGATCGCTTTTCTAAGCTTACGTAGTTCACGTCTAGATATTTTCTTTTTATTTCTAGTTTTATTCCCCATTTTATATCTACACTACACTGCTATACAGTAAAAACACTTCCAACGTTGTTAGAGTACTAACTAAACTAATCTAATAAAATAATTAATAATAATCTATACTAATAGATAAAACTGAAGAGTTTGTTTGTTTGAACGCGCTAATCTCATGAACCACTGGTTCAAATTTAGAAATTCTTTTTGCGTTGGATAGTCCATTTACTGAGGAAGAATTTAAGCTATATAACATCACGCTACGACTAATAGGGGCTGAGTAATAATAAGAAATGTTACAAAAACGGGAAAAAATAATCTTTTTTGAGAGCTTCCGTTGCGTCCTTTATTATTTCTCTTCTCAAGACATTTTTTAATTATAGTTCCACTTTTAAAGTAAATATAACATCACTCTTTTACTGTAAATTTTCGAAAAAAAAACTCAGTAATATGTTGAACGACCCAAGAATCAAACCTGAGACCCCTTGCTCGGCAGTAACGCTTGGTACCACTGGACCAACGAGGCGAAAATATTTAAGTACGTTTTTCCCTCAAATTAACGCGGGTGAAACCGCGGGGCACAGCTAGTACTAAATAAAATTATCCAATCTATTTCTCAAACCACACTATCCATTCTCTGAGGATAGAGAGGTTCACTGGCGCTCGAATTCCTAAGAGACAAGACCGGACCCTATACATCGGTTTTCACACAAGAGGAAAAGAAGACGTTGATAGACAAGGGATACGGCACCGGACAGGGATCGAGCGTCATGACTATCCACGAGGCACAGGGACAGACACCCGAGGCAGTCATCATCGTCCAGACAAAGACTAGGAGGCTGCGGATTCATGACAGTGTTCCGCATGCTGTGGTCGCGGTGACCAGGCACACAAAGACCTGTGTCTACTACACCGACGACGGTGGTGATGCAATCGGTCGTTTTGTCGGCCTCGGTGGAGGCCACAACAAAGGAAATACTCGAGCACACCCTCAAGATGGCTATACATAAAAGAGACACCGCCGTCATTGAGGATGTGCTCGAACAGCTTCCCTTGGGGGATGGCTGCGGCAGAGTCTCCAATAAATAATACAAAAATAAAGAGCCCAAATGTAAATGTAGACAAGCCGTAAAAATGTGGTGGCTGGTATGTATGTACTAACAAGCAATGAAATATTAGATTATATTAGATCAAGGAATAAACGCATGTACATAGCAAATAAGAAACATGATGTAAATAGATGTAAGAAAAAAAAAGACAAAATAAAATTATATATATATATATATATATATATATATATATATATATATATATATATATATAATATATATGTGTGTGTGTGTTTGTATATGTATATGTATATATATGTATGTGTGTATATTTGTATATGTAAATTATATTTGTAAATAAAGATTATGTTTATTAAAAATGATTATATGTATGTAAATATGATTATATGTATTAAAAAAATTATAATAATAATAAATAAATAATGGTCAGTATACGGACTCGCGTCATAGAGATCCTGACAATAAGTCTAGCTAATGTAAGTCTAAAATAGTACGCATGAAACTATATTAACAATCTTATACATTTAATTAAAAAAGGCACGGGCAAATATAAGCCCGTGGATATTTTTGTTATAAAAAAAAATCCAATCTTTAGAGGGGGGGGGGACGCCGCCAGACAGCAGAGATACAGGTCCTACTTCGATGACGCCTCGCAGGCAACTAAAGCGAGGCGCGCGGGCCATTTTCTTATATAATTTAAATATTTAATATTTAAAAAAAATAGAAACATTTATTTAAAAAAGTAACCGTTAAATGTTCTACTAAAAGTTATTACCTATTTTTACATGTGAATATTGTAACTTAAAATCTGATATTCTTCGAATACAACTCGAAAAATAATCAAAAACATCCTTTCTTTATGTTTTTTTTTTATCGAGTCAAGTTACAATTATCGTGTTTTGAACCGTTGAATAATCAAGAACGTTTGTTAAACTATAACATATATTTTTAACGGATCAAAAAAATGAATATTACTATGTTTAAAACTCTATCAAAAACAGGTGATTTGGGATATACTGGCCTTAAAATGCTGCTGCCACCTTAAAATTATATCACATTCCGTAATGACGTTTCTTCGAAATAATGATAAAAATTAAACAACACCAACAGAACTAAAAGGTTCATGAATTGTTTCGCAAATTTAATCGTAATGTGAAAATTTCTAATAATAATAATAAATACTCTTTATTGTACACCATAAAGAAACATACAAAACAAAATTCATACATACAAAGAAAGATGTACAAAGGCGGTCTTATCGCTAAGAGCGATCTCTTCCAGACAACCTTTGGGCATAGGACAGGGCATAGAGAATAAGAAACGGTAGGGAAGTGCACAAGAGTTGATAAAAGGTTAGCATTAAATTTACAATATACACATACATACATACTGCAAATACATATATAAATAATGCATACACACATACACATACAAATACATACATACATACATTTCTGTATTTTGGTAACCAATAAACTTTTAAAATATACAGTTCTAGATTGTTAAGGAATAAGCAATATTTTTTATAAGAAATTTTTATATTTTTATAAACCTCAAACTTTTAAAACACTTCTAGATTGCCAAGATTTCACTTTAATCAATTAATTTCTAAGATTACTTTATACTTATAATAAAATCTATAATCTGTTTTGAAATTAATTTAAAATTGCATCTCTAGAATTTGAAAGGTTGCATATATCATTCCTATAATCGAAGATTGAAAACTCTATCGAAAATGTCATCTCTCATAAAATCAATTTTCTAGCTTATATTGCTTCAAGCGGCGTAGTTTTGAATTGAAGTATTTTTACGTCATATTGTCATGGAGCAATTTAAGACAGTCTCTTAAATGACACATGATAATATCAGACTTAGGTATTTACTAGGTACGGGATGTTTTTCCAAAGGTAGACATATTAACAATTGCGTCGCAATATATTTATAACAATATTATATATATTCACCAGAATATTCATTTTTTTTAAAATAAATAGTATTAATCGCAGTGTAAGCACTAGAAGGAATAACAAAATTGTAACTCCAAATTTCCGACTGCGCAAAGTAAATGTCTCATTTCTGGGTTATGGTATTCGCATGTATAATAAAATCCCACAAACAATTTTGGAATTATCCCAACATAAATTTAAAGATTTTATTTTAAAAAAAATTAATAGATAAAGCGTATTATTCGGTACAGGATTACTTAGTCGATAAAGATGTGTGGACTTAGTGGCGCTGTATTTCATGCAAGATATTACTAATTTTGTACTAAAACACAGTTTATAGTATATATTATTTTAAAAAGAGTAACTGCGGAGATTCTTACCGATTCTTCTCTGCAGAATCTACATTTCGATTCGGTGGTAGCTTTACTTTTAATAATCACTTTAAAGTTTTAATTTGTAAAATGACGATTCGAAGGTGCTCGTATTTGAATAAAGTTGTTTTTGATTTTGATTATGATTGCTTGTGGCTCCAGGGTTGTGGGTTCGATTCCTTAATTATTTAGTACAAATAGTTTCTCAAATCATACTGTACCATATTTAAGCAATTTACCATATTATTTATTCTATTAATCCCATTTTATACTTATATAGTGATAATAGTCTGCAAAAATATTCCACAGTCTGAATAGGCTCGTATTTGCAAAAAAGAAAAAAATCATTAGATTATTAGAAAAATGCGTTATAATTATGTAAGTTTTTTTCTTTATAATCCAATATTCTATACAACTGACAACCATTCTAGCGTACTGTTTTGTATACGAGAAGTTGCTTTAAAGCCAATCATAGTTACATTTTCGATTCCAGCTAGGGGCAGACACTTGTACATACACAAATATTTGTTTCTAATCTGGGTTTATTTGGTGTAACTGTATCTTGTATTGGATATCTTGCCTGTCTCCTAACCGCTTGCGTGTCCGGGCAATGACCTTTTAGTTTACCAACTGCACAAAACCACATGAGTAAAGAAACCGTACAGAGACAAAGCTTCTAAGGAGCGAGCAAAATTTATACCTATTTTGGTAGGGTTGGCATAGGAGAATAAAATTTAATAAACAATAGTTAGTTGTTCAACAAGATGACAAAGTTTATTTTGTTGTTTTTTTTTTTAATATTTTCAAAAGTAATTTTATCATTTTTCAAGATATTAAAAAATTCTTCTATCAATTTTGATCTTTTTTGATGATATTGCGATTTAAAAAAGAAAAAATTGATTCTTTCCTAAATATTTTTAGGAAACTTTTACACTTTTATATTAAAACACTATTAAAATAACATTAAAACACTATTTAAATTAATAAACTATCATTAAATAAAAACTCGACGCGCGACGTTGCTGCTGCAGCCCTTGAGTTTAAGCATTGTATAGGCCGATTTCTCTCGTATGTGACGAGGCGCGTGTGCTTACGCACACGCGCGTCTCATGCTTGTAGTAGTGTACCTATCGTAGCGCGCTTATATGAAGCTTTGCCTCTGTACGGTTTATTTACTCATGTGACAAAACTGCCCAAGGCGTCTCACGTTTTGTTACGTAATTTCCCACTGGTGATAGTGTAATATACGTTAATCAATATGTAGTTAGCAGTTGTACTTCACGTACTAATGCCCGTATAGAAAAAAAGTTGACATGAGCAATATAGCCATAGCGACCATTTCAAGGACACGGGCGCTTGCGGTTATTGCGGTTAGTTTGTAAACTCTTGTCAACTAGTAGTTGACACGGACAGTGGAGTGGATTGTATCCGGTCGCTATTATAGATATTGTTAGTCACTATTATTATGAAGCATCGTGGCGAATTAAGCTACAGCCTTTTTCCTATATGGGAAGGAGGCCTTCACCCAGCAGTAAGAAGTTTAAAAGCTGTTTCAGTTCAGTTTATTCTGTACATGGTGAAATTAAAAAAAATTAAATTGCGTGTACTAGCGTACACTCGTAAGAAGTGAAACTTATAATAAAAACAGTTTACTTTTTATACGATCGTAATTATATGAGTCCTGTGTTTGCGTTCGGACATATTTATATTCGAATTACCTACTCACTATAGAATACATCATACAATAACTGCAAACTTCTATATAGTGATACTTAATTTCACTCAAGAATCTTAGAGATTGCTAGCGCAGTGGCTGCCAACGCGAATTGAATTTCGTATATCGCTCGAGAGCTGCAAGTTCAAAACCCTGCGAGAGCCACATTTTGTAGCATTCAAAATTTGATATTTGATTTATTTAGTTTAACTATTTATTTATATATATATAGGATTTCATCTACTACCACTCGGAATCTTCCTTGCGCATGTGTTTATTGAAAAACGACTGAAATACGCAATAATCAAGAACAAGATGGCGCGTAACGCAAGATGGCGCGTAACGAAAAAATCTTTCCAACCCCGATAAAGAAGTTTCACTTCAAAAAAACAATTAATTTATTGAAAAAAGTATTAGTAAGCGTTTGCATTAACCACAATTAATTTTATTTTGTGACAGAGCTTAAATGGTAGTTGGGTACGGCTCATATCGACTTGCTTGAACAGGTAATCAAACACTCACACTTAAAATTGCTATTAAGTACTGACTAAAGCTACGTTTTGTATGACGACTGAAAACAAAAATAAAATCAACAGCTACTTCTTTCTCCATAGTTTCCGTCTATTTCTCTTCATATCTGATTATCTGTTTCAATTTTTTTCTTTGATACGCAAGGTAACCAACCTGCAAACTTATTGGCTATTTCCATAAAAAAGTAGCGTTCTATCGAAATTATATTATTTTTTCTTGAAGTGAGCTGATTATGATTAAGTATGTACAAGTTTTATTCACCCTAAACGACAAGCGGAGCTAAACTCGCTAATCATAGAGTAGACTCGTAATTATACTCAAGGTCATCGTAAAGCCTCATCGTAAGCAACGCATTTGAGGTAAGGAGGGGTGTCTGAACGAAAGTTAGTTACTAAGCTAGAACAAGGTTCCTTCTTATTATTATTTTTCTTAATTTGCTCCTTTTTTAATTATGTCTGTAGCTTTAATGTCTCTTAAAAGTGAAAAATTTTACAAATATTTCAATATGAATAACTGAAAAACTACTACAGCCTACTGCCTGTCATTTTGCTGGATTATAATATTTTAGGTTTTTGATATATCGAAATGATACCTTTTCTCTTTACCAGGAAAGAGAAAAAAACCTTTTTATCTACAATGATTACCAACGATTATAACTAACTGTTAATCTTCTCTTGACTACATTATTTATGGAAATGCCTAGAAAAAGAGTAAGACGTTTACTTGATAGCTATTCCACGATGAACTTCTTCGATATTTTGTTTACTCAAGCCTAGGGTATATGAGCTGTATACGTATGTTTAAAAACTTTTTTTAAGGGAAAATATTAATATATAAAAGAGCTAATATTTCCAGTGACAAAAATTAATGAACCATTTGTGTAAAACTTTAATGAATTTTATTGGTCTTTTAACGTTTTTACTAAGT